>JAOXJJ010000460.1:876225-909062 GCA_025769935.1 Phoenix roebelenii
GTTCTTCACCTCCTCTTGATAAGGCACGGACCTTTCCGCTGCACAACCGATGTGGGACTATCTGGGACACCCATCCCGCAACACTAACAATCTTCTAACATATTTTTTATCATTAGGTAACTTTCGAATGCAATGTATCGTAGAGAAGAGTCTATTATTTTCATCTTTAGAAAAATAAAGATCATAATCTATAATTAGACCTCTTTCCAGTAATAAATCTTTCAACTGTATCAATTTGTTTCTATTGACCATGAACATATATATTTGTAGAAATAGAACTAGTTTCACTAAGCTCTATACTATTTTTGTTTATACTATCTCAATCTAATTTTTTATTGTATTATTCACTGGAGATTGTTTCATTAGATGTTTGAATACTACTATGAATCTAGTTGTCAATCTTATTTTGTTTCGTTCTTTTCATATCATCTTTTAACTCTATTTTGAGTTAAACTTGATGTGGTGTTTGTTTATTTATGACAACAAATCTATTTAAAGCTTCTTTTTGAGATTGAATGAAATTTTCGATTTTTTTTTTTGAGTTTTTTATACCTACATTCATATTTTCTATTAGACATTTGAATCTAAAAATAATATAATCAAATAATCAATTAAACAACCACTATAAACAAATCAAAATATAAAAAAATTTAAAAATGATAAAACTTGATAATGTCAAAAAACGAACTCAAGTTCCGATAAGCAGTGCTAAACTCGACGGCGAAAAGCAATGCCAGAGACTGACGGGCGGAGTTGGAGTAGAGGCTGAAGTCGCAACCATTGAGATTTGAGAATGCCCAGCGGCTCCCTGCAACACCAAAACATAACACAAAAATACTATCAGATCTCCAATTCTTTTCTACTTCTTTCACTTAATAACCCATTAAAACTCTAACTTTTGAGTTTTGACTCAAAGACCCCAGCCCTTAAAACTTCACCTGACTATCTCACCCAGATCAACAATACAAGCGAACAAAAAAAAAGGTAAAATCTTTATCAGTTATCAACTAAGCAAAATTGACAACAAGAACACCCTTGAAGAGCTGAAATCCTGAGAAGCAAAATAATCCTGGATTCCAAGATTAGAAAAAGAACAGAATAAAGAATATATTCCATTAATTAAAAAAAAATAGGAAGAAATTGACAATAAAGAAATCACTATTTTTGCAGAAAATTAAAACAAAAAAAAACTGAAAAATGATCTAAACAACCTGGCAGGTTAATACGTATAGTCCACAGAAATGAAAAGCCTCTCTGGCTCTCTCTGGCTCCCCAAGACCAGTGAAAAGTACTAAAGAAGACGAGGTAAAAGAAGCCAAGTAGCCAACAAACCCCAAGTCGAAGCTCCTCTTTTTATGATTTTATCCCACGCTCTCTCTAGACTATGGCTCCCCTTCTTTCTCTGGAGAGGAGAGAACTCAAAAAAGCCGAGAAGGGGGGAGAGGAGCAAACGAGAGCCAAGAGGCAACGAAAAGGTCGGAATCAGGCCAAGGTGGAAGTAGGATGCGTCGTCGTGCCGTTGTCGGTGGCGGTGTTTTGCAAGCCTGCAGCTTGTGCCGGTCGATCCGTCAATGAAGCAGAGCATGCAGAGGTTGTCGCCGCCTCGCCCGGGTCACACACTCACCTTTGGCGAGAAGCTTGACTGCCTGAGCGAAGCAATGGGGAAGTACCGAAGTGAGATTCGGGAGCGACGAAGGGAGCTGCTGGGATTTGGGACCAAGGACAATGAATAGGTTATAACAGCTTTACAACGAAGGAAGAAGAGTTTAATCTTCTGTTCGGCTGTTTCTGGCTGCGAGGGGATGGGGACGACGACTTTTACTTTTCAGTTTTTCCACGTCATGTCGTTTTGAATGCATGAGGTGGCCTTAGGTAACACCTCAGTCACCTAAGTGTGGGGCTGACTCTATTATGAAATGAGTTTTTTTTTTCTTTTTCACCAAAACTACATTACTCCTATAGAAATTTCTTAATATGCTTCAACTTAAGCCCTACTTAAGCATACACAACAATTGTATATCTTCTACATACATGTATGAGCATTAGCTTTTATTTTGCATTGACAAAACAAAACACTCCCCACCTTGCCAGCTCTCCGCTCCTCCCTCTCGAAAATAACAACAAAAACAAGAAGAAGATGAACAACAAACCTTCACCAATGCCTAATCTCAAAGAAATATTTTTTTTTATCTATTCTATATATTCCGTGCTCCAGATGCTAGAATAAAAATTTTACCCTTTGTCCCACGGTAAACAGGGAATGCTTCAATGGCCGGCAATGCCCGGACGCAACACATGGCAGGGGGATGCAGTCTGATTACAGGGAGACCATGCAATGTGCCCCGTGATTCGCAGTGGACCCCATATGGAAAGCCGGCATCCGATCCTCTACAACCCCGTTAGCATGAGATTTCTACATCTCATACACGTGGCATGTATGCCTCGACTGATTCAAAACCCGCCATCATCCGCGTTGCATTCTAGGCGGACCATTTTCGTACACCCATATTGTAGACGATCCGAGAGCCCAAATTGAGCATCAGATGGTTTGATTGCAAAGCAAAAGGCCGTTGAAGCGTCGCATCACACACACACACACACACATATATATATATATATATCAGGCTCACTAGTTAAGATGCCCCGCAGGTACAGATTAGCTAACCCGGCTCCAATTTCTTCACCCGCTAGATGTGGATCGGACCGTATAAGAACGGAGTGAACTCAACTCGAGGTGTCCGACCGGAGTGGCAATTTCGTATTTTGATTGAACGCTCGGGCCTCTTCCACATCGAAATCAAATCGAGCGGCAAAATTACGCACAAAAAGGTGAGACCGTGACGTTTAACCATGGTTAACGGCGCCAGGTTGGTTAGCCCGTCCATTTTCGCTGCCAGCCGTCCGTTTAATCACGGTTAACTAACTACGGTTAAAAAAGAAACCCCAGCGCGTCGCTCTCTCCCCGCTCCTCCACCGCACCCTCCTTCGCTATAAAAGGGCAGGCGAGGCGAGGCCGGCGGAGGCATTGGAAGGCGTCTTCGTACACGCCGGTCTTCTCTAATCTTCTTTTTCTCTCTTCCCCTCTCGCCACAGCCTTCTCTTCTTCCCTTCCTTTTTTTACCCCCTAGCGAAGATGAGAGAGTGTATCTCGATCCACATCGGGCAGGCCGGTATTCAGGTCGGCAATGCCTGCTGGGAACTTTACTGCCTCGAGCATGGCATCCAGGTTCGATCTCGCTGCCTTACATCTGCCGCGATCTGTTCTTTGCTATGTGGTTTTCCTGAATACCTTGTTTTTCCTCGTACGGATTCGAGCTAGATCTTGGTTGCTCTGATTCTTGTATGATTTATATCCAGATCTGGGTTCTGGTGGTGAAAATACTTGTAGATCTGTTACAAAGATGGGTTTTACCGTCGTTAATGGCTGATTTTTTTATGAAATTTGTTTTCCACCCCGCCTTTTCTTTGGATCTACCACAAACTGTTTCTTTTCCGTGTTTATATGCTCATTTCTGGAGCTTTGGGTTTTTGGGTTGAGCAATGGATCGATCTTTTTCGTCGAATAATAGTTCCTCTGATTCCTGGTAGATTATTGATCAGATCTAGGATTTTTATGACGGAGCAGTTGGATATCTGTTGGTAATGTGCGTTTCGGTGATGTTAATGGTTAAGATAGTCGTTATAGATCTCAGATCTAGGTTTTTGGAGTCGCCTTGATGGGTGTTCTTTCATATAGGCATTTCATATGATGTCTTCCTTCTTTTTGTTTTTGAAATGCACGAGTTCCCTATTGGCTATATCCGCCTTTTATCGTTCTTATATAGTTTTGCTTGATCTGAATCATTGGATTCTCCTACTATGGTTTCTGTCGATTTCCTTACATGACACTGTGGATCCGGTGCTTGCTCGTGTTATTTTGATTCGACTGCGCAAAATGAGTACCACCACTTTAGATCTACTCTTTTGACGTTGTTCTTCCTGGTTCATTTGATAATAGGTGCCCTCTTTTGTATTTGATACCGTCAAATCTCTTTATGTTCTTGCTTCGGCGTGATCTAATTTGATGGATCTCTCTATTTAAGTTGTCCGCTCACTTCTTGACGGGATCTTTTGTCATATATCTGAGCTCTGTAGACGGGCGTTTTATGTGCCAATGATCTATGCTTTAATTCTCTAAATCATCTCCCCTCATAAATGGATTTTTCTCTGTTCTTTCTATATCGAATGCCTTGTTCATGATTATAATTTTGTCAGTTCTAGATTTTTCTGAGTGATTTTTGATTTTACCTTTCTCTGTTAGTTGTCTAATATTATTTGTATATGTTTCCAATAATTGGTTATATGTCGTATTTGACTTTCGTGTAATCATGATGTGTCTATTTTATTGTTCAGCCTGGTTGGTGAGCACTGTAGGACTACAATATAGGATTAGGAATCTAGAGTCTGCCTTGTTGATACCTAATTCTGTAGTTGTGTCCTCCTTTCCGCGGTCTCACTTCCTTGTTTGGCTTTTATCATTAGAATGACTTTTTAATCTTAGTCCTTTTCGTTCATGCAAAGATTTATTATATCCTTCTTCCTTGGATGATTGTCTGGACGGCAGCTTTATGCTTAGCTGTATGCTTTTTCTTCATACCTTTTTTTTTAATTCTCTGCTTTCTTGCAGCCTGATGGCCAAATGCCCGGTGACAAAACCATTGGTGGAGGTGATGATGCATTCAACACCTTTTTCAGTGAGACTGGTGCTGGAAAGCATGTCCCTCGTGCTGTGTTTGTTGATCTGGAACCCACTGTGATTGATGAAGTGAGGACTGGAACTTACCGCCAGCTTTTCCACCCAGAGCAGCTTATCAGTGGCAAAGAGGATGCTGCCAACAACTTTGCCCGTGGCCACTACACGAGTAATTTCTCAGTTCTATCTGTCTCTGATATATAGTTGTAGGCTTTGCTGTCTCTATGAATTCATATGTTTTTTTTTTTCAAATACTAATATATGATTGTATATTTGCAGTTGGCAAGGAAATTGTTGATCTCTGCCTTGACCGCATCCGGAAGCTTGCTGACAACTGCACTGGTCTTCAAGGCTTCCTTGTATTCAATGCCGTTGGTGGAGGCACTGGCTCAGGCCTGGGCTCTCTCCTCCTTGAGCGTCTGTCTGTTGACTATGGCAAGAAGTCCAAGCTTGGCTTCACTGTTTACCCCTCTCCCCAGGTCTCTACCTCTGTTGTTGAGCCCTACAACAGTGTCCTGTCGACTCACTCACTCCTTGAGCACACTGACGTTGCGGTGCTTCTTGACAACGAAGCCATCTATGACATCTGCAGGCGCTCCCTCGACATTGAACGCCCCACCTACACCAACCTCAACCGCCTTGTCTCTCAGGTCTGCTGTAAATTGCTCTCTAGAGAATAGCGTAGTCTTTCAAAGCCTTCGGCAGTTCTCTAATTGATCTTGTTTGGTGTGCAGGTGATCTCATCCCTGACTGCGTCGCTGAGGTTTGATGGTGCTCTAAATGTTGATGTTACTGAATTCCAGACCAATCTGGTCCCCTACCCAAGGATTCACTTCATGCTTTCGTCTTATGCTCCTGTTATCTCTGCGGAGAAGGCCTACCATGAGCAACTCTCTGTTGCTGAAATTACCAACAGTGCTTTTGAGCCTTCCTCCATGATGGCAAAGTGTGACCCTCGCCATGGCAAGTACATGGCTTGCTGTCTCATGTACCGTGGAGATGTGGTGCCCAAGGATGTGAATGCAGCGGTTGCGACCATCAAGACCAAGCGTACCATCCAGTTTGTGGATTGGTGCCCAACTGGCTTCAAGTGTGGCATCAACTACCAGCCACCTACTGTTGTGCCTGGGGGAGATCTGGCCAAGGTGCAGAGGGCTGTGTGCATGATCTCCAACTCCACCAGTGTTGCTGAAGTGTTCTCTCGCATTGACCACAAATTTGATCTCATGTATGCCAAGAGGGCTTTTGTTCACTGGTATGTTGGTGAGGGCATGGAGGAAGGAGAGTTCTCTGAAGCTCGCGAGGATCTTGCTGCATTGGAGAAAGATTATGAGGAAGTTGGTGCGGAGTCTGCTGAGGGTGAAGATGGTGATGAAGGCGATGAATATTGATTGGCGGTCTGTTAATCTTCCATCTGTTGTTCTCCTGTGGTTCCCCATGTTTTTCATCTTTGTTGTCCTTGGCTTGTGACTTGCTCTTAAATTTGCTTGCTTTGGTTGGATGCTAAAACCTTGAAGCAATTGTACCGTTTGAATGTCGTCTTTGATTGCTTGCTGCACCATCTGTTATCATTGGCTTGTCTCTACATGGCTGTTTGATTGCTTTCAGAGGTTTGCTTAGATGGCATCGATCAAGTTTATTTTTTTCATATGATTGTACTTTGATTGCTCTCTTGTGGAGTCAACAAGAGTTTTGATGCAATGACGAAATCGACGCAATCAGCTCCGGTAAGGTGGAGCTGGAATCAACCAGTTATCAAAAAAATGAAGTTGTAAAATGTGTTTCCCAGCTTTAAAATTCTCTCAAGTTCCAACACTTCTGGAAAAGTTTTTTTTTTTTTTAAACCTCCCTAATAAGGTATTATTTAAATTTTTTAATTTTGTATAAGTATTTAAAATTTATTTAATAAATAATTGATGTGTGACTAAATAAATCAGAATGGAATGAAAATAGGAACGCAAGGTGGAAAATTTGAGGCGGCATGCTGTTCCTGGAGTAAGATTTGAGGCGGCATGCTGTTCCTGGAGTAAGATTTGAGGCGGCATGCTGTTCCTGGCTTCAAACTATTCTCAATGAAGCCTTCAAAAATTCAAGTACGTTAATTTGAAGAATATTTTTTTTTTAAGGAGGGAAAACTGCGAAGATTTGGTTCATTGACTGCCCATGCTTGATTTGGGCTTGTGGACCAGCTCAAAGGTCCAGCCCAGCATTTGAACCAGCCCGAAGAGGCCAGTCCGGCCCTTCACATGCACCACATGTGATGAATAGGAGAGACTCCCCATCCTCCCTCTTTGAGATCCATCAATAGGGCTAGAAGTCTCTCGATTTCAAGCTTCCTTCTCTGATTTCCACCGAGAAGAGTCGTCGGAAGGTCTTGTTGGACTGAGGTATGAGTTCTTCGTCTTCTCTTTCTTTCTTAAAGTGTTGGGCCTTCGTTTCCTTAGATTTGAGATAGCAATTGCCGGAGCTTCATTCGAAATAGAGCACCTTTATTTCGGCCATGATTAGCCACCACCGGCTGCTAGGTTTGGTCGTGTTCGTGGCCACATAAGGCCCTCGTCGGGTGGGCAGTTGGGTCACTGCGGCTGCTACTTGTTACTGACAAGGGAAAAGGAAGAAGAGAGATGAGAAGGATTCTTCCATTTTCTTTGTTTGTTCTCTCTCCTATTTATACTTTTTCTCTCTAGAAGATCTATGGAAACCAATATCGGGTCTTGCCGACTGGATCTACGAATCTGAGTTGACCCCTAGAAAGAAGCCTTAAATTGCCTTGGTGCCCATGCTGCCTACTGGATCGATTACCTCAGCCCTGTTAAATGTCCCTCAAACCTTCGTTAATGAACCATGTTAATTAATTTTGGCCCTGATTGAGTCCGATTTATTAAGCAAATCGTGAAAACAACCCACACGAAACCACTGTATGCTCGATCAAAACTTTCTTATTATTTCATTAAAATTATCAATTAAAAATTAATTTTGTGGTAAATATTTTAAATAGGTCTAATGGAGAAGTCTGATTGTCTAAGATTAAAAAAGTAAATAGATCTTGCACTCAATATTATTTTTTTAATTATTATGTTTTTTCTACATAAGATTCACTTGGGAAAATATTATATTTTTTAAAAAATTATGAATCAACATATATGTTATGAAAATTATGCTTTATTATGAAAAATAGTTAAATAAATATTTTAATTAAAATAGCTTTGTTATGAAATATGAATTTGATCATGCCATTCAGTATTTTTATGTATTTATGTGTATGTTTTAAGAAAAAAATATAAGTATTTGAAATGCTTTGAGATAGCTATGTACAACGCTTGCTAGTGGGTATAATAGTTGGTAACGATCCTCACTAGCAGGTATAATAGTTGGTAACGGCCCTTACCAGCGGATATAATAGTTAGTAACGGCTCTCGCCAACGGGTATAATAGTTGATAACAACCCTCGCTAGCGGGTATTATAGTTGGCAAACTGTGCATGCAGTCAATTATGGCCCTCTCACGGGTATAAATTGACCGTCTCAAGAATATATGTGGGCAATATTTTGATCCATAATAGGGTTAAATGATGTAAAGAATGATTTATAATTTTATTTGTAATATAATTTGGAACTATGTTTATGAAAGATGAATGAATTGTTCATGCAGGATTCACTTTACGACTTATTTTAATATACTCGACTCTGAAATGCATTATTTTTACAGTATCTGCTATTTTCCTTAAATAATGTATTGGAATGGAAAAACTTATGCATGATCTGGTATGGTAATAAAAGGTCTACTTACTGAGCTGTGTCGTTCATATATCTCTACTTTTATTGTTCTCATCGGTGAGTAAGGTCAATAAGGACGAAGGATGGTCCAGGCTTGGAGTCAGTGCTAGCAAGCTTGACGAATTATACAGCTGAACTTTAGTTCTTTAGTTGTTTATGAATTTATAGCCTATAAATTTTTTAAATATTGAGGATTATGGATTGGTACTTACGTTTGATATGGATGCTCTGATACAATATTGGTTACATTTAATAAATAATAAAATTGAACTTTTATTATTATACTTTTTTTGAGACAAATTTGGAAGTTAGGATAGTTTTGAAATCTAATGTTGGTTTCGTATTATCATGGGCTGCTGCCCCTCGATATCATGGCCGTGTTACGTTCCAGTTTTAGGGCGCGATAAGCATAATAAATAAATATGACATCAACTTTCATAAGGAGACAATTATACTAAAAATCCCTGAGCCAGCACAATATGCAGCAAATCACATTGTAAAATTAAATAAATGCATGGTCGCTGAAGCAGCCGTTGGTGAGATTCCACAGCGTAGAATTAAGAATGGGCCGGCTGTCAATGTGCCAGGTCATGAAATGAACCCGTATTGTTGTGCCCGAACATATTTGACATGACAACACCAAATCTTTAACACACTTACTTTAAAAAGCAATGCCTCAGCAAGCCATCATCAGTATCATAACAAATTTTATTCTCCTCAAGTTTCTTTCTTCTAAATGTTGCCGCAAAATTAACATCAAAACAGTTTATTTGCTGGGCAAGCATTCGAATTTTTTCCGGAAGTAATTAGTTTGGGCGGATGATCTGCTGACTATTTTCAGTAGCTGAATATCTAATTTTCCGGAATCCATTGAACCCGTTTGTTGTGAGGTAAAAAACTTAATAACTGAATTTACATATTATTGTGTACATATTATTATATAGAGTAAATTATATTTTTTTTTTAAATTAGAGATAAATTATACTTACAGCGAATAGTACGAAAAATCTATACTCACCTTCCTGAGATTCATTTTTAACTAATATTTTAATCCATAACTTGACAATTGTTAGTTAAACCATTAACCTTAAATGGGACCTAGATACCACATCTAAAAAAATATAAAAAATGACCAAAATAATCTTAACTGATATAACACCCACTTAAGGATATCAGAAAACATATGAATTCTCTTCTCCACTCAAGGGCAATTTCAACATTTTCACATGAGATAAATAATTTTACTAATATTGTTAATTTAACAGGGTATAAGTATAATAAATGTAAATCTCAATTTTTTTTTGAAATTTACTTTATAATATAATATAATATAAATTATATTATATTATATAATATAATATATAGGGGTTAGGGGGTCCTTCGTTCGACCCAAAAAATATATGAGCTCTATATTTAAGTCCAAGCGAGTCCAAAATCTTTTGGGCCTAGCCCATAGCCCAATCCAAAGTTAGGCCTATCTGGCCCAATCTATCCTAATATTAAGCAATAAGATTAAAGAAGAAGATTGGATTCAGGTTGGACAATAAATAACAAGAGATATATTAGCAGGAAATTAGCTAGAGATATTTTAGACGGCGTTGGGGAGGAGAGCGACGTAAAGATGGGCATAGCCAACATTGAGGGGGGCTGGATCTAAAGGCTGCACATTTACCCTCGAGTGGCCATGTTTGTCTGAAAGGTGGCGTGGGACTGCTTGTCCATCAGGGGCGTGCTGGCTCGATGTGGGGTGCGTATTTCCTTAGGCTGTTGGGCCTGCTTGGAAGGGGAGGAGTCGATTTTCTATGCCTTATTTGGTTGTCCAGTGGGCAGTTCAGTTCTGGGGGCTCGCCTCAGCTTCTTTGGGGTTATGGCAGAGATGGTCGTCAGCCGAGGATTTTTGGTTTTTCTTGAGGGATATCTCACGAGGCTCGGCTTCGAGGAGCTAGGGATTAGGGTGGCCTACCTCGCTTATCATTGCTAGCTTGATAGGAATGCTCAGGTCTTTGAGGATAGAGTAGCACAGTTGAGGGTGGTGGTGAACCGAGATCTGCTTCATGTGGTGGAGGTTATTGGCAGCATTGCATTGTCGTCCCTTAGGGCGGCCGGAAAAATCTGGGGTTTCCATTCAGCTCCCGTAGTACCTAGGACAATGTTCGTCTCCTAGGAGCCCCCACTCTCTAGCTTTCTTAAAGTGAACTTTGATGGCAACGTTGGCACGAGAGGGAGTAGCGGAGGTGCGGGGTTTGTCATTCGAGACCATGAGGCCAAATTCGTGGCGGCAGGATAGTCTGTAGTGGGTGCTGAGCTCAGAGCAGTATAAGAGGGCCTCACCTATGCGAGACGAGTATTGGGTGTGGACCACATTCTCTTTGAGGGAGACTCAGGCACGATGATCGAGTAGATTTAGGGTCGAGGACACACGGCTAGTAGGATGCGGCTGCTTCACGACATCTGCTGTATTCTGGGCGAGTGCGCTTCCTTTCAGACTATACACGTTTACAGGAAGGTGAACAATGTTATGGACTGGAAGGCATGTTATGCAGCCCATCATTCTGAAGATTTTATTTAGAAGAACCACGTGACTGTTTCCTTTTTTTTTTTTGCACTCTATATTTTTTTTTGATCTCATGGGCTATACACAGCGCGCATGCACACATGTAGTATGTGAGTCCCATTGTGCAAAAAAAAAAAAGAAAAGCAAAAAGGGGTCCTCTCGCATGGCCCAAAAATACCTGAGCTATATATTTTCCAAACCCAGTCTAAATTTTTAATTGGGCCTATCCTTAGCAGGGAACAGGGGACTCCGGGTCTCCGGCGTCAAAATAGGATGAAAATCAAAATAAAAAATTGCTTTCGTTGAGAGTCGAACTCAAGACCTCCCGCTTACTAAACGGGTGCTCTAACCAACTGAGCTACGAAAGCAAGTGCGGTGTTTCCATTTATTGGTTTACCTTTCTATGATATATATTCGGGTGCTCTCTCCATCCACGCAGCAACTTCTCGCTGCCGCTCCCAAGCCAGTAGTACCACAGGGATCTTAATTCATAATCTGCACCTGATCCATATAAGTATTTGTTTTGAGAACTAGGACGAGAAAAAGCCCGTTGAAAGAGGAGGGTGGGAATGAACCAGATCACCGATTTCCAATATTTTCTTGACTTCACCAACCTGACCAGGCCGACCCTTCTTCGTGATGACTCCACTAGGTGGTGGCATTGCAGTATGCCGTTTTCTCATTATTGACATGCTAGTTTCTTTTACGTGTTTTTTTATTTTTATTTTTATTTTCACATGCATCGAAAGTTTTACCGAGATCAGGGCATTTGAAAGGAATTGTTCAGTTTTCTTCTCTTCTTTCTGATATGAAGCCCATCCATGGAGGAGGCTTCTGGTTTTGGAGACCTATCACACAAATAATAAAAGTTAAATGCATATATATATATATATATATATGTGTGTGTGTGTGTATGTATATATATATATATACGTATGTGTGTATATATATATATTTACGTATGTATATATACACCATACATATATATATATATATACACACATATCTCCTCACCCTATATATGGAAAAAGGAACTAATGGGAAAATATGGGACATCTTGACTTTGGCCTATACCAACCTCTTTATCCTTGGTATTAACCGAGGTGAACAACCTCGGTGAAATTGAGATGCCACTCTGCTCATACTAATAAAGACTAGCAGTTATAGTGATACTACAGTCAATATACAATCGGCGTAATTACCGCCACGTGCTGCTCACGCAGGACGGTTATCACGTTGTTAACATGCAACCAACCGTTACTTTGCAGTTAAGGCACGCCGCGCCAAATCAGGTAATGGATCGGTATTCTATCTTATATAAAGGGATGGTCTGGGGATCTTTAGATAAGCTCATTTTGGAGACTATTCTTTATAAGTTTTCTTCCTTTCACACTATTGTTCTATTATTCTGACTTAACTATCGGAGGATCTTCTGCCGAAAACTTTTCAGCAAGTAGACTTTTTGTAGGTTAGCCTCGATAATGACCGGATCTTCCTCACCTCAGTCTTATCCAGTATCACTTAGCTTGGTTCTTACCGACCTCAAGGTAAGCTGAGCAACATCTCCACCTTGGTTTAGAATTTAGCGGCAACAAGAACTATACTTTTCTTTTTTTCTGGTTTTTTGTCGATTCAATTATTTTATGAAGTCTTTGAATAAATACATCCACTTGAATCAGCCACTAGAATGTCCTTAAAAAAATCGAGATATTTTCGAACATACTTTTGATTAAAACAAAATGTCAATATTTTGGAAATCAAATCTTTTTATCCCTTTCCTTGTTCTATATGATTTCCATTAATTCTCTTCCTTTTCTCAGGAGGAGTGAACTATAAACTATGTGGAGTGACTCCATATGTGAATCTGGTAGGAACAGCCATTGGCTACGCTATCACCACCTTCATCAGTATGGGGTTAGCTACTAATTAAACCATTGCCAGCAAACTAATACGTGTGAATGTTCACTTCCATAATGTCATTTGGACTATTTACATTTTTTTTTTCATGTCATCAGGGCCATCAAACGATCCAATTGCTTTCATAAGAACGGCCACGATGCAATGTGCGAAGTATCGAGCAATACCAACATGATCATCTATGCAAGCATTCAGATTGTCATGTCTCAAATACCCAACTTCCACAAGATTTGGTGACCCTCGGTTTTGGCAACAGTCATTTCCTTTGCTTCCTCTTCCATCGGCCTTGCGCTCTCAGTTGCCAAAATAGCAGGTTTATCTATTTTGAATTCTATCTTTGCGATGTATTATAACTAGTCTCGATGTCACAAATGCTTGCCTCTTTTGGAATGCAGAAGGGTCTACTACTTGAGGACCTCCCTATCAGGAGTGAGAGCTGGGGTGGATGTTTCTGCGGATGAGTAGGGGTGGAGGAGCAAAAATCATATGGGGCAGGCACTATAGGAAAAAAAAAAGTTTTTAATTTTGTAATGTTTTCTCTAATGCCCATCTTAAACAAGAAATCCAAAAATCAAGACTCTTTCTATTAATGGAGTCTTCATGCCCATGATTAAAAAAATAAAAAAAATAAAATTATGTGTCGCATTTTCTTTCTTCCTCATTTCTAAAACATACTTTTTTTATCGGTACACACTACATGACTGAGTAATACACACTAAACAAATACACACTATATGGCCGATGATACACATTCGTCGATTTTCTGATACATACTGCAAGCTTATTTAATACACACCTAGTAGTGATCCAATAATCAGCATAGGATTGATCGCCTACTCTAGAAAAAGAATTCTTGAGATGCAACAACTGAAATAGGATCCCCTAGAGAATAGAAGGGATTTAAATATTCCATTGTTACAGAGGGAAATCTCACTTAGGAGGGTGACATATGCTTATCAACGAAGGTGATGGTCGGATAGCAACAAAGCAGCAACATACAAAGCAGAAGGAGGTTGAAATCAACTCAATCAATGAGAAAAAAATGACCACACCTCTAGGTAAATTGATATATAGTTTTCAAAATATGTTTTTTACCAATACATACCATTTGAACAGGTCATATATGCCAACAAATTAGTTATCTAGGAAGTCAATACGTACCTCTAGGTAAATCGATATATAATTTTAGAATATGGTATTCATTGGGACCAATATCATAGATAATAAATTTTAATGATGGTTGAATACATTAATATTGGCATCATTAATATTAACGTCTACATGGCACATGGAAAGCTTTGCACAAGCAAAGGCTCCATTTTAAAATACCATACTAGCATATAATCCATGCAATAGTAAGGTACAATTTTTCTTCTTTTTCTAAGTATTACTAAAATGTGATATTAGCAATATAATAAATTATAATAAATAAAATTTTTAATAGCCAAATTTTTGCTACACATTAAGTGATAAATTTTAATGATTGCCGAGCAAAACTTCCATCATTAATACTGGTGTCATCAATACAGGCATCCACGTGGTAAATGAAAAACTTTGCACAAAGCCTCCATGTAGAATTTTTTTTATTAATGCTAGCATCATTAATATTGATCTCATATAATACACGATATTATTTTTTTCCCTTTTTCCAATTCTTTTTGAAATACAATATGGCAATGCCATAAATTATAATAAATAGAAGATTTTCATAGCTAGAGTTCTATCAAACTTTAATAGCCGCCAAGCATATTAATTCTAGCATCATTAATCTACCACATATCAAGAAATGAACTTTAATAAAGGCTTATTACTACCAAGTCTATATGGTAAATGGAGTATCATTAAAATCTACCGCATATCAAGAAATGAACTTTAATGATGGCCAAGCATATTAATATCGATGTTATTAATACAAAATCTATATGGCAAATAGAGAGCTCTGCACAAGCTAAGTCTCTATTTTAGATACATATAATAGATAATACATAATAGATAACATATTGGTTTTGGTTGCAAATTGTCATCATTAATGGAATGCCAATCAAACCATTTCCTTCTCATTGTGTCAAGAAAGGATGGTAGAAGTTTTCTAACTTTAGATCCACAATGCAGTGCTCCCGCTCTTCCACCTCCTCGACATTCTTTCTCTCCTACTTTCTTTCTACGATGGTTCTCTGCAGCATAGGCATGGCCGAAGGTCCTGAGCTTCGGTTGCTTTTTAGTGTCTCTGGTTCGAACTTGTGGGTCAATCCAAGGCTTATTCACAATGTTGAAGGGTACATGCCCTTTAAAAGTCCTCGGAAAAGGTTCTAGCGCTAGCACCAATGGAGAGGTGGCTTCGTTTTGAATTTCTTCTCCTTGTTTTGGCATGTAACTAGTTGTTATCATAATAAAACTACCATCTAGTTTTGTGTAATGTAGATATATACTGGCCAAAGATATGCTCTTGCATATTAGTTCCTAGCTGACATGAAATTCCCTGGTAATTGTTTGAAAACCTTAGGATAATATCCTACCTTTGTCTCTACAACAACATCACCACTAAAATAAAAAAATACTATCGTTATCATGATTAAAAACGTTTGGTGTTACCAAATAGGCCTGCAAGCACAAATGTAGAGATCCTTTTATCATAACGGCAGCTGCAAATCTTGAAATTTTAATTTCATCAGATGGAATAGAATGGTCGTACCTTAACAACTAGAAGAGACGGGGTAAATAAACCAACTAGATAATTAGAACACATCAATTCAGCATCAGTCAAAGATAATGAGACTGAAATAATTAAGGCTAAATAATAAAGTCAAGATCGCTGTTTAAAGAAAAAATGCCTCGGGTGGGCTGTGTCTAGGCACCTACATTAAAATTTTGAATCATGTTTAACTATAGAAAATTCTATCAATATATAAATTAGTATTTGCTATTGCGACCTCTAATATTTTCGACTCACCATCTCTTGATGTGTTTTATTTCTTTTATTGCATTAAGCTATTCTTTGAGATTCTTTCTATATCTATTAATTTCTTATAATTTATTATTTTCAGGCTACCTTAACCTCTACTTGTTTGCATTAAGAGTCAGGAAACTCCTTGGTCGTCTCGCCTGCTGATTACAATCTTTTAAAACATTTAGGATTTCACATACAAAAGGAATTATCCTCAATTAGATCTATGAACTACCATCATAAGCAAGGATCCTCAATTAGAAGTTCGTCAGGAGACATGGATTTAGAAATTTAGACACAGATAGAGATTCCAATAAAAACAATGGCTCAGGTTTCCTTGATACAATTGGATGCCTGGTAAAAATACAACTATTCTCACTTCTCGTTTGTTTTTATTTTTACGTTGTTGAAAAACAAGATGATTCAATACATTTTGAAGTGAAAAACAAACACCCTAATCTACGATCCGGACTTGAATGGATTGGGACACAGCCGGTCTAGCAGATGAGCAGCTAACATCAGAGTCAAAGACCACCAGAATCATGTCCCCTGGTCTCACACTACCTCTGAGCTTCATAAGACCAACTGTTTCCTTAAAATTATCTTCCATGGCATCTGATAATGGAAATTCAAGTGGGACGACGCCCCAGTGCAGATTCATACCCTTTCTGGCATTAGCATTGTCAGTGAATGCGAAAATCGGAGGGTTTGGACGGTTGCGCGACAGAAGTGATGCCATGCGACCATGCTTTGTGTACACAAAAATGGCATCAACTCCGAGGTTATTAGCTGCACATAGAGAGTAGATAGTTGGAGATTCAGCAGAATAAAAGGAAAAATGTGCTGACAGAAAGTATAGAAGTGATTATAAATGAAAACAGAATCTCTATAATTTGTTGCACCATAACTAAATCCAGCAACCCATGGCTTATAAATGTGAAATAATATCTGCTCGGTCTGAACAGGAATAAAATCAACTTCTGGCAATAACGAATATCCATCAGAATCAATTTTTACTCCTGCTCTAAAATACAATGCATTACTAGAACATAAAGAAGCAAAAGACATACCCATTTCCACAGCGCAGTTACAAATCTGCTCGGAAATCTGATCAGGCAAGGTCTCTGCAAGTTGAGGTAGGAAGAGAAGGTTTTGCCGGTTTTCCTCACGACTCCATAATTCCATTCTTCCACTAGCCATGCACAAGACTGACAGAGCTTTTTCTGCATTTGATCCAACTGCTGACTCACCTGACAACATTAAGGCATCTGCTTGCTGCCTTACAGCTTGGGAAACATCTGCAACCTTATTAAATAAAAATGAAATTGTAATTAGAAAAGAAAAATTAAATAGGAGAAATGTCGAAGGCTATTAAGTAAGACGAACTACGAATACTTTATCCAGATAAAGAAAAGCAATGAAATCTGACAAGAGAACCAAAATAAAGGTGCAGTAACAGGCATAAATGCTCAGGGGGATGTGTTTCACTGTTTTAAGACCACCTTATTTAACTCAAAACTGGAGTCAATAGTCACTAGTCCCAACTTGATCAGAAATTTCAGTGTCTAAGGAGTATAAGCAACACTTCAAATCCGTGATCCAGATAAAATGGATGGAATACACTGGAAAAATTCCAGTTTCTCTATGCATATGCATGCATACATTACTGATAAAACTGCAGACTATTCTGCAGTCACAATAAAACATGGCTTCTTGCTGGAAATAACCTAAAAGGGTAATATATTTATATCTACTCTAGCAATGTACTTAGACTTCATCACCATCACCATCAGAAGTTACGGGCATAGCTCACATACTAGAGATAATGGGAGCGAAAATCAGTTCCTAATCTGTATATACATCAAGCGATCCTTGGCAACAATTTTCAAACACCTGGAGATCACTGTTTTGTAGCAATTATCTTTTCTACAACACCTCCAGCTTGCTATGAACACAAAAACATGTTGGATGCAGGTTTCATGGGCAAGACATAAGTAGAAAATGGTAGCTCCTATAATTTCAAAAAAAAAAGAAGATTTTTTTGGGTTTTATCATATCCTTTGGGTAAATTTTGGTATAAATCAGCTACATGCTTTCTCCCTTCAGATTTGAATCAATTATAACATTGGTGAGTTTGTTCAACATTCGCCCCTTTTCATCACAAAAATGTCTGTTCATGCATCTTGGTTCATGTGTTTTGCTTATATTATTGTATCGATCATTTAGAAGTCAAACATGTTGAAGTACAATAAACCATGGGTATTTCATTGACAAATATGCCTGGCGACTCATTCTACTAATACATTTGATCATTTCTACTATCTCCACCTTCATAGACAAAGGAGGCCTTACAGGTCTTCAGTGAGAAATCATTTTACAAAGATTTTTAAAGTAGTTGCAGAACTCCATGGAAAAGTAATCTGACCTATAGAGATATGCACACGTACATAATGTATGTATTATGTATGCATACATATGCACTTGTGTTTGCTATACAACACAGACTCACCTGTTTCAGAATAATAAATAAGAATATTCTGATGCAGCGCAGCTGACAGAGAAAATACCAGCATAAATTCACAATTCGTCATCTTTTCAGACATAAAAGTAAAAGACTGTAATTTTCCCATTTAGAAACACATTGATTCAAAATCTTCATAGCCAAGAAAACTCCTTGTGTTTCTGATTGGCTTCAGTGCCAAACACATAATGGATGAGTAGAAAACAATAGATGCACATATAGGTCTGCCTCCTTATTGATAGTTCAATAAATAAATTTTCAAGAAATATTTATGAGCCCCAAACATATCCTACAAGTGGCAGCATTATATCATAAGAGCAACATAAGCTTAGCAACAGCAAGTGGAAAATATAAATAATACCTCAGCACGCGTTGGGGTCGGATATTCAACCATGGATTCAAGAAGCTGAGAAGCTACTATCACAGGCTTGTTCAACTGCCTGCACAGATAAGTAAGCTCCTGTTGGATGGTTGGGATCTGTTCTAGAGGAATCTGAACTCCAAGATCACCACGTGCTACCATTATCCCATCAGAAGCTTTTACAATGGCTTCTAGATTCTTGAGAGATTCCAAACTCTCAATCTTCGCTAGAACTTTAATGGACCTGTAAGATGACAGTCTTAAAATAAGATAATGAATATGCAAATAGGAAATAACACCCCAAACAAATGATGCATAGAAACCTGCTTTGAATAACTTCAACAAATAAATCCTAGATAATTAAATGACCCTGATATCCATAATTTATCAGATTTGATAAAGAAAAACTGCTTTAGCTTTCAGAACAAGAAACAGTCCCCATATTTTAGCATATTATTGCTCCATATCCTACTACTTCAAAATCCAAAAATAAATACATATTGAAATGCAGTAAGCGTTTAAGTTGAAAAATCTTATGCTAAGAGTATGAAAATGATTTAACCAATTAATCAATCAGTACAAGAAAAGTAGTCCTTAACCAGTTAAAGATGAAGAGTGAGTGAAAATAACTTGGTCAAATCACCTCCCAAACTTTCTTTTTTCCCCTGTAAATCAAATAATTGAATGATAACATTAAACTGTAACCATTACAAAGCATACCACTAAATACCACTCCCAGCATGAAGTCAAATTGTAGATGTTCATCAGCCTGACTTCTTGAGTGAGTCCGACACAGTCTTACTGATATAATACTATGACAACAGTAGGCATATCAGTAATTTAGTATCTACCGGGCATATGTATGTGCATTGATATTGTCATGCATTTTATACATATGTTGCACAAGAGGACTATAGCCTAAGGTGATTGTAGATATTGCACTATAGTGAAGTAAATTAAAAATATTCAAAAGATCATCTCATTCATCAAATTTTGATTATATAGTTCAGAGTTACAGTATTAAGAATGTAAGGTTCCATTATTTTCTGATGTGATCATTAAATCTGTTCATGACCATAGCTTATTTGATCAATAAAATCAGTGCAAATTAAAGTGAACTTACCTAGTTAGTTTAGAAGATATCATGATAAAGTAATACAGAAGCATAGGGTAACCATATCCAGATCAAAGTACATATCAAAGTAAACAAAATAAACTCAATATAGATAAGAATATAATGCCAGTGATGTCAATATAGACCATATTACTTCTGGAGGTCATGATCCACAGATAATCATCTGTTTCCACGTAGAGAAAGAGAAAAGAATCATTTTGAGGCTATTGATTTGCTTACTGTGATGATCTTGTGGAAAGATAACTCTTCAAATTGGTGATATCATTAACATCCTTTACAAATGAGACAGCGATATATTCAACTCCTTCAGATATTCCAAACTCAATGTCAGCCCAATCCTGCATGTCAACAAGTTTCAACAAATTAATAGGAAAAGTGATAGCCAATATAGACTTTAAGTTCTGGATCAAGAGTGAAATTTATAGAAAAAAAAGGAGAAAACCGAAGACAGAAATTTTAGTAATTATTCACCAGGAATCAAGATAGTGTCAAAAAAATGCCAGCAAATGCATACTTGTGATTATGTACAAGCCTCACGATATCATTTGTTATAAAATATTTTAAAAAAAAAGCTAGCCTTTGTTGATAAGGTCGGGAGCCCAGAGTTCAACTCCACAAGTTTCCCATTCCTCCAGAACGACAACTTAGCTCGAGGTAGCAGCAGGCCAGGGTCTGTGCACTTGCAACGCAAATCATTCTCAACCTTCTCAATGACTTCAAAAGTTGCCATCCCACCATCTATGACTATTTCATCTCCCACCAGAACACCTGCCAAACATAAATTTAAAAGCATACACAAGAAAGGATCGCAAGGCATTTATGATTCAAACCTACAAATTCAACTCGAACTTAACATCATACTTTCAGAAAATCCTTCAAA
Organism: Phoenix roebelenii; assembly: GCA_025769935.1. Lineage (NCBI taxonomy): Eukaryota > Viridiplantae > Streptophyta > Magnoliopsida > Arecales > Arecaceae > Phoenix > Phoenix roebelenii. The sequence goes on from JAOXJJ010000460.1 coordinate 897,046, forward strand.
GTTCACTTGAATTGTGGAAGGACGAGAACCCTCAAACTTCTCTATAGTAAATAACCATACAGATCCATCCTGTATCACAACAAAATAAGGAAAAATACCACATCAACATGCAGCCATTTCATATAAGGAGCAAACTAAGGGAAATATCAACATTAGACAATAAGCAGAAACAAAGCCCAAATGTGCCTTCACCAATTATTTTAAATAAAGAGACGAATTTCTGCTTCTTAAAACAAAAAAGACAAACTGAACAATCATCAAGAAACATTACTGCAGCCAGAGTAAATCTTCGCCACTTATCTTACATGGAGAGACTAATTTCTGCTTCTTAACACCGAAAAGACAAACCAAGCAATATCAAGAAACATTAGCAGCCACCAAATGAGGCTATTTGCTGAACAGACAATTAAATTAGCATGTCAAAAAAAAAAAGATGTCAAGTTTCTCTGAGGCAGTCCACTGAACCACTCAAGCTGCAAACTTTGATCACATAAGCTGTCAAGTAAACATTTTTAGAATAAGAAATAGAAGCACAAAACCTCAGCTTTGATGGACGAGGCGCTCCCATGACCGACCATGTGCATCTGGCTCCCCTCGGTGTCGATCATCACTCCGATGCAGAACCCTTTATCCTGGTTCAACCTCTTGATAGTCCTGATCACCTCCCGGTGCCACTCCCTCGTGTTGTGGCACATGTTGAGCCGGGCCACGTTCATCCCTCCCCGCGCCAGCCGCTCCAGCTCCTCCTCGCCACAGCACGCTGGTCCCACCGTGCACACCAGCTTCGTCTTCCTCAGCCCCATGAACCCCCTCTTCTTCAGCTCCGCCTCCGAAACCACATCGAATTCAAACCCCTCCAAGGAAGGAGCTTTCGTCTGCTCGGTCTCCACCAGCAATGACGACCGGATACGGAATCCAGCACGAGCTCTACAACTCCCATGACTAGAACGGGGAAGCGAGAAGCCATGGAAGCCGGAATTGGACCGAGAGATGAAGGGTTTGGCGGAGATCCGGGGGGCGAAGAGGGAGCGCGCGGCGGCCGCCATTGACCGGTGGATTGGTGGGAGGGGAGCTTGGTTTAGTTTCGAGGGGTCGATGGTTCCGAGAGGGAACGGGGGCGGAGAGGAGAAGGGAAAGGGGAGACCATTTCTAGGTGAGAGGACGGAGAAACCAAGGACGGAAAGGCCAAGAGACCCACCGTTTCCACGCCACGATTGAAAACGAGGTACAGGGCAGGGAAGTGGCTGGGAATAAACGGTCGGCGGAGCCGGTAGTATATTTAATTTCCCTCCAAGGGTGGGAATGGGTTTGTGCATTGCGATTTGTGCTTGTAGATCTGATGGAGTAATGGATGGTAGATGAAAGCCATGAGTGAGATATCGTCCATGCCGTTTAGGCAAGAGTACCCTCTCCCACTTTCCACCGCCGATGATCCCCGCCGTCCATGATATGACCTTCCGCCGCTGATGATCCCCACAGTTTCTCACCACCATCTCCGATTTGCGTCACTATCCATACTCTCACCAATCCCTAATATTATCAATAATCCTTACTACCATTTACCACCGTCAATAATCTTTACTAGCTTCTATCACTATGGATAATTTTTATTATAACCTATAATTATTCTTAGCTATCAACAATCTCTACCACCATCTATCATCACTCATCAAAAGAAAAAATATGCTTCACAACTTTCTTCCCGCCGCCCTCCCTTCTCCTCTTTCCTCCAATATATGTAGTGCTACCATCGTCATCATAATCGTTCATTGAAAAGAAAGAGAACCAGAAGATTGCGAGAGAACCAAAATAGGTTCCTTTCTCTTTCTATTTCTTCTTCTTTCTATAATTGACTTCATGGTTATCACCACACCGCCATAGGTGCTGTTCACTAAAAATAGAGATAGAGAGAGAAAGAGTTTTATTCTAATTTTTAATTACCTTTTTATTATCTATTAATGAAAAAGGAAAGACAAATAATATTGCAAAAACATTTATGCCAGTTTATGCATATATCATTTGATTCCACAAGCAATGTTCATAGATTAATGTGCAATATGTATATTTGTAATTTGTGACACATACCTAGATATATCATATATGCACCCACATGTTTAAAGTATGGGATGTACCAATTTAAAATAGTTGATTCATAATTAGAACAATTGATTCATACATCTAAGCAAATTGATGGATACCTCCTTTTTGCTAGATTATGCATGCTTTATAATCTCTAATGCATATGTGTACAACTCAGAAAACACATATACAGATTTTTGGCGACATCAAGATTTTTCAAAATCTTAGCTAATATATCAGTATTGAGATATTGAAATCTTGGTAGATAATGACAAATCAAAAACTAACAATTAGTTTAAGCATAGATTATGAAATTATCCAAAATTAACAATTAATAGAAGCAGTTATTAATTAGTGCATCTATTTAAAGAAACGAAGAATGGAAAAGTGTAAATGGATTTACGTTGGCATTGCATCGATCAATGTGAAAATATTATCAGCCAATATAATGAGGACTAGGCTAGAAATCAAGGGGCTAGGCCACCCTTCCTCGAATCTAGTCTGATTGGTTTTGGGCTTTCAGCTGGGCCTAAGCCCAAAAGTTCTATAAATTGTTTTTCCCAGACGCCATAAACCGGAATCGAATTGCCCGAAGCCCAATCAAGGTCGAACTCAAATCAAGCCCGAGTTAGCCCTGATGGAGTAGGCTTTATAGAAGCTAGAATTTTGGCAACGGGTAGAACCGTAGAAGACGAGGAGAGAGCTGGTGGCGAGTTGGGAGATGCTAAAAAGCAGATATTTAATCTAGAACTAAAAAGTTTAACCTAGAAGCTAGAAAAGAAACGAAAAAGCTATGGATTACTTGCACATTTTCTTCCTACTGTCCTCTAGCCTCTCATCTCAGGTCTTCAGAGGATCTCGGTAGAATACTCCTAACCTCTTACCAGTATCTCCTCTTGGCTGTGACCTTGCACCATATGCTCTTGAACGATCTCTCCCTATACAAGAATTGAGAAAAGTCTCTAAGAAAGCTTTATTATTTTCGGTGATGAAAATTAGGCATATGGAGGGGATATCTATAAGTTTCAAAGCTCTTGTATTGTGGAATACTCATGGGATCCCTTGGAAGCTGGATCCTATCTTTAGATTCTATCTTGATGATTAGAAAGCCAGCTTTGGTTCCTTTCGATAACAATATGATTAGAAAGCCAGCTTGGGACTTTAGATCTAAGCTCCATCGAAACCTTTTCGAGGCCGAGTCGAAAGCTCGACATAACGATATTTCGGTTTCTAGTATAGAGTTGAGGGAGGCATGCACAGGCGTTTGACATGCCCGGCTAGCCTTGCAAGCTTGCTTAGTCATCCTGGAAGGTGACTCAGTTACAGTTATCAGCTGGATCTAGAGGGGTCCGAGGGGTATGGATGACGACTATCCTCTACTTTGTGACATATGGGCCATGACGAGGGATGGAGTGGTCTTTTAGGTCAAGCATATTTTCCGTGAAGCTAATGGAACAACGGATTAGATGGCTGCCTATGTGGCCAGCCATACTGATAGTATCGTGTGGGCTAGAGATGGGGAGCTATCTCGGGTATTTTGAGATATTTTGTTTTCTGATTTTATTAGATGTATTCGGACTCATTAGATATGAATCATTAAAAAGAAAAAATAGAAGACGAAGGACTCATTAGATATGAATCATCCATCCTTAAAGAAGAAAAAGAAAAAATAGAAGAAGAGGAGGAGGAGGAGCTCGGCATAAAGCCAGGCCATTTCAAGCCCATTTCATATCTCAGTCGGCAGAGCCGAAACCGTAGTTTGGAGGCAACCATAGAATCCTAATCGCCTTGCGTCCTGAAGTCACAAGCGCGTTGCCCGTAAGAAGCTTGGCCAAGCGAACAATCCCATCTATTTTGGTAACTGCGCCACCTGGCACGAATGTGATGGGGGTCAATTCCGTCATCTGCCCATCCTTCGATTCAAACGCCACCGCGAGTATTCCCGTCAATTTCTCTACTCGTTAAATTGACCCCCCGGCCGTCCGTTGCCTCTCCCTCCCATCGTCGTTCTCCGAGCGCTTGGAAAAATTAGGGTTCTCCGATTCTAGGGTTTCTAGGATCTCAAGCATCTGATACTCGCATTCCAATTCTTAGGGGTCTAGGAACCGCCCCCCGATTACTACATTCTTTTCTTCGGATTTCTGGAGGGGAAGTTGCTTAAATTCAAGGGTTTCGGGTCGGGAGGTGGTGACCATGAGGTTGGACGAAGAAATCTCCTCTTCACAGCGGCCGAAGCTCGTCGTGGGTTATGCTCTGACGTCTAAGAAGGTCAGGAGTTTCATGCAGCCGAAGCTTGAAAGATTGGCTAGGTAATGCGGTCACGATAGCGTTCCTTGATGCAATTTTCTTTCTTTATTTCTTTTTTTTTTTTTCGTTTTTCCGATTTATGGTTTGAAATGGTTGGCTGCTCTTGATCGAAAAGGTTGGGGACGATAAATCAATCATATCGAGCTTCCTGATAATTGCGAAAAGGATTGATTTTGTTTGTTATTGGTATGTGTTGAATGTTGATGCAGTTTTGGGTGTGTGTTCGTGGTGGACGGAATCTTAAAATTTATTGTTTATTTTGTCTTTTTTTAAAATTAAAATAAAATAACTCCTAATTATTTTTCATCTGTTCTTTTTCTCTCCATCTGCTGAAGCGTGCACTTTCTTTCACATGATTTATGATGGTTTTTTGTTTTCTCTCTTGGTACGTGTGAGCATTGTTATCGCGATATTGCTTTTTCTTGTTCAGGAGCATATATATTTTATGATTCATTGGGAGGATGATTTTCCCTTTTAACTTTTGAAATTTTGTTTGAAGTTTTCCTCTTCAAAAGGATCTTGTTTGTCTTATTATATCAAGAGGATTTTCATGTCCTTGAGAAGCCTGACTCAGACAATATCGAGTCAAACAACATTGCATTATTTTTATTTTGAAACTTCGTTCACAGAAAAATATGCTTAGGAGGATGGAGTTTGTAGATTCTATTTACAGTATCTGTCAGTTTGTGTTTGCTTAAGATCTCATTGTTGAGTAATACGGAGATGAGTTCTGTTGAGATGGTACAACTTAGTAGTTGGTGGAAAAGGATGCAATGATAACTATGTATTCTATACACAGCACTTGAGCTGAGCTGGCTGGAGCTTGCTGTAGTCTCCATTCAGTTCCATTTTTGTATTCTAATTGACTGTGTGTAATGGATTTTATACGTCACTCAAATGATACTGACTAATCTAAGAAACATCTGGATTATTTGAATTGGAATACTTAGTAGTATGAATATAAGGGATTATTTGAATCAGAATATTCTGTTAGATAACTATGGAATGCTGGGTTATTTGAATTGGAATATTCTTCTGTATATACATTTTTCGGATCAGGCTGGGAACCTGTGATTTTAAAAAATTGGAATCTCTTGTATTGTAGCTTGAAAAAAGTCTATTATTGGGACTAGTTGATGCTGTGTTCTTCACTAAAAAAATTCATGTGCTAGTTCTGGTCATGGCCAATGCTCATAAAGTTTATCACCTTGCACATGGTTTATGTAACATTTGAAATTTACATAGTTACTGACTTGTTGCATAGAATGTCCGATATATAATTTATAGCATTTCCGACTTGACAAGATGGTTTGATATTTTGTCCAAAGTTAGGTGTATGTTTTCCTTTTCAACTTGACTTCATAGTTTACAATTTCTTCCATTTATGTTGTGTCTAACCCACAAAAGAAAAAAACCGAAACTGGCATCTTGAATAAGCCAATATTTCCATCTTGTTTGGATGGAGCTCAATATCTGTCATGTTTGGATGAAGCTTTACCCTTTATAGATTTTTTTTTTATTTTTGTGCGGATAGAGAACTAGTTTTGGATGGAAGAATTCCAACAATAACTTTTGTTAAAGTGTGAATTGTTTTCAACTTTTATTTGTCATGGTTGTCATGTGGAACCTAGGAAGAGCTAATTGTTAGCAATGGCAATGATGAGTTGCTGGAAAAGGAGACATGAGGGGAATTGAGGCTTGGATACAGTTCAGGAACTACTGTATTGCATTACTTTGTTATTCTCAAACATCTTAACTAAGTATCTACTTTCTTTTGTAGAAGTAATTATCTGAAATGATACTTAATTTTATTCTATTTTAATTATTTATTATTTTGATTAGTGTATTATTACTTATTTGAACTTGTTTGGGCTGAAAAAGTTCCAGCATGTTTATTTCTTAGGCTGACAGAGCTCTGCTCTGGTATTGTAAACCTTGCTTGATGGATTGGCATAAAAATAAAAAATATCATGTGCATTGTATCGTACTAATGTTTCTTGGGCTTATGAGGTTGATGGAACAACTCATTCTTTTCTGGGTTTGTCTTCAGGCCATCTCAATGAACTTGTATTTTTGTATCATGTCGGTTCATTTTCATTGTTCTGAACCAGCATGGTATATGCTGCTCTGTCCTGGCCAATTGTATTTATATCTATGTTGACTTATTTACCTAGATACACGGGCCTGATTCTCGTTTTATCCTGTGTGTCAAATTGTAGCAATTGTCAGCTATACGATTTATCAGTTTGCCAGGTTCACTGTTTAGAATCTCTGGTATTCCTGGCATATGTGATAAATATGTACATATTGTTGTAAATATCGACCTCCCAGTGTTTTTATTTTTAAACATGTGACTTTGAAATGTGGTGCAGGAAGAAGGGGATTTTATTTGTTGCGATTGACGAAAACAGACCTCTTTCAGATCAAGGTCCTTTTAATATTGTTCTCCACAAGGTGAGTGCTTTAATGAACTATATTTGACTCTCTAGTCTTATGTGGATTCTAAAGGGTTAAAAGCCTTTGTTTTTTTTTTTTTGTTAGATTGTTTTTGTATGTATGTATGTATGCATGCATGCATGCATGCATGCATGGATGCATGCATGGGAGTAGTGATTAGCTTGTTAGTTCATTATTTTAATTCATCTGTTTTTACATCATTCACCATAAACATGTGTCTTAAAGAAATTGATGCATCTGATATCTACCAAAAATCTTCTAGATCCTTTTCATCTAACCATTGTGTTCTGCTGTACTCTCCAGTTGTCAGGAAAAAAGTGGCGCCAAATTCTTGAGGTTCGTAAGTCTGAACTGCATGTGATACACCTTATCTTGTATACTACATTAGATTATGATTTGAACTCGATGGCTCCATGCAATTCAACATTTCTGTTTCTTGTTGCAATAGTGCTGCCAGTTCGAGTGGATGGTCTAGTACGATCTAGCATTGACTGGTAAATGGAGAGATCCTTTAGAGTTAAAGTTACTTTTCCCTGATGTAATTTGCAGACTGCATCTTCTTTTTTTATCATAAATCATGATCTTATAATTAAAATGATGAAGTGTTAAATAATATGGCAATTGAGGGTTTTGCCTTCGATGACAAGCTTATCTAGCTCTTGCTTGGTGATCTATTTAGGTGTTATTGATGGCACTTGCATTATATTTTGGTTGTTATCAAATTCAAAAAATCATCTTCCTTTTGTTTTTCTAATCGTTTGTTTGCATTTTTGTCTCTGAAGACAAAAGTAGCTGAGTCACTACATTATTTACTTATTATATTTTGGTTGTTATCAAATTCAAAAAATTATCTTCCATTTTTTTTTCTGATTATTTGTTTGCCTTTTCATCTCTGAAGACAATAGTATCCGAGTCATCAAATTATTTACTTATTATATTTTGGTTGTTATCAAATTCAAAAAATCATCTTCAATTTTTTTTTTCTAATTGTTTTTTGCTTTTTTGTCTCTGAAGACAAAAATCTGAGTCACTACATTATTTACTTGTTGTCATATTTGACGAAGTTTCAAAGAAGCCAACTAATCCAGTAACTCTTTACATGTGTATATTGTTACAAATTCATGAAACCATGTTGAGATAACTAGTGTGGATATTTAAGCGTGTACAGAATACAGATAAGTATGCCATATGCTTACGTATTATGCTGAAAATTCTGATCAAATTTGCAGGCCGTGGAACTTCTGTGGTAAGCTGAAACTGAAATGATACAGTATTGCAAAAATTATAATATAATTTAATCATTAAACAAGTAATAGAGATTGATATGTTTTCCTACTTAGCTGTATGATCTTGAAGATCTATGTAAATATACTTGAAATAATTTAACTTCTCCATTGATGTTTATGTAATTTCATATTTTCCTTGCGGTTATATTGTTGTACATTTTCAAGATTAATTGCTTGTTTTGGGTGTTTTCAATAGACTCTTCAAGCCCTCAAGCTTCCTTTGTTGCTTTATAATGAGCATTCTTTGACAGATACAAGGGAGCAATTCTACACGCTGTCATCATTGTTAGGATGGGGATAAATATATGTCTATTCTTGCTAAATACAACGTGAATTAGTCCAATGTTTCTTGCATATTGGATATGACTGTGTGTGTTGCATATAACACACGGTCATAACTTATGTGCGAGCCTTGGTTGTCAGAATTTTGATCACTTGCCTTGTGATGACAGTAACTATTGTATATTATTAGATTGCATATAACACCACTTGCTGTCAATCCAGTTGGTCCGATAACTGAACTGGAAGTGTGCTTGCAATTGCCAAGGTCTTGGTTGCTAGTAGGTGTTAATTATAATAAAATGCTATACGCTTATACCTGTAAGGACGTCAGTTTTCTGCTAATATACCCTTTGATATGTATGTTCTTATATCAACTGGCTGATTGTGTTGGAGACTAAGTTAATGCACCACAAGTAGAGAGTGGGCACGCACTGGAGTAAAATAATAGGTATTGATTTGGAAAATTAGTTGATTTCATGGGCACAGCTGATAACTCATTTGGTATGTATTGCCTGCATTATGCTTGTCTTTTTTATATATCATAGCTTCTTTCTTCTGTGTGCTTATTCTACTAATCTTCTCTTGTCATAAGAACAAATATGTCTTTAACTCTTTGCTAGGCTGTCAACACTTTCTTGTTTTGCATGTGTTATGTTATGTCATGTCATACTTGTTGTGTTTGGTGATGCAGAAATAATGATCCTAAAAATGCTATAATTAGTAAGTCTGGATCTGCATTTGCTTTTGATCTATTTCTGACATTGATTGCTCCAGAGCAATTACCTCTTAGTAGGTGATTCCATGTATCCTACACTTCATCCATTTTCACTAAGCATTTTAAGCACCTAAAAATGCATCTTTTTGCACAATCTTTAAACATTTGTTGCTAGGAGCTATTAACCGGCAAGCTCATGGCCTTTGGTCTGGTATGCTTCTGCCTGTTATGAAACTGAGCAGTAGTCCTATCAAATAGCCTCTAAATGAAGTGCTTTACTAAGTTTATTTAGCTAGTAATAATTAGTTGGAACTGTTATAAAACTTTTTCTTGTAATTGTTCTTTCTTTTGGCAAAATAGTTATTGACTTATAGTTTTTGTAGTCTGGTAGTCGTCATGGAAATAAACAAAAGGTTTAAATTGCTATTAGGAAAAAATTCCGCTGAAAAAGTAAATAAAAAGCATTGTGAATTGGAACATTGAAATATTTCAGTCTTTTATATGGCTTGTACCTGTCCAGTAATTTCGTGACTTAACTTGAAGTATTGATATTTTACTAAATTCACTCTCTGCCATCCTTGTTCCATATTCTTGAAGGATTACCGGGAAGAACATCCAGAAGTGACTGTTCTTGATCCACCGGATGCCATACAGCAGTTACGCAATCGCCAATCAATGCTTCAATATGCATCCAATTTGAATTTGTCTGATTGCTATGGTAATTCCTCTATTTGCTTTCTTTTTTTTTTTTAATTTTTAATCCCAGTCTTAATGTGTGGGCTCCCAATGCATAGCTGTCAATTTTTTTCTCTCTTAAAAAATGTGATAAATTCCATTTGCAGAAGCCATTATAGGATTATGCTGAGTTGGCTCAAGGCTTGAATAACATGCTCGCATCCTTTTTTGATTCAGAAAAAAATGTTGCTTCTTTCATGTCCTTTTGGTATATTAGAAATCGCCGACGGATCATATATTGGGCATCAGATCTGAAAGTTGGTAGCCAAAATCTTCTACCTAGGGTAGTGTACCTACTTCAGAATCTTTCTGGAATCTTGAACCTGCACCTGCTTCCTAAACACTTGCTTGCTAAAAATGTTTCTAGAATATCCACTTCCTTACACCCGCACCCGTTCAAACACCTGCAACCTTCACTCCATCTAGCAACTAAGGTCTGAAATATCATTAGGTTAATACTGATATCTTGCAAAGTTTACATTCTCTTTGATGATGGTTCACTATGTTATATTCATCCATGTCTTTGTTAGATGGGTAAGAGCCCATAGTTCTGGTCATGATTATCTATTTTGTGCATATATGCATAGTTTTATTTATGTAGCTTCTTACTTTGATTTTCCATTGTGCAATTGACTTGCTGCAGGTAAAGTTGGGGTTCCTAGGCAACTAGTTATAACTGAAGACCCTACATCCATCCCACGTGCTGTTGTGGAGGCTGGACTAACATTACCGTTAGGTATTCTGCCTATCTATGTTTTAAAATCATGTAGTTTCTATCTTTTTTATTTCTTAACATGGAGACCTTATATATATGTGTGTGTGTGTGTATACATACATACATATATATGTGTGTGTGTGTGTGTGTATACATACATACATACATACATACACACATACACACACACACACATACACATATACATACATACATACATACATACATACATACATACATACATATGCTTGGAAGATTATTGATTTAGTAGGAATGAGCATAATTATATGATCAGAGGGAGTTACTAATTTTCTGTGATGCATCAGTGACTTGTAATATACTAATAATTGGGTGCCAGTGTAGATTCAGGTACTTCAACTGTCAAGTTAAATTTTAGAAAATAATGAAAGTCCATTATCCAGAAGCATGCAAACAACTTTTTTGATTGCATGTTTTTGATCATACATTTTATTGACCTAAAGTAGTTAAAAGAACTGGGTCATGCATGTATAGTCAAGTATGGGACCTCATCTGAAAGTTCATTACCCAGAATTCTGCCCAGTAAGGAGTGCAGCATCTTTGCCATACATATTCTGGATAAAGGGTTTGGTGAGTTTGTTGAGCTAGTCAAAATTTGTGTTAATACACAGTGCAGCCAGCTTTTAATAATTGGGACTAGCTAAAACTGCAAGGCCTGTTGGTGTGAACATCGAGAAGCTCTTGAAAAAACCTGACATTAGCAACTCATGAACTCAAGACATGTGGTTCCCAAACATGTTGCAAAATTTGACGTGGGTCTACTTAAGTACTGGACATACCTTTCAAGTAATTGTGTTTCTTTCCTACCGTCACGTCCTTCAAATGATTTTCTATTTTGAAATTTCTTAGCATATCTAGTATTTTGGAGGAGTGTAATAGAATCCATGGGTTTTAGGTTAAGTAGGACCAAGACGGAATATATAAAATGCAACCATTTTTGGTATTATGAAGCTCTTAAGAGTAATCATTTTTGGTATTTTAGGATCAATTATTCATTAAAAAAAGGAGATTGAAGAGGATGCTATCCCTATGATTAAAACAGGTTGAATAAAATAGAGGAATGCAACTGGATATTATGTAATTATAAGATATATGCGAAGTTGAAGGAAAAAAATTATAAGATAGTCATATGATGAGCTATACCTATGGTATAGAATGTTGAGTAGTTAGAAAATAACATGTGTATAAGATGAGTGGTCGAAATGAGAATGCTAAAATGGATGTGTCGTAATGCAAGAAAAGATAAGAGTAAAAAATGAAATCATTCATGACTGAAAGGAGGTAGCACGCAGTGAGGACAAATTAAGAGACAGATGTCTTAGATGGCTTAAACATGTACAATATAGGCCGAGGAAAGCACTTGTTTGAAGGAGTGATTTGATACATGTAGAAGGAAAGAGGG
>JAOXJJ010000460.1:909162-939118 GCA_025769935.1 Phoenix roebelenii
GCTTAAACATGTACAATATAGGCCGAGGAAAGCACTTGTTTGAAGGAGTGATTTGATACATGTAGAAGGAAAGAGGGCTCTCAACATCGAAAATCGAAAATCGAAAATCACTTGAGATGAAATAGTAAGGAAGGACTTGATATCTCAACATCTTTTAGAAAGTATGGCCCTAAACCAAGTGGAATAGTGGAAATGGATTCATGTATCATATCTCAACTAGTTTGGAATTAAGGCTTAGTTGAGTTGAGTTGTATCTAGTTTTTCATGTGGTTCATCCCCAAAGAGTGAACTTTTAAAATTTTTAGCTAATTTTAGAAACAACTTATGTTTGCGGCTTCAGCTATATGAGTATATGTGAAACTTGACAGCAGTGAGTTAAGACATGACGAGATTTCTTCTGTGTTGTTTCTTATTTGCTACAGTTGCTAAGCCATTAGTGGCGGACGGAAGTGCAAAATCACATGAATTATCTCTTGCTTTTGATCAATTTGCCTTGTCAAAGCTTGACCCTCCCTTGGTTCTCCAGGAGTTTGTCAATCATGGTATGATTGCTATAGTTAATGAACGATGTCATTCTTTCTGATAGCTATATCACTATTGACATTGGATCTAATTTTTATTGCTTGATTGCAGGTGGTGTTCTCTTTAAGGTCTATATAGTGGGGGAGTCGATAAAGGTTGTGCGCCGGTTTTCTCTTCCTGATGTTAATAAATGTGAACTACTTGATACTGCTGGTGTGTTTCGGTTCCCAAGGGTGTCTTGTGCTGCTGCTTCAGCTGATGATGCTGATCTGGAGCCTGATATTGCTGGTAGAGGCCATCCATGATTTCTCTGACTATATGTTCTTAGATTGGCTTATAGCTCTGGTTTTTGTGCAGTGTCAAACTGAACCTGCACTCTTTCTATGATGAAGGAGATACTGATTTTTTCCCCTCTTCTATTGCAGAACTTCCTCCACGACCTTTGCTCGAGAGGCTTGCCAGAGAGCTTCGTTGTCGATTGGTAAAATATCTCACTTGATTCTGTGCATAACTCTTGCAGTAACCTTTCTTATTGTAATTAATTGTTGTCTGTGTGGTTAGGGTCTTCGATTGTTCAACATGGATATAATCAGAGAGCATGGAACAAGGGACCAGTTTTATGTCATCGATATCAACTATTTTCCTGGTAAGTGAAACCTGCTAATTCATTAAGGTATACTAGATTTTTCCTGTACCATTCTTTTATGAGTGAATTGGATTAAAATTTCATGTTCTTGAAAGTAACAAATAACATATTTATCAATATAGAAATATAACTTACATTTAGGATGTTGCTTTATTTGCAGTTGACTGCACATTGATTATATACACTTAGTTTCTATATGCTGTATCTCTTATGGTTATTTGCTCATTAGGTGTACCTTCTTGTAATTAGTATACATGCACCGAAAAATGTACACTTGTTCTATGAGCTCTTTTAAGTTGGATAAGATTATCCAATAGCACGTACAAAAGCCTTTAGAGGATGATACCTAAAATAGACAGTTTAATTTACTTGAAGTCAGTAACTAGAATCATGATACGGTGATGGTTGAGCAATATTAATTGTTTATTGTATTACTTCTATTGTGTCAATGAACAGCAAACTGAAGAGGCCAAATTAGGGTAGAGAATTGAGGAATGAGCAGCATTTAGTTGTGTCCAACTCAGAAGAAATGAATTCTGTCTTTCTTATGACATTTACACTATTGTTCATTCTTAATGTTTGCAAATTTGTCCCAAAAACACTAGAAGTCATTTTTATAAAACAAAAATAAATAAATAAATTGTATGTATCAATGAACCTGAGTTTATGTTGACTACCATACCAAATTGATTGGTTAATTTACCTTAGGTTAAAGAGATTATGTAATATTTTTCTAATTAAAAAGAAGAAAATTTGTGGCATTACGTAAAACTTATACAATGATGATATGGGTACTTCAAGGAACAAATTAAGTGTCATCAATTGCCCTGGAGGCAACTTAAATAGCTCTAAATTCAGTCAGTTGGTGAGAATGCAGTTTTTAGTAAAGTTTGCTACTCCATTTTGGAGTGCTTGGAGGTGTTGTTCCTTTTCTTTTCATGCTCACGTGTTGAAAATGTAATTTGAAAATCAAAATCCAGGTAATACTAATTAGACTTGGATGGGAGAATGAAGGGAAGTCAAGATATTTGCTGAACAAGTCATCCAGCTTTCAGATTTAGTTTGAACGCTCAATGCCTATGAACATTGGCCTATGTTACCTCTGGAAGTATATCTAGGAATGCCCACCTCTTGGTTGGTGAGATACATATATCACGTTTCGGATTTTAATTTCACATAAATGATTACAGTCCCCATGATTGTTGTCATTGTTATGTGGAGCCATGGACGTAGAGTTGAGAACTGGACTTTACATATATCTATGCATTAAACTCGCTCTGATGGAAAAGGAGATATGTGGAGATATAGGGAAAAAAATAACTACACTCAACAGACACATATATAACATTGTATAAAAGAAAACATTAAAGGATGTTATTTGTTATGGTCTTTTATAATATATGAGCTAGGATGCTTTTGAGTAAGCGAGGCAATTTATAACCCGACCCATCAACTTGACCCACGAACGACCCGCTTTAAGCAGGTTTGGCTTTGACATTAACATGCTTGGGTCGTAAATGGGTCACCTTGTTTAAACATGTTTATTGAATGAATTGGGTTTAGGTTTAAACCTTTGACTCGTTTAATAATTGAGTCGGGTTATGACCCAACTCGTTTAACCTGTTTAACCTATTTGAGACCTACCTAACATGTTTCTGCCGGTTTAACCCGACCCGCTTAACCTGTTTAACTTGTTTAAATCTATTTAACTCGCTAAAAATCCGTCTAACCTATTTAACCTATTTAATAAATAGGCTATATGGATCGAGTTAGGTTACCTATTTAATAAATAGGTTATAGAGTCAGATTTGAAATTTTGACCATGTTGGGTTTGGGTTGATAAATTTTTGATCTGACTTGTATCCAACCCAACTCCTATCTGACCCGACTTGATTCGATTGCCACCCTGACTTCTGAGAGCATTTGACTCCTAATGCTTCCTAATCAAAAGAAATAAAGGACCTTTCAAAATGAAAATCAATGCTGTTGATCATAATCTGAGATGCATTAGATACTTGGAAACTATTTTTTTAAGGTATCTTGCCAATGCATCAAACCAATAAAAAAAATGAATAGTAGCAATATAGCTAGTAAGTAAAACATAGCAGAAACTATATAATTTGCAATTCCAAATCGTTGATCTTGATCTAAACATATTAAATCATATAGATCAAATTTTGGCTAATTTGAATGTTTCTAAACTATAGATCAAATTGAAACATGATATCTTGTCATTGAATTTTTAGTTGATACATGGTTAAAAATCTCCAAGATGCATAATTTTTGATTTCTGGTCAATTTAAATGTCGTAGATCAAGATCCATGGTGCTGATTTTCATTCTGAGAGGTGCTTCATTGATTTTGGCTAGGAAGTATTGGGAGGCAAGTGTTCTCAGAAGCTTCCCACCTCATTTCTCTCTCTCTGTGTGTTTGTGTGTGTGTGTGATGGGACTTTTAATTTATATATATCAAAACATTAAAATATGTTACTTGTGATGGGACTTTTAATTTACATGTTTCACCGCTGATCTTTAAAAGCTGAAATCAAAGAATTTTATAAGTATCCAAATGTTTGACTCATATCCAATTTAGATACGTATTTGACATGGTTTCTTGGAGCTGGGTGCAAATGTCCAGGTAACTTAGGTAAGTGGTTCAGAACGACCTTTAGTAGTCTGTAATTATTCAAGAACCATATCTGGTGGAATGTTGCTAATTTTTATCTAGGTGCAGCTTGGTTGATTTCAGGTATTAACTAGGAAATGGTTAGTCCTTGAAATTGGAGAGCAAGGGAGGAGGTTGATTTGTTCTTTATTTTTGGGGTTTTCCCATGGGGAGGGGGGGGGAGGATGGATTAGTTCCTTGTGGTTCTTAAATATTGGCCAGCGCCTTGTTTTCCACTGCAACATGTTTTTAAGTTTTATTGTAATCCAAGTTTTGTATATTATGTACTTAAGTGAATGTGTGACTTAGAGGATATTATGTGTGCATGTGTGTGTTACCTTGCAGTATGCATCTAAATATTATTATAATCAATGCTTGCATATTATATACTTAAGTGAATGTGTGAGAGGATTCTTTTGATGTGTGTATGTGTCTCCTGTTTTCTTTCTTTCTTCAACTTTTGAAAGCTAGGATAATATGGCATAATTTGCTTAATTATTAAGTTAATATTGTGTGTATCCCTTTTTTTCTTAATTAATAATCTCAAATTTGTTCTAAATTGTAGGTGTCAAAAATTCAGATGCTTGTACTGATTTTTTTTCTTTTTTTTGGGATCCATGCAGGTTACGGTAAAATGCCAGGCTACGAGCATATATTTACTGACTTCCTCATAAGCCTGGTTCAAGTATGAAAGGCTTTTGTGTGACACTTGAAGGTGTTAAAAGTCTTTTTAATTTTCTAGCATGATTGTGGTCATTTGATCACTAAGAAGCTACAACTTGAGATTGATGGCAAGATGGTGGCCCCAAAACAGGAAATTTACAAAGTCTACATGGTGGCTGTGATTTGAGAAACCTTGACAGAGGAAGGTTGGCCTCAAATGGATTTCACCTTTCTTCAGTTGGTCATCGCCATAGATGCATGCAACCTCAACCGAATAACAAACTCTATTTTTGTTTGGATTGTACATTTTCAATTATTGATTTTTTCAGTGTATCTTCGAGAAAAATCAATCGTCAAGTTCATTAACTGATAGCTCTAAGATCAAAGGCATACTTTGCTTTTCCACTTTGCCTGTGAAAGCAAAAACTATAAACAACCTTTTGCCCAGAGTCAGTACTTGTCATTTTGTTGGTTAAAGATAAGAAGATTGGATCTTATATCTCCATTTTCATTTCTTTTATTATTTGAGAGTAAATATGTGGGGCAAAGCAGAACACTGGTTCATGGGTGGCAGAGTGACTAGTTTGTGGTGCAATATTGATGTCAGTATGCTGGCATTTAAATATAGCCACTTGGTCATCAGATTATTTCTGGCTGCTGCTTCTTGTGACCTGATAGAACATGATGTTTCTTACTCAAAAGGCTTGGCAATAATGCTTATGAGGGGGCTGCTGTCTCCCAGGTTCTTCAAGAATATATGTGCTAAGTTATCCTGCATTTTGGCTAGAAATGGGCTACATAAAAAGGGTAGCCCTCTACAACTAGTTCCAATGTTCGTTGGGCATATGGCCATAACCAGGTTGGACAGCAAATGCTACCGTCCATGATACAAGTATGCTGATAATTGTAGCCCTCTGCAATTAGTTCCAATGTCCGTTAAACGTGACGCATGCGTTGCATCTATCCACATACCAATGGTATTTTTTGGATCTGTTTTTGATGCTATTTCAAGTTTTTTACCGTGTCTATGCTCATGCGGTGATTTTTTTTTTGAGCTTGTTTTTGATTTTATTTCTGGTTTTTCTGTAACCATCAGATCACCTCCTTTTCATCCCATATGTCTTCATTGTACAACTCCAATCCATCTTGTTTTTATAGTCAGTTTATCTAATTCATGAACTCTAAATCCAATTCTTATATATATATATATATATATATATAATGAACTTTCTTCATATCATCTTTTTTGCCAAGCCTTTTTGGGCTAAAGAATATTGCAAGTTGATGCTGTTCTGCCAAATTTTCCTTTTCATTTAAATAATACTCCAGAAATACCACTCTATTTTTTGCATCTCTTTAACAATCTCTCAGTTATTTTTTCTAGTATATCCTATAACTGGTTTCTTTTCAGTTATCTCTTATCCATAATTCTAATTGAGATTCATTTTTGCCATACGTGTCTTATGAATTCTTTGCAATTCTATTGTTTTTCATGGCTTGATCTGCTATAAAAACTTTCCTCCACAAATCCAATTTAGATTTTTATTTTTTTATTTTTCTAATTCATCACCACCTTATCATCTACAAACAACAAACGTCGCGGTGTCTTCTTGAATATCAGCAGTGATTTGTTCTGTCAGATCATAAAAAGATTTCAGCTAGTGACGGCTCTTGAGGCGATCCCATATTAAGGAAAAAGAAATTCTATATACACTAACATTAGTACTTTGTTGCCTTATTTTTTTGTAAGCTTTCTCATCGGCTATCATGTCTCGAATTAGGTATGATTGGTGCAAAGCCGTAAGAAAGGAATAACTTGACAAATGGTACCTAGATGAACGTACGACAACATCGTATGATTTGTTATTTGTTTTGGGAGCAGCAATCATGTAGCACATTT
This sequence comes from Phoenix roebelenii, assembly GCA_025769935.1. Taxonomy (NCBI): domain Eukaryota; kingdom Viridiplantae; phylum Streptophyta; class Magnoliopsida; order Arecales; family Arecaceae; genus Phoenix; species Phoenix roebelenii. The sequence continues at coordinate 915,558 of JAOXJJ010000460.1, forward strand.
AAGAAGATGGCGTACTAAACTCGGTGGAAGAAATGCACCCACATTTTCCTTCTCAGATGAAGCATATACAAATTGCCTGAAAAAGTTCAATGCGACATCCCAAAAGCAATGGAGAAGAGTGACTAGAAAACTGAGAAAGAATCCTAATTACTAAAGTTGTAAAACAAAGTGGTTCTCCCTGCTATATTTGCAGATAAATTGAATTAAAACAACAAGGATAGAGTGCCCTATAGGATACTACCAAAAGAGCCAGTACTACAAGTATTACGATGCATGTCAATTGCTCCAATATTAAGGATGAACATTGTTGCATGTTAGTAGTGACTTCATAAGGACACTTGGAGTTTAGTTGATTCTCGAGGACATCCCTACTTATCGCTGTGGCAAAACCTAACGTTTTTTTTCCTACATTATATCTAGGGATGAATAAAATTGAAAATGATGAAGATAAACTGCTCTGTAGGTTACCTTGCAAAGAGCCGGCACTAAAAACTAAGCAATGCATATCAGGAGCTTCTGTATGAGGATATATATCTTCGCATAAGAGCTAGTACTTATAAGGAGAATTGATATTTAGTGTGATTCTTGAGGACATCCATAATTACAGTAGTGATAGAACGGACTGGTTTTCCATACTATATCTGCAATTGAAGTAAATGAAAGTATAGAGGAATAGAGCACTCAATGGATTACTATCGAAAGAGTTGGTACTACAAACTGATGCTTGTTAATGGCTCCTATATAACAATGAATGTCATTACATGTTAGTCATTTCATACAAAGACACTTGATGTTTAGATTATACTCAAGGTCTTTACTTATTATAGTCACAAAAAAGAGTGGTTTTATATATTACATCAGCATTTGAATAAAATGAAAGTGACGATAATAGAGCGTGCTTTACTTTGAAAAAGGTAGTACCAAAAAGTAAATGATGCATGTTAATAACAACAAACAATGAGCATTCAGTACGCGTCTCATTAGGTAAACTCAAGGGACCTATGACAACAAATTTTATGATCACAAGGAAAAAAGTATGCAAATATGAAGCTCGTGGGGATTGCTATGTAAAAAACCCTTAGTTCTAAGTTGTGCCAATTGATGAAAAACTTCATAATCCATTGATGAACATTACATTGCTCTTTCATCTTCACAACTCTCAGAAGCACATGTCTTATTCTTTTTTATCCTCCAATAGGATTGGAACCCTCCATCAAATACTAATTACGATTATGTTACCAAAAGTAGATAGGAACCTTTATATGTGCAATGGAAAAAAAAGATTATAGCTTTGGGAAAAAACAGTGTTTCTAAAAAAGATGCAAGGACCAGCAGGAAGAAGATAAAAAGAGTCATGCTTGGTATATCCACAAAAACAAGGCACATATTGGAACAAATTTCATCCAAATAGTTTTTAGGTTTGGTCAACAATAAAGCAATAGAGGACTGTCATTGAACATTATGGTTTGCAAGACTCCATGGGCTTAAACGCCATCAGCTGGTTGGCATTTCTCTACCAACCCTGATGGCGAGACGCTCCAATGTATTTCTTAAAAAAAAACAGAAGAAGAAAATAAAAGACCACAAGGCATTCAAAAAAACAGAATAGCTTTGCCAAGTTGTTTTCGCCCTTCAAACTGCTGCATATACTCGACCATGAGCTGGTTATTCTAATCTCACTTGGTCTAGTTGCTCTCCTTTACTACCATTTTAGTTTACGTCGCTTGCCGTACATACCATTCCCAGTAATTTTATTCGAAAGCTGGTACTACCATATTAAAGAACTTGGACCCCTCAAATATTTTTTCCCTGCATTGAAGTTGTTTGGACCAAATTTGGCACTCGACTCTGTCAACGGAAATACGAGTTTGAGACCATTGAAGATTTGTTTTCTTAAAGTTCACTTGGCACATTGCTTCACGAAACAAAATTTGAAGCTTACCAAACTCACGGAAATGATTTGACCAGCTTACGATACGCATGTGGATCGGGCTAGGATGATGCTATCATGCGTTTTTCTCGGTATCTTTTGTAGCCAAGTATAAGAACTACTCCAGGCAGCCCAGTATAAGGACTATTTCATGCCGGTGAACCTATTAGAACTGACGAGGAGACAGCTGAGGAGATGGAACCATGAGGAGGTGGGGAGTATATTTATGAGGCTGAGGAGACCATTGCTAGGCTACAACCCCAAGAGGCCATGAGAGGAGGTTTATCAGATAAGGAGATGGTGGTGCTCAGCAGGAGGGTGCATGACTCTCTCCTTAAACAACAGGAGATCTTTTGGAGACAGAAGTCGAGGGTACAGTGGATATTGGAAGGTGACCGAAACACCAATTTCTTCCACCGGGCAGCAGAGCCATTAGGGGTGAGGATGAGCAACTGTCAGAGGACCCTGATACAATCTGGAGGATATTGGAGGATTTTTTTAGGGTTAGGTGGACCGAGCAGACAGGGAGTAGGTGCTCGGCAGATATGCCAGCGCCATCAGGTGAGGTGTCGGAGGAGGATATTGCAGCATTAATTAGGCCGGTGATGGAGAGGGAGATTCGGAAGGTGATGTGGTCCCTTGTGGAGGATAAGGCTCCGGGGCCGGATGGTTTTCCACCACTGTTTTTTCGAAGATACTGGATGATAGTAGGATAGGATGTGACGGCAGCTATACAGTAGTTTTTCAGCACAGCTGTGATGTCTACAGACTGGCAGAGGACCTTTGTCACCTTGATATCCAAGCGGCAGGATGCCACTGAGCCGTGTCATTTTTGCCCGATTAGCCTGTGTACTACCTTGTACAAGGCTACGGCGAAGATATTTGTAGTTAGTTGAGGGATATTCTTCCTAGACTTATTAGCCCAGAGCAGAGGGCCTTTGTGGGGGGGGGCAGAGCATTTCAGACAATGTTCTTATTGCTCAGGAGTTCATATTTGATCTTCGCAAGGCGTCGAGTAGGAGGAGCTTGATGGAAATCAAGTTGGATATAGAGAGGGCCTACAACACGATGAGGTGGGATTTTGTGCAGTAGTCTCTGCAGGAGTTTGGTTTCCATGAGACATGGGTCAGATGGGTGATGGGTTGTGTCAGAGCTCCCTCCTTTGCCATTTTGGTGAATGGCACACCTTCTTGATTCTTCGAGTCCTCTGGAGGGTTGCAATAGGGTTGCCCTCTCTCTCCACTGCTCTTCATCATTTGTGCAGATGCGCTTTCCAGAGCTCTTCAGCATGCAATATGCACTCAGGAGCCGGTGGTCTATAGGCCAGTGTCTGGGGCCATCCTGATCTCTCATTTGCTCTTCGCCAATGATTGTTTATTGTTGGCCCGGACGACTAGGCAGACTGCTCGGGTTATTGTGAAGATTCTTCGGGACTATTGTGCAGCATCTGGTCAACGGGTCAATGTATCCAAGTCAGCAGTGTGCTTCACCCCGAAGACCAGACCAGCTGTAAAGGCCTCTATATTGGAGATTTTGAGCGTGGGAGAGTAGAAGGGTATGCTGAGGTTTCTGGGGGTGCTGCTCTCGGGGCACCGCTTATGCAGTAGGGATTTCTCTTCACTTGAGCTAAGCATCAGGCACAGGTTAGAGGGCTGGCAGATGCAATCTCTATCTATGATGGGCAGGGTCACCCTGGTGCGGTCTGTCCTCTCCTCGATTCCTATCTATTTATTATCTAACTCTCTCATTCTGATTGCTCTGTTGAGGTCTCTTGAGCAGCTTTTTAGGAACTCTATCTGGGGAGGGGCAGTGGGAGAGGAGGCATCCATATGATGGCGTGGGAGGTTGTATGTCAGTCGCCCAGGGATGGGGGAACAGTCCCTGGTGGCGAGACGGGAGATCTTGGTGGCTTGACACGCAGCCAGATTTGTGTTAGAGCCGGAGGGCATGTGGTCCTCCCTAATAAGGGCCAAATATGGTGCTTTGGTGCTTGGAGCTCAAGCTGGCCGTCACCACTCACCGGTTTGAAGGGAGATATGTACTAAAGTTGCGCTGGTGCTCCCGGAGATTAGATGGGCCATTGGAGACGACCGATCCATCGATGTGCTGGAGGATGCCTGGATGACTGAGTAGCCGATCGGCCGGTTGCCGACTATGGTGGATACGTCGAGGCTAGCTGGCTACATGGTTAGTGACCTGATGGAGTCTGGTGGGGGTTGCTGGCGGGAGGGCATGATTCGGGAGGTTTTTGGAGAGCAGTTGGCAGAGTTAGTCCTGGCCCTACTGGCTCCTTCCAGGGAGAGGCCAGATCGGATGGTCTGGGTGCCGACAGAGTGCTCGCGAGTGTGTGCCAAAAATCTCTAGGTGCTGATGAGCAAGGAGCCAGCGCGGCGGATGGAGAGAGGCTAGATCTGGAGGATGAGGTATCACCCACGTATGGTGCTCTTCATCTGGAAGGTGGCATAGGGTTGCTTACCAACAAGGTGGTTGTTAGCCCGGTGAGAGGTGCAGATCACTCAGTGCTGCGAAGTGTGTACGAAGACCGAAGAGACTATTGATTATGTCCTCTTGCGCTGTCCCAGGGCTAGAGACATATAGAGCAGGTCACCTATTCCATTGCCCCTCGCGGTGGAGTCGGCATAGGATTTGGTTTATCGACTAAGAGATTCCATGTAGAGACCCAGCATTGTGGAGGCGGAAATTTTATGGGTATACCTGACTTATCACATATGGTTGTCCAGGAATGCCACTCTGTTTGAGGACAGGAGGTTACCTCCAAGAATGGTGGTGGATAGAGCGACGCTTCAGGCGGGGAAGGTCACCATTGTTACTGCTAAATTCACTTATGGAAGGGCCAGAGACATCTGGGGTACTCATTCCGCTTTTATAGCGCCAAATTTGCCCTTATTTCTTGGGTGTCCCCACCCCTTAGTCATCTCAAAGTGAACTTCGATGGCAGTGTATCGATGAACCGGTCGTCGGAAAGGATCGGATTTGTGATCAGAGACCACCTCGACAGGTTGATAGTAGCGGGCGGTCGATGTACGCCTGATCATACTGCAGTTGGTGCTGAGCTACATGCGATTTGGAAGGGTATCTCCTTTGCAAGACGGGTACTGAGTGTATATACCTCGAGGGGCACTCTTCAATGGTGATTGATTGGATGCGAGGAGTAAATAGATATGATAATGGTCATCCTCTTATCTATGACACCTGTAGACTAACTCAGGAGTTGCGCTTTTTTCAGGCGCTACATATATTCAGGAAGATGAACAGTGCAATAAACTAGGTCGCCTCCTTTGTTGCCCGACACTACGGAGGGATCATCTGGACTTCTTTGGAGGACATTCCCCCTCCTTTGTACTCTTTACTTTCTTTTGATCTGACAGGATGTACTCACGTAAGAGCTATATAAATTACCGTTTTCAAAAAAAAAAAAAAAAAACCTACGCACCACACTTCTACTCCATATGTTCCTCTAAACTAGGTGATTTGCCACGAAGCACATTGTATCTGCAGGTCCTCTAAAGCAAACACATCGAATCTGATTGCCATCACTTTAAATCAGGCGAAGAATTAAGTGGGATCGCTGGGGACATACTCGTCAACATCAACAATTTTACCGGGCCACCAGAAGCTGCTTGAATCCATGCTACCAATTCAAAAGTTGGGTACGTATAACATGCATTCCAACTTTAGGAATATTAAAGGTTCCATCAAAGATTTGATTGAAAACTACGATCACGGTTAAGACCATGATCATTTTCGGAGACCCATTATACCACTTGACCATATTAGACTACTAAGATGACATGGATGGGAGAGTAATGGACAAGTCATTCATGAGAAGCTCAGTCTTGGGTCAGTCAAAGGTTCGATGATAATCTTTCCATTGGATGAGGCAAGCTCAAAATCCACTACCACCCTAGCAATGTCAGTCCTTTTAACATTACATAATTATTAAACAAAAAAAAAAGGCTTGGAACAGTAAGTAAATTTCACAAAGCTGCCAAATTACCATATGCTGACAACATGAAATCAGGAAGAGGAACCATCACATTTAAATGAAAACTCTGCAGATTCTACCAAATCCAGGAGAGAGAGGGGGGGGGGGGGGAGCAACAAACTTCAATAATTACTTTCAAGGAACCACAATGTCTTCATTAACCATCATACTTAAGAAACTAACAAGCAATTCAATGGGAAACCATAGCCGCGATTCTTCTTCCTCTATTGCCTGTGCGAGGCATGCTTTCTTCTTCTCAACGATACTGAAGTGACAACAAATATCGGTTAGACACTTGCAATACTCAAACAACATAATAAGTCTAATAATACCAAACATAATAACACACTTGCCTAGCTAGTGGTATATCAATTGCACAAGATTACGGTCAAAAAAGACTTAAGCTCATAAAGAATGACTAGCCTAAATCAGGATTCACTCCAGTATGTTGAAGTATTTAACAGAAAGGACATGAGATCCAATACACAGTCACAAACATGCATGATAGAATTAGAGTTTAGCAAACCTAAACAAGTTCAAAGTGTAGGCCAAGGAAAAAAAAAAAGCTAACAAATGAAGAAAACAATAACTCAAAAAAAAAAACGGCAAGAGTTATATGAGAAGACCTCTAAAAAGTAATAAAGAAATTTAAAGTGCTATTTCAGAAAGCATCAATGCCATACCCAGAAAAATAAGTAGCAGGGTATGTTTATAAATGTCTTTTCGTTTTTTTTTTTAAAGGTAGAATGCACCAACAGGATAAAACTTAAAAACTAACAGAACCATCATCTTGTTGTAACTAAAATCTATGACCCAACAAGTCAAGAACCAAATGGGAGAGATGAAATATCCATCTCCCCAATGTTCAAACTTTGACACCAACCACATTCAAAATTATATACCTTGATGAAGCCAATCTCCTTGGAGTTGCTGCGGAAGCACTGCCTGCAACACATGAGCCCATACTTCCGAATCAAACCATGTGGATTGCCACACACGCGGCTGCAAGATACAAGTACAAGGTTGGTTAGCAAGAAAATGCTGGCAACAAGCCTCCAAATAGAAGAAAAACAACAAACTTATCCATTAACAATCTTCCATGCGCTAAATGAACAACAACGAAGCACATAGCTTATTTTAGGGACGCTACCCTCTAATATAACAAATACATCAGGAACGTTGTGAAGACATCCACAAAAGACGATTTAAGCATTAAAAGGGGAAAACATGGCTTTCATCAAAATTTTGGTAAAATGTGCATGATTAACCAATAAAACAGGAAAGGTTAGCATAGACATCTGCTGTCTGCTTTAATCACTTATTTTAAGGACAATTAGCCGCATCAGAGCATAGGATAACCAAACAAGAAGATTTAAAGAGGATAAAAAGGTTGAAGATGGCAGCTATACCACTGTACATGAATAATCAATAAAATTGGTTATATTCAGATCATGCATATTTCTGATCAAGACTTCAGCTCGTACAAAATAAAATTTTGGCATACAAACACAAAAAAGCAAGATAACATATATACTGTTATATACCCCAGTGATTTTACAAAAAATCTACAGTCCAAGGCATCACAAATATACTGTTATATACCCCAAACGTCCCCCGGAGGAAAAAAATCTTCTTGATCACGAATGATTCGGAATGATGTATGTTTGATACTGGAAATCCTAATGGCCTCTTGCTCTTATTATAATCTTTCAATCCCTCGAGATTCGAACTCAAAAGAGGAAAAACAAGAAAAAAAAAACAAATCAAGCTAGTATTTCCCAAAATCATGGAGCTAAACGATATAAATTGCTAACAAGAATATCTCAGATTGAAGCACCTAGATTACAAAGAGTATCAAAATTTCACGAAAAAACGCAGCCAAAGAAATCAAAAACTAAATCGCAAAACAAAGCAATAAGATCAAAGAAAACAAAGAGTCGAAGAAGATTAGCGACATTAGGAAACAAGAAGGATCATACCAAGCCCTGGATCCAGGGCCGTAGTTCTTAGGATGGGAGTTCCAAACGTTGGAGTGCCCCATCTTCGCTGGTATCGAAGGGAGACGAGCCGAAAAACCCAAACCCTAGCTTTCGGTGGCGAGAACCCGAGGGTAGGCGGAGCCGGCCTTTTATAGTATTGTTATTATTATTTATTATTCCTGGAATTATAAATCGCCGTTGATCACACAGCCACGACTCATCTACGCCGTCCAACTGATGGACTTAAGGTGGTGTTACCAATCACCCGAGCCGACCCAGCCTAGACCCGACCTGTTGGGTTCGCGGATCGGGTACGGATAAGCCGACCCGACCCACCAGCAAGTCCGGCCGGGTCAGGTCAAGATTTGGATATAGAGGAAAATGTAGAAAGAAACTAATTATTTTCAGAAATATATAAGTATAGTTTTAGAAATAAAATATGAGCCACAGATTTCGATATTGTATTTTTGAAAACAAATTTATCTCCAACATTGTCATTAGATAGTTGTCTAAATATAAATAGTTTTTACTTGTGCAATTAGCAGTTCAAAACAATCAAAATGGATTATTATATATCCATGTCATAAAAAGCCAAGGACTAAATGTGCTTGACCGCCAAACAAACCAGCAAGTCAATTAGAGCCATGGGTGTTGATATTGGGTCAAATTTGAGTTAGGTAGATCCATTAAGGTGAAATATGGCTTCCAACCCTAATTATTTGTGTTCAATGGGCCATAATATGCAGGTATTATAAAATAGATTTCAATTAAATTTGATTAGAGGGAGAAAAAATTAGTAAGCTTTATATATGGTCTATAGTTGTGATCCTATTAACTAAAAGAAAATGACATAAACTGGTATATTCAAAGGAGGATTTAATTTTTACTGGTTATTTGAAAGATGCATTGGAATGGCATAAAATAGAAAAAAAAAGAGGAACGCTCGTTCCTGAAGTAGTCATAGGCCACACCTCAGCTACCTTGCTATGTTTATTTCTAATTGCTTGTAGTGGGGATCGTGGCCCCAAGCCGCATCACCTCCAATTCAGGCTATGGGTCATGTGTTCCTTTTTCTATGCAGTAAATCTTTCACCAAGGTTTGTATTTCTTCCTAGCTACGTGACTTGTTGTTTTCTAATTTTTTTAGATGTATTCATACTAGAATTATATGCCTCATTGTAGCAATATAATATATATATATATATATATATATATCCTCCAAAGAGTCTCCTTATTTTATGCATTATCCTTTAACATCCGACTATTATGTCAGGTTCCACTTCACATATAACTATCATGAGCATAACACAGCATAGTCAAATGAACATGTTGCTCTCATATGAATTTAGATAGTTATGCACTGTAACAAGAGGCAACAGCACATAAATAGACTTGAGAAAATGGGGAAAGTGTATGAGATTACAATGTTAATAAAAAAGAACAGCACAAAGCTGTTAATTCATTGAACACTTCCTACACTACCTTCACACAACTGATTAAATAAAATGAAGCTGAACAGTACGTGGAACTGAAACACATCAGATGAGATTAATAAACAGTTAGAGTAAGGCTTCATATTCTCCTCATGGAGATCTAATTTGATTCCTTATCCTGCTCGATCGCCTAACTGGAGTCATAGCCTCTTCTTCATCTCTAGATCCCTATATGCACATAAAAAACGCAGTTTAAAGTCAGTATCATTTTTTTTTGAGGTACAGTAAAAGCAAGCACATTGCATCTCAGCCATAAAACAAGAAGAAAATAATAATCTCTTACCTTCTTAGCAGAGAGTTTCTCATAAGTGGTGAAACTTCCATAAGAGGAGGATGATACCGCAGAATCCCTCCTCAGCTTTCTCTCGTTGCTCAGATTCTCTTCCTCGTTGGCTCTCTTTGTCCTGCCCCGGCCAGAGAATGAGCTGTTGCACAGACTAGTGCTCACTTCTGAAGGACCAGAGTCACCCACCATCTCAACATCCACTGGAGATTGATAATAAGTTCTTCTTTTATTGATGTAGCTCTCACTGCTACCAGAAATTGATGAAGAGATCAATTTATTGGGTGGTGGTAGCTTCGCAAGCGTCGCCACCGTAGCAGTATGCTTTTGCTTCATATGCAGAAAAACCAGGGATGCTGCCAGAACTGCAGCTGCTAAAAATACTCCCAATGCCAATGGCACTGAAAGCTCATATTCGGATCCATAAATTGTAGAATCTTCTGATTTTGGGCTACTGGAGATTTGATGCTTACTGCCAACTACCGGGTGACCATCAAAATCAGCAGGCTTGGTTTGAGAAGGGAAACTGAAATCACTACCATCTTCTTCACTGTCTACTGTTCCAGTTTCAGTCGACATAAGATCATGAGAAAGGCAAACATCCACCTCAATATTCTTCTGATCTTCAATTTCAATGCCTTGAATATTACCTCCTTGTGCCATATCTTTCGTAGCATCCCCTTCAACATTATCCACCACAATATTCTTCTGATCTTCAATGCCTTGAATATTACCTCCTTGTGCCATATCTTTCGTGGCATGCCCTTCAACATTATCCACCATCTCAAATTCCACAGCATTGTTGTCTTCTTTCAGATCTTCATGAAGCTCAGTAGTTTCAATCTTCTCCTCATCCAATTCCATGATATATTCTCTCAAATCTTCAGATCGCTTTGTTTCCATCCTCACTGTCTCATATTCAGCATCATTATCCTGCGCAGCTCCTGAATCCTCCATTTCAAATTTTCTCTCTAATTCACGTCCTTCATGACTCTCTTCTCCCATTCTTTTCTTAGGAGCTTGCTCCATCTCAGTTGTCCCAATAAACTGTTCATATTTTTCTAAACCTTCATCTATAACTAAGGCTGTTGTTAAGTTAGCTACATAAAGCAAACTAAATTCCTCTTCTTTCGGAAGAGAAGCCACAGTAGTATAATAAGAAAATGAATTAATTGACCATTTTCCCAAGCTTCTAGTTAGCTCTTGGAGATTCATACTAGAAGCAGTCAAGTGGTTTCTAAAAGGCAGAACCTCAAAAACCCATAATGCTGGGGCTTTCGATACGGAAGAAGCAGAAGCAGAAGATAAGATCGGAGAATCAGACGAGGGGACTAGAAGGAAAGGGATGAGCAGAACCAGAAGAAGGGCAATGAACTTAAATTTTACGAAAGAGCGAGATTTAGTATGTTTGCCATTTGAATCGGGTATGAATTCAGTTTCAGAAACAAGGGTTGCATCAGTAGCTCTCATAACTTCCACCTCATTGGAAGAAGACACTTCCTCGGAATCCTTTTGTGAGTCAGAAGATTGTACTTCCTCAGTCCGACTGGAGGTGGCCTCACAGCTTTCAGAGGGAAAGCTATCCTCAAGTGGCTTCCCATCTCCTATATCAAGCAAATGACCTTCTTTGCTGAGGTAGTGCTCAATCCTATGGTTGGGTCTGTAACGAAGAAACTGAGGTCTTGGGGAGAGGTAATTGGTTTTGGGATCATAAGGAGGCAGGGATGGATCGGCATCCAGGGGAGCGATAGCTGGTGAAGGAGAAAAGGAGGAAGCTATGACAGGCTGCAGGTTCTTGACTTCAAGGTCTACCTTCATGGAGCCGGCGCCATCCGAGACTTCCTGGAAACCGAAAGCCGTTTCAGATTTCGGCACGGAATCCTTCGAACCCAGTTCCTCGGATGGAACTTCGGAAAAATTTGCAGCATCATGGTGGAGGGTATGAGGGGCACAACCCAGTTGAGGTTTCGAGACAACCTCCTCCATTGCAAGAGATTCATGTGGATCAGAAACTGAAGTAAGAGAAGACCTGACGACCTCGTTCCTCTCTGCGAGGATTCTCCTTTTCGGGGATGCAGCGATGGCCTTGGAAGTGGTAGAAATTGTCGGGGCCATGAAGTTCTTGACACCCTTCAAACAAGGCATTACAGGGGATCTCACCCTGGCTGTCTTTGAGCAGTTCAGGTCCCTTTCATTCTCCTTTTGCTCAAAGGAAGAACGCGGAGATGAAGGCACAGCCCCGGACTTGGATCCTGAATTCCTCTGAGGTACATCTATGAAGGGAAATCACAAATAAAATCAACGCCGGGAATTTTCGAAGGAAGGATACAAGGAAAATCTTCAAGAAGAGTAACCTTTAAAGAAGCGCTCTTTACCTGAGGGATTCGAAGCTTTGAATGGATTAGAGTTTGTGCTCTTTCTGATGCTGCTGCCGCTGCTATCTGGGGTTTTGGGGTTGAGGTTTAGGGGCCTGGATTGATTAGGAGAGAGACATCTGGTTGCCATGGCTGAAGTTGTTCCACCGGAATTGGAGATTTGCTTGCTTCTACTTTGAACAGGGGAGTGAAGGAGAGTTAATGGAAATAAATCACTGCTGGGATGCGGAGAGGAAGGGCGTAGAAATGGAAAGCTATCGGGTGCAACGGCTAGTTTTTCTTTTCTTTTTTAAAACCATTGACCGTTGGGGCCTGGTTCTTGGGTTTAATTCAGCCGGATGAATCCGAACGTTACTATTTGACCGTTGAGGTTGTTCGTCGCACGGAAGCAACTCCATGGTGCCCGCAGAGTTGTTCTCGTACGGGAGTCCTTCCAAGTCCAATATATTACAAAACACAATAATAATAATAATATTTTTTTTAAGCCGGAAATATCATATCTTTCTAGAATAAATACACCTAAAAAATTAGAAAAAAAAGTGACGAAAAAGGGTTAGAGTAGACTCGTAGTTCTCATAAAGCTAACCATCGGAGTGCTATGCAACAAATGAGACGACCCAATCATCTGCGATGTTCGCCTCTTGGTAAGCATTAGTAACTTGAAAAACCATACAATCTCTCATGAGATCTCTGATGTCCTGTAGTAGCGGGTGCTCATCCCATGCTCTCACGTAGCCCTGGATCCCCCTGATCATAGTAACTAAGTCACCTTCTAGATGGATGCGCTCAGACCCTAATTTGATTCGTGCATAAATGATCCCATCCCAAGCAGCTGTGAGCTTGGCTCTAAAAACAGAAATATCATAGAGTCGGCTCCTCTCTACTGCGATCAGTTTGGAGTCGACGTCCCTAATTACAAACCCAGCACCTCTTCAACCTTCCTCCTCAAGCACACTCCCATAAAGTTTATCTTGAGAAAGCTCGAGGATGGAGGCTCCCAAGAGACGAGAATCATCTAAGTCGCTCCAAGAGCTGAGTGGGGGCTCTAGATGCCGCTAGCTATCCCAGATCCTCCTTACAGCTTGATTCTGAGTAAACTTTTATGCCAAAATAATCTCCGTAGTAGCCACGGTCCTCAAACTTTACCTTTGTTCTTAAAAGGTTCTGGCATTCCTATCCAGCCATGTGTGATATGCAACATAGGCGGCAATGACACCCCCATATCCCATGATCGGTCTGTTGGTTGATCCCTTCATGTAATCAACGAAAGATGCAATCGAGGATGGAGACTATAAGAAACCCCAGTTGCCACCTACCACACCTAAGCTACTTTCAGACAAATGAAGAGCACATGCTCAATGACCTCCTTTTCCTTCTAGCACCAGTCACAAGTGGGGTGGAGACTCACACCCCATATGCTTAAAACTCCCCTCGTTGGGAGGTAGCCCCACGCTATCTTCTAAAGGAATAAAGCTATTCAGAGGTGAACATAGAGCCTCCACAGCCAGCCGCTATCCAACGAATGAGGTGTTTCAACTCTGTACAGCTCCCCAAGATAGCTAACTCTCACCCTAGATCTGCAAGTCAAGCTCCATGTCTTGTTGTAGGCTCCTCCCCTTCGAGGCATTAAAATACCTAGGATCTGCTTCGCTAACTGATCCCCAAAAAGGCTCCAGACCCGTACGACATCCCATCTTCTTTCACATGCCTAAAGAGGTCGCACACTCTTAAGGCTTAAGCTCTCCACATTGACCATGGTGGGCCATGATCGAATAGGAATATCCGACAGACATGAATCATTGACCACATTAATCGATTGGCCATCTCTAACTGTCCACCGGATTCGGGCCATCATCTCTGGGGCACGAGAGAACATCTTTCGCCAAATGAAAGAGCTGGGACGATCAGCCTGGAAGTCAAACGCCAAGGTCTGGTCTACATACTTGCCCCTCATCAAGAAGCTTCACAGGCTGTCCGGCTCAAGCAAGAATTGAGCAACATATTTGGCTGCCATCACCTCCTTCCTCGTTAACAGATAGCACATACCTAGACCCCTAAGGTCTCGGAGATGACAAACCACCTCCCATCGTGCGCACCCCATATGAAGTTCTTGAATAACTGCTCCACCTTCACTAGTGCAGCCCTGGGCATAGCTATGTGAGTCAGCAGATAGGCCAGGACTGAACTAAGGACCCAACTTACTAAGGTCACTCTGCCCATCATGGAGAGTGCTCTCACCTGCCACCCTTTTAGCCTATGCCTGATGCCTTACTCGATCTCGCGACACTCCGTTGTCCATAATCTTCTCCCAGTAATAGATACACCTAGGTATCTCTAGTTGTGAACCTGCTCCTCCATGCCTAGGATTTTCAAGTTGCCAATCTTGAGATGCTGCTTGGTCTTTGGACTAAAGAGGACATTGGATTTGGATAAATTGACCTACTGACCAGAAGCAATGCACGACGATTCTTTTCTTTTTTATTTGGATAATAGCCCTTCAAAATTCTCCTATATTTTTTGCTAAAAGTAAGAGCACCACGATTATTTTCTTTTTTATTTTTTCCTTTGGCTATCAAGAACGCTGCTTTGTTCAAGCGTTGGTTGCCAAATTAGGGGTATAATTTGAGCTGAGCTTGATTGAACTTAGATATGATCCAGGTTGGTTTGAAAATAGTTTTAAACTTGAATACTTGGATCAAACTTAATTTGTCTACTATTATTTTGAGCTTAATTCAAACTTAATTTTGAACCGAGCTGAATATAAACTTAATTGATTTGCTCGATAATCCTAACGAGCATAAGCAATTTAAGGATAAATCAAACAGTTGAAAGTTGAAACATAACTTGATTCAAGCTTGATTTAATTTTTTCCAAAGATAAACATAGTAAATTGACTAAAGTTTTAATCCAGCAATATACTTCCTACACATTATATAAAGGGATTAACTTCAGCACTTTTTTTTATTTTGATAATTTTAAAGTAAATTAATTCTTCACCGTCTAACTAAAAAGGGGTTAGAAAAAAGAAAGAATTATCCATTTCAGCCGGTTACCACTTCTAGAGATAAAGGTATACATAAAGATCAACATGTTAAGAGATAAACAGATCCACTTTTAGCAGGTTATCAATTCTAGAGAGACTGAAATTTAGATTTCTAGAGAGATAAGGAGCAGAATAAAAACAAGAGAAAGTGAGAGCCAAACAATTTGGGAGGCAAACAAGTGTGGGTGCTGGGTGCAAATAGACTTTTGAAGTTATATTTTTCAAAGGAGTTTAAATGTCGATAAATCTTGTTCTCAAGGTATAAAAATATTCATTGATGTCAAAATTTTAATTCTAATTTTTGGTTAACTAGAAGTTCTTTATATATTTATTTTTTTGCTTTAACGGATTCTTCATACAACGCATGGCATCTCCCTCTCTCCTGTTCACAGGGCATATCCTGAGTGGTGGGCCGCGTATGTAACCACCCAGTCAACCGCTCCATTGGCCTCTCTGAATACATGCTTGGCCTCAAAGGCCACACCATCCCTCACCATCATCCCAATGTTCCGGATCAGAGGGTAGTCTGTGCTCTCACCACTCAGTCCCCGCCGAATCCACCCAATAATCGTAGCCGAATCGCTCTCCAAGATGATTGAGCTGGCCCACAGCACTTACCACATATGGCGAAAACCGGCCTAGGCAGCTCGCAACTCCACCCCTAGAACTGATATATCGAACAACCGGCAGCCGCCAGCTGTCACTACCCTAGAATGAGGGTCCCGTATAACAAAGCCTGCCCCGCCTCGAGTACCTCCATCCAACACCGACCCGTCAAAGTTGACCTTGAGGAAGCTCGGAGGTGGGGGCTCCCAAGTGAAAAACACCGTCCGAGGAGCTGCCTGAGCAGAGAAGGAACCTCAGGTGTCCTGATCTATCAAAGATGTATATGAAGGGATGGTGAGTCTGGACTCCATCGCCAATGCTCGAGCAGACTCCGCAACAAACTTCGGCGACATCCTGCGCTCGCCGAAGGTGCGAGCGTTCCTTGTCAGCCAAATCTGATGGGCTGTGTAAGTCGATCTGATGGCCTCCCGACATGTCCCGGGATTGGCCAACCACTGTCGTATCATCTGTAGGAAAAGTCGCCTCTCACGCCACGCCTCCTCCGGGACCCCTGTCTCCTGCCATGTTGACCTCGCTCAAGTGCACTGGAATAGCATATGGTCCGCAGACTCCTCTGCACTGCAAGCCCCGCACTCCGCAGGGATCTCCAAACCACGCCTACTCAGCACTGCTCTCGTTGGAAGGCGGTCCCACATCACCTTCCATAAGAAAAGTGCTGCCCTCAGGTGGAGCCCAGACCTCCAGATCCAGGCGCAGTCCGATCCCCGCTCATGCTCTCGCTGGATAACCTGGGATAGATCATCCAGCCTGACACTGGCCCTGCATGAGGTACCCCAAACCCTGACGTCTGGCTTCTGACATCCTAGTACTGGAAGGGATCGGATCCTCTCAGCGAGATGTACCCCGAACAACTGATGTAGTCTGGCCTAATCCCACTCTGCCCTCCCTGATGTTAGGAGGTCGCACATCCAGAGCCCCTCTGCTGCCTCAGTATCCACCATAGTCGACCAGCATCCACCTATGGATCACCAGTCACATCGATGCTCCATACATCGCCTATTAGCCACCTGGTGTTTGCCGACACAGTCGACAAGTACCTCCTAATTTCGCGCCACATAAAGGAGATTTTGCGGCTACTCCGTGCCACTAGAAGTTCTTTATTAACTAAGGAAATATAAACATTCTTCACCGACCAAAATATATTTATCTAGATATAATTTAGATAATTTAAATAAAATGCTAAAACATTATAAGCATTTATTTGGTTAATTAATATCCTCAGACAAGTTTTATCGCAAGTATACCCCAATCTTAGCCTCAGAAAGTATAGATATGTGCTTGTCTTTCTCCTCCCTTAAACATGAGTGATCATTGTTTGGAACGAAAACAATGAAATTGAGCAGAAGGGATAACTTAAAATTTTAAAATTATAATCAGCAATAAGTTGAGGCTATAATTGAGGGAATCAAACTTGGGGTAACGAATAAAAAATAATGGTCCATTTCTTTTATTAAAAAAAAAACATATAGCTTATTGACATCTCACTTCCTCTCCTTAGTAATGAAATTAGCTGCCTTCCAGATTTGATAACCTATGCGAAATACTTGTTGAGACCTGTAGAAAATGCTTTAATTTAGTAATTTTGAGATCAGGTTATCTCGTTAAATACTTTACGAATCTTTCTTCCAAAAAGAATGTGAATGAATCTTACCAGAAAACAAAAGAATGTGAATGAAAAAGTACAACAGCCAAATGTTCCACTGACTCAAAGCAATCAGAGGGAAGGAAACTTCATCACAAGCCAGACAAACTGAAGACCAGAAGAGTCAAGGCAATGGCTCCACATTCACTGCATCGGTGCCACACAAAAGCTGCTTCTATAGTTTTACAGGAATAGAGATCATTCTGAGATTATAGTAGCAGTTGCATAAGATGAATTTTACTGATATTGATCCAAAATGGAAAAAATCAATCCTCCAATACCTTCATCAAGGTGTTGGTATGATAAAGGTTCACCTGTAAATGAGTTAAGAGGTGTTTAGACCTCTCATGTCAATGGAGGCATGTAGCAGCCATATATAAGTCATTTCTATGTCTAGACTTCTTTGGTTAGTTCTGTCTTACATTAACAAACAGGAAGTGCTTGAAAGCTAGGATCAGGATGCAAATCAAAATTTGTAATTTAATTCGATGGGAGTAAATGACTGATTTTTTTCTTTTTTTGTGTTCGCAATGCAATTTAAAAATAGCACCTTGTTGGCCATGGCCATATGCATAAAATTAGCATAGGATGCCCAATATCCTATTAAATGACCTAACATCTCAAAAGCTCCATATAGTTTGACATGGCGATGGAGTTAACAATGCCGGAAAAAAAAAAATGCCGAATGCACCCCACTGAAACTACAATATATATCCCTCTACCACAACATTCTCATTTTCGGTCCTTGTTTCCAAGTCCCTCAATCTAAATGATTTCCTACCAAATACCAAAAAGGCCTCTTCACCTCTACACCAAATTGGGCAGACTTCCATCACAACCTTCTGCACCAAGTGCTCATCAAGAACATCATCAAGAAGTTCTTTAAGGACTTCATTATCTTCTCTGATATCTAGTAAAACACTGCATAATCCCTGATGGGCACAATAATCTAGAATTGAACTCAAGCTCATCTGTTCAAGGACAACTATTTTGACATCTTCCAATTTAGGCTCCACAGTAATGGTTTTCTCTGCCAAGACCACTAGCTTACCTGCAGATTCTGTGGTGAGAGCAGGAAGGTGTAATGAATTTACTCCCCTTGCAATAATAATACGGAGAGGTTGAGTGGCTCCAGTCTCATGTGATGTTGGTAAGCTGAAGGTTTTGGGAAACAAATTGCTGGAAATTACAACCCCATCATATTCTTTCAGTAACTTTGAGTAATATCCACCTGATTCTTCTGCTCCTGGTCCAAGCTGATTTAAAACTCTCCCGTTGAATGAAAGAGAATACCTGCAATTCATATAAACATAAAAGATACATATATATCTGTAAACCATAAAACGGAAAAGCATAGCTGCAAAAATTATCAGCTCTGTTTTAAAAAGGTCTATGCTGATGCGCATGTGGTTGCATATGTGTATGCAATTCCCCGACTACCACAAAGAAAAGTCTAGGCTACCTATGTATGTAAGTGAACCACATGATGAGACCACAAATGACTTGCATAAGTCCAAGCCCCCCAATATGCAGCCCTCCACATCCTCTATCGTTTTTCTGTTTTCCGTGAATTTTCACTGAGCTATTTCAAATATCTTTACTCTTTTTGTTCGCTATTATAAATCTATTTAATTTTTTAATATTTTTTTCTAAATAGACACCACACAGGCACCAAATTAAGAGCGGCTGCATATCACTTTGGCACTATGCAAGACCTCGACCACCTGCATACTGGAGCCACATTGTGAAACCTTTTAACCGAGTCCATGCCATTTAATTTCATTTTCATCAGCCTAGCAGTTTTCAACAACTGCAAATGATTACACAGCATGATGCGATCAGAATGGAACATTACTAGAGGCAAACTATGATTGTTCTACAAGAACAAATAGCCAGGAAATATAAAGAGACCCCACCTATCATGCCACTTGGTGAATATCAATATAAATTTTGGAGTTGAGGTTATCTACCTTCAGGGACACTCATTTGTATAGAGAAGCCAATGAGTATGCTGAATGGTCAACCAAACAAGGTTTAATATAGGGCTGAATAATTATCATAAATAGGTTAATAGCTATCTTTTGATTTTGAGGGATTTGGCTTTGCCTAAGTCCCTGCTTGTATTTTCTGGAGAGGTTAAAAAAAATCTCTTCAACAAAAAAGAAAGAATATAAATATAATCTAGATGTATCAAACTTTCTGGTTGAAACAGCACTTAACGGATAGATACAATCACAGTTTCGTAGCATATTTTCTGGACTGTTGAACTAGTTCTTTCTTTCTATTATTTAAGAAATATAAAGAACAATACTCAACTTTGGTGTGTTCAGATCGTTGTGCATTCATCACGAGTAAAAGACATGTATCAAGTGTATTTTCTCCCTTATCCAATGATTTATAATGCGGAAAAAAGACCTTTTTTCTTTTTTCTTTCAATGGACCAGGGTTCCTTGATATCAGAGATCAGATATCTATGTCAATTTTTGTCCAATAATTGAGATTAACAAATTAAGGTTATCTGCTTCTGACAACTGCATTAAGAAAAACAAAAAACGAAACTTGGGTTTGAAATAGATTGACAATCATTTATACATGAGTAGTGTTTATCTTTAACTTTTTCAAGCATGAACTTCCTGAAATCAATGTTTGATTCCCTTCTGAAGCATGGCCTCCTGGAAATAAGGCAGTTATTTTACAGCCCATCAAGTATACCTATAGAGTAGTTTGATAGTGTAAAATTTCTCACAAAAGAAAAATACTTGCATATCCAATCTCATTCAGCCTTTTAATAATTTATTTTAAAAAATATGCCAAACATTGGATAAATTTTAAAAAATTGACCAGATGTTTAGTGTGTTTATGGTTTGTCCACCGGGTGAAAAGTTCTTATGATTTCATAAAGTTCTGGAGGGCTTTCATAGTACATATATCTATCGAAAGGTTTACAAACTTCGTCTGCACATAGATTGTTTCCACCAGGTGAAGTTCAATCGTCTAAGAAGTTCTATAAAAATAATAACAGGATGTAAAGAGGGCACTCGTTCTGCTATTATGATGCCCATTCATTTTGTCAAGCAAAATAGCCATAGCCATTCTTTCTTTTGAATCAGTGATTGAGGGCTAGTTGCCTTACCTCAAAGTAACAAATGGCCTCCCTGTAACCATTCGATGAATATAAGCCTCATTAAGTTTCCGGCATAGCATTTCCTCCACACCAGTAATAACATCTATCCCTGAACCTCTGAGCCTTTCCACTCCTTTTGAAGCTACAATTGGATTTGGATCCACCATTCCAATAATCACTTTCTTTACCTTTGCACAAATCAGTGCTTTGGTGCAAGGAGGGGTCCTTCCATAGTGGTTGCAGGGTTCAAGGCTCACATATGCTGTTGCATTTTCTGCCAAATCTCCAGCATCTTTCAGTGCAAAAACCTGCAAATATCAAATATAACTTCATGTATGTTGATTCAGCAGTGCAATTAGTTGCACAATTTCTAAGATGAACTTTTGGCACCAACCGTTAACCTTTTGCATCTAACTGGATCCCAGCACATCAACAACATGTGGAAGCTACAGAACAAAATGGTGAAGAGATGAATGTTGATCCATGATAAGTTTTATTAGATGGCAAAATGCTGATTAATTGCTGTCTTAACTGTATCAGAAAAGACCCTCCATTTTTTTCTCTAATCTTCTCAATAATAGAGTGGAAGCAGTAGCACCTGGAAGCCAGTGGCTAGAACTACATTAAAGATACTTGCATTGCATATCAGAAATGCATTTGGATAACTTGGGCAGAAAGCAGGTCAAATATGCACTTGCCAGTAGGCTACAGCATATAATAGAAGTTGTTCAGTTCCCAACTGTAAATTAGATGGGATCTGCAAAGCCATGAAGTTGTGCAGCTAAATGGTGAAGAGATGAATGTTGATGCATGATAAGTTTTATTAGATGGCAAAATGCTGATTAATTGCTGCCTTAACTGTGTTAGAAAAGACCTTCCATGCTGACCTCTTTTTTTTCTCTAATCCTCTCAATAATAGAGTGGGAGCAGCAGCACCTGGAAGCCAGTGGCTAGAACTACATTAAAGATACTTGCATTGCATGTCATAAATGCATTTGGATAACTTGGGCAGAAAGCATGTCAAAGATGCACTTGCCAGTAGGCTACAGCGTATAATAGAAGTTGTTCGGTTCCCAACTGTAAATTAGATGGGATCTGCAAAGCCATGAAGTTGTGCAGCTAAATGGTGAAGAGATGAATGTTGATGCATGATAAGTTTTATTAGATGGCAAAATGCTGATTAATTGCTGCCTTAACTGTGTCAGAAAATACCCTCCATGCTGAACTTTTTTTTTCCTCTAATCCTCTCAATAATAGAGTGGAAGCAGCAGCACCTGGAAGCCAGTGGCTAGAACTACATTTGTGAAGGCCCACGTTGGGTTGGGCCGGCCTCTGAGAAGGACGGCCCAACACATGAAAAGGGGGAGGGAGTTTCTCCCTCCTCTGTTCCGAAAAATCCTCCCCCTCCTCCCGAATCCACCGGAAAGGAGGAACCTAGGGTGATAAAAACCCTAGCAATCTCGGGCCGAGACCTCTTCCTAGGGCTTCCGTCGAGAGCCGTCCACACACAAAAAAAAAAAGAAAAAGGAAAGGCAGATTTAGGTTTTACCTTGCCGCGGGTGGGATCGGACCGTTCGCCGTTCTCCTGGCCGGGAGGACCTCACCGGAGACGAGGTAAGGTTCTTCTCCTCCTCCTCCATCATCTTTGGCCACTTGTCACTAATAGAGTTTGCTTACAATAATAGCTATCAAGCAAGTATACAAATGGCTCCTTTTGAGGCATTGTATGGCCGGAAGTGCCGATCTCCTATTTGTTGGGATGATGTGAGCGAGAGAAAATTGTTAGATCCAGAGATAGTACAACAAACTGTTGATAAGGCGCAAGTGATCAGAGAACGACTTCGTACAGCTCAGAGTCGCCAGAAAAGTTATGCTGATAATAGAAGGAGAGAATTGGAATTTCAAATTGGAGATCATGTTTTCTTGAGAGTGTCACCTACAAAAGGTGTGATGAGATTTGGGGTTCGTGGTAAATTAAGCCCTAGATATGTTGGTCCGTTTGAGATTTTGGACAAAGTTGGGGAGGTGGCGTATCGACTGGCTTTACCATCGGCCTTATCCAGTGTACACAATGTTTTTCATGTGTCAATGTTGAAGAAATATGTCCCAGATCCGAGTCATGTGGTAGCATATGAACCATTACATCTTCAGGAGGATTTAACCTATGAGGAGTTTCCGATACGAATTGTGGACAGGAAGGATCAGGTACTACGACACCGAACCATTCCTTTTGTAAAGGTACAATGCAATAATCATACGGAAAGAGAGGCTACTTGGAAGCTCGAAGAAGAGATGAAAGTCAAGCATCCGCAGCTTTTTCAAACCTCAGGTATGTCAATTTCGAGGACGAAATTTTTCTTTTAGGGGGGGAAATGTGAAAGCCCACGTTGGGTTGGGCCGGCCTCTGAGAAGGATGGCCCAACACATGAAAAGGGGGAGGGAGTTTCTCCCTCCCCTGTTCCGAAAAATCCTCCCCCTCCTCCCGAATCCACCGGAAAGGAGGAACCTAGGGTGATAAAAACCCTAGCAATCTCGGGCCGAGACCTCTTCCTAGGGCTTCCGTCGAGAGCCGTCCACACACAAAAAAAAGGGAAAGGCAGATTTGGGTTTTACCTTGCCGCGGGTGGGATCGGACCGTTCGCCGTTGTTCTGGGAGGACCTCACCGGAGACGAGGTAAGGTTCTTCTCCTCCTCCTCCATCATCTTTGGCCCTTGCTTCTTTGGGAATGTAGCCGGGAAGTCACCGGATTGAAGGAGAAGCCGAGCCCTGTTCGGCCTTCATCTCCTCTCTTGTTCCGGCCGGTCGACGCCGGGCGCAGCCCCACAGGCACCGCCACAGGCCGACGACCAGGGGGTGTCGCCGGCCGTGGGCCACCGTTGCCGAACCCCTTTGTTTTCTTCCCTTTCCATCAGAAAGATGGAAGAAGAGAGGAAGGGAAAAAGGGCTTCCCATTTCCTTCCTCTTAATGTATTTAAAATAATAATAAGAGGACTCTAGATCATGGCCCTCTCTCTAGTTGGGTTCTCTCTCTGCACATGGACCTGGGGAGAGCACTGCC
>JAOXJJ010000460.1:939218-954942 GCA_025769935.1 Phoenix roebelenii
GATCTTTAGGGCACTGCTCTAGGGCTCATGCGGCCGGTCGCGTACCGGATCCGAGTGCTGGGTTCGGGGCGTGACAACATTAAAGATACTAGCATTGCATGTCAGAAATGCATTTGGATAACTTGCGCAGAAAGCATGTCAAAGATGCACTTGCCAGTAGGCTACAGTATATACATGTGTTATGAGCTGCACAACTTCATGGCTTTGCAGATCCCATCTAATTTACAGTTGGGAACCGAACAGCATTTAGTAGAGTTTTTGCTGCACAAAACATGTATAGGTGCCCTTCACCAGGTGCAAGTGTAAGTCTAGCACTCCTTTTTTGACAGATATCGAAGCATGGAACCCATTTTGAGCACCACAAGGCTTTTTAGCCCAATTTGACTCATTGGATCTTGTTGAATCAACTTATTGTTCTTTTTTCGAGATGGTCTGGCACTCGTCACCTAAATCCTCACAGTCCAGTAAGTTTAGCCCCATCTTAACTTGGTCTGTCAGATTTCAGGGCCTTAAACCCCTTGAGTTTCAGTGGGCATGAGGGAAAAATGGTCATAGAGAAAACACAACATTCTCAATGCATGAGGGCCTTAAATTAGCAGAAAGGCCATTGGACAAATGGCTATAATATGTGCATTTTATCGATCAAAATGCTTCAGTAAATATGATCTAGTGCCATGAGTTACATCTGTATAATGCTGTTAATGATAAGCATATAATGGCTCTATATATTGAAATCAGGAGGAGAAGACAAATCAATAGAACTTAACATAAGCTTACAACACACACTTACAGATAAATAAACTATGAAACTCAAAAAATGTATAAGAGGGAGTCTAATAGGAGCAAAAAGAAGTATAATGCTACTTATTACAAATACAAATATAGTATTTCTGCATGCTAAATTTGCTATGGACAAAGTCTTTTACCGGATACCTAGACATGCAGTACATATTAGTCCAGATGTTGAAATATAAAATACTACAAAATACTTATCACATAATAGAAAAGGACTTCGGCAAATAGAACAAAATGACCTCAGTAAAATAGTGGAGAAAATATTGGATCAATTATAGAAGAGCCATGGATCATTAAAGTTCTTCTGTTGTTCCAAATTCTAAACACCAAATAAATTATACACCATAGTTAACAAAAAAACAGTGGCTCGGTGCATGAGGTTCCTTCTGCCGCAGGGTCTAGGGAGGGCCAGATGCACGCAGCCTTACCCAAACAAGGGGCAAAGCCTGTTTCATGTTTTGAACCAGCGACACCCAAGTTATAATGGAGCAACCTTTTTGTTGTGCCAAGGCTCACCCTCAAATTATACAACAAAATGAACCCACACACACATAAAAAAAAAACACTCTTCCAATACATAAATATCAACAAATTCTTGCTCAACAGAATAAAAATGAAGATTAAATTACATGACATCAAAGATTACATTTTTCTTAGCTAGTATCACTTAAGTACACTAAAATTACTGGAGTAATTATAAATCCAATAGCAGAAAAATGTGAAAATAAATTATATGGCTCACTTTTTCGAATCAAAGATTACATTTTTCTTCGGTAATAACGCATCAGCGAACTAAAGATACAAAAATAACTATAAATCTAATAGCAGGAGACAGATAGAATGGAAACAGAACGGACTACGCTATTGCATCTGGGAAAGCACTTAAGAATTAAACAGAGAGGCGAAGGAGAAGTGTGGGATACCTCGGCGTGAGGCTGCCCGGCCTTGGGATGGAACCCTTCGCCAACGATCTCTCCGTCCTTAACGATCACACAGCCGACCATTGGGTTGGGGCTGGTGCACCCAGTTGCTTTCCTCGCCAACTCCACGCACCTCCTCATGTAGAAGGAGTCGTCCCTCCTCTCGCATCTGATACCGATCGAACGGCCGCGATTGCTGCGAGGAATGGAAGGCCATGAAGTCCTTTTGAGAGGAGGGCGGAGCCCATTGGTTCCGAGATGGAAGCTGGGGACGCTCTTGGGTTGCGGAGTTTTGGAGGCGAGGAGAGGGCAGAAGACGGAGGAGAGCGCCATCCTTTTTTTCAGAAGGCTGAGGGAAAAGATTTTTTGAGGGTTTTTGGAGGCGGCGCTGAACTTAGCGGGCGGCGATCGGATGCCGGGGTGCCGGTCCGCTGATTAGCCGCGTCAGCAAATACCACCACCATGGAAAGAGAGAGTCTTCCCTCCTCATGTTGGGTTTTCTTTTTCTTTTTCTTTTTAATAAACGGAGTTGACAATAGTAACATAAAAAATTGAAGCTCAAATTTAAGTACGAAACAAGTAGCAAGCCACATAAGCAGCCACCCACTTCGTGGCTCCATTGGCCACTCTGACAATTTTATAAGGCTACTCGAAGTAATATTTTAAATATTTTTCTAAAAAACGTGCGGACGTCGATTAAATGTGGGAACCAGATGCCATCCGTTTAGACACATACGATGGAAGCACTTTCTGATCTGCTGGTACTGAAATAGCGCTGGGGTGACGTACTCATACGTGGATGAGAAACCTAATGAGGGATATCATGGAAGAGTACGCAGAAACTTGCGGTATTCGTCAAACATTTTCTGGTAGAAGGGGGGTTAGTGGAGGCTGCTACGCAGGTGGCGTTTTCTCTCACCCTTCCTATTTTCCACAAAAAAAAATTGTAAACAAAACTTTAAACCACAAAATTTTTTATTTCTTGTTAAAAAATTACATTAGTAATAATAATAATAATAATAATAATAATATAAAGCATATGATAATTTATAAGAAAATAAGGGAAAAATAATAAGGTGAAAAATGATCTGGACAAGGTGCTAATTAACCATCCCTCACTTCCAAGAGAAATATGACCTTGCTAACTAATAAAGCAACCGGATGACTATATTGCCCAAAAATTAATATGAAAAATTTGTCAATAGAGCAAGAAGTTAATGAGAAAAATATTCTAGCTCTCCTCCAACCATTACAGCTCTATTTTAGAAAGCTCTTCTTGGGCTCATCATCAACTAGAAAGGCCTCTAGTCCATTGGATGAGACAGCTTCAACAAAAATGGAATCCCATCAGCAAGGCCTAAAGGGACTAGTCGAACAGAATGTTGGGATAGCTACAGCAAGTCCAGTCTGAAGGTTTCGAAATGAGAAGAGGGGGCTGCACACACTGTGTAGGCCCCAAAACGACTTTGTTGAAGGGAGAAAAAACTAAAACTTACACTCAATATGATTAAATAATAAAAATATAATTACAATTTATAGAGAGAGACCAGGAAGTCTATTTTACAAGTTGCTTGGTTACATTAAAATGCTTTTCTAACCAGTGGAGTTACCAAGCCTATGCACCATCCTGCCCTGTACATGAGTTTGAGCCAAGAAATTGACGTTTCTCACCTCGCTCATGTATGCTTGATATCTTAACCTAGAGGACTTGTTTGATTTAGGAAGCTAATAAGTAGGAATATAATACTTGAGAAAGTGGTTTTTGTATATTTAGTTGACTGTGAGAAAGTGTCACATTCTAGAGTAGTTTTTGTTTAGTTGAGCATATAAAAATTGCGTAAAATATCTGTTATACCCTTGATAAAGAGAAATACCATATCATATTCTATCTAAAAGCTTAAGGATATTTTTTGAAAAAAATTATCCAATTTCCAATTGGTGGGAATTGGACTTTTCCATATCCTACATGGTTTTTTCTTTCCCATAAAATATACAAATTTTAATCTCATAGGATAGCTATTTTTCTACCTCTCTCTTTTAAAAATTCTATCCAAATATGAGGCATCTCTTCATTTTTTTTGTTGACCCAACTTTCCTCCTTCTTTTTCCAGAAACCAAACGAGTTCAGAAAGTTTGAGAGAAACATGTGACCACGACTGCCCCACCTAGGGCACACTATGGTCATGTGGTGTAGGAGGAATCGAGGGTTCAATGCTTCTCCTTCCCTCCTACACGCCTCCACCCTCTTTAAAGAAGAGAATGAACAGGATGCCACCTATACTCCATCCAATTTTTCTAACACAATTCACTTAACAAGAGCCTCCCCCTCCCCTAGCTTAATGAGCTATAGATATCGAATAGAATAAATAATTTTTAGTGCTACTGTGATTATGAAAATAAATGCGCAAATGCCCATCAAAGGTAAGAAAATATACTTGTAATATATAAAATGCAGTTAATCCTATTCTGAAACAAATTATTATTGCAAAATTAGTGAATATAACACATGAGGAGCTCAAGTTTTACTTAAAACTAACTTAGTTGATTCAAGCTCAAATTGATTACAAAATGAGTTGAGCTACAATAGAGCCTAGCTTGATAGCTCAACTCCTCTCTCACCCTATTGGTGCTAGTATAGCGGTCTATGAAGTCAATTTGTTTATTAGAATAGACTAACAAAAAAAATACTCCCTTGCATTTTGTATGGAATTCCAAATACTTCCTTGCATATCTAACTGTTGCATTGCTAATCCTACATTTTTCATATTGTTGCAATGTTGTCCACCCTTCTAGTTAGGATCAAAGCTCAATGAAGGTACCTACATGAAAGATAATGTGTAGTAGTTGTCTGAGATTAACTCTTTCTTCTTTTCTGAGAAAAAAAAATTGATATGGACTCAGTTGAGTCCAAGTATCAAAATTCTTGCCAAAAACTAGCCCTAAGTTCTCTTTCAGTCTCTCTCCCTCTCTCTGTCTTTATTTGATTTTCTCTTCTACCCCTTTATAATAGAAGTGAACTTCTTGCTGATGACGAAGGTGGTGCAGGTTTTCAAGTCCTAGGGCATTGACTAGGTCAAGCTCTACGATGCTAACCCACTATTTGTTGTGCCTTAGTTGACACCAGCATCCGCATAGTGACTGCCCTCCCTAATGAGTCCTCCATCGCCCTCCCTAATGAGGAATAACTTACATAATTTATGTGGATCCTTAAGGGTGCTAAACCTTAAATTGACAAAGAGAACTAAATGCATGTACTCTCTCTCTCTCAAAAAAAAATTATGAGATAACTGATGGTGATATCATGCACATCACGGTCAACTATTTTACCATATAGCCTTTTTTTTAAAAAAAAAAGAGAATTAGGAGAACCATGAAGGAAATCTACCAATTCATAACAATGGAGCAACAAGTCCTTGATCGGGTATACGACCATCTTTTTAAGAATGCTTGCTTTGGCAATATTAAGTTTCTTCCTAGTTCCTGAAGCCTGCTAAATTATAGAGGACGGTGCCATCTGCAACAGGGACATGGGTTGTATCTTTCGTGCAAAGTGATTTACCTTCCTTTGCACGAATCTATAGTTGGATTGCACAATAGTTACTTCGAGATCCGTGTAAATGAATAAATAGAGAAGTTCATAGTGCTTTGAGACCTGTGCAGGGCATGATCTAATTGTCAACATTGTGAAAGAAGTACAATCATTTTTTTTGCGCAAAAGATACAACCCCAACCTCTGCAACAGATGTTGGAGTTCCCTTGCCTTTATTGTAACAGTGCCCTTATCAAAGGGAGATCTTTTAGTTTTTCTTTGTTCTGCGGTACGTTAAGATGATGTTATGAGCGTAAGGAGGTATAACTCAAGCAAGTACGTTACCTTCAACTTGAGGTGCTCAAGATGGACAATTAACTGAATTTAGATATATGTTGGAAGACAAAGATGACATTGCAAGATTATTGAAATGGCTGTTATGGCCACTATTTAGAACTGTGATATCAGTAGAAACATCCTTATCGCATATATGGATAGCTTCAGCAAAATAGACATGGAATACCATGCACGCTACAAGATATGGCATACTATAAATTTAAATCCCATGAATCCGTTCAATGGTTATGTGACTCCTTTTTTAAGCATATAAAAGCATACACACAAGCAACAATGTATCCCTACATAATGACAGGATATTCATATCAGTATAGCAATGATTGTTATTACCATTGTTCACAAATGAAGCAAGCCTTCATGATGTTCATGCAAATTTCCTTACCAATCATCTTGGTTCAAAAATAATACATTGGACCTCAAAGTCAAGGATGAATGCCACCTAGTGACCAACAAATATGAAATTTTTTTCCATTTATGATGGAAGGACTTGAGTTCCAGGCTACTAATTGTTATGGCAAAAGTATATAGATACTAAGGTTATTTGGTAAATTATCTTTTTAAAGCTCCCCACTAAGTTCTTTCTATATTATGCCCTATATAATTCAAAGCTAGTTTAATGTATATAATATGGAGGATAAGCAAGACCACTGGGGGAAAAGTACAGTTGATTAAGATAAAGAGGACCAAGAACGAGGTTGTTTGACCCTTTCCTACGGCTATGTGATTCTTTTCCAGCATATAAAGGCATATACATGTTTTAAGCAATGTATTCATACAGTGACAGCTAGGGCATTCATTTCATAATAGCAATGCCTGCTATCTCCATTATTCGCAAACATAGCAAGCCTTCATGATGGTCTTGCAAATTTCCATACCAATAGTCTTGGTTCAAAAATCATACAATGGATCTCAAACCCGAGGATGAATGCCTTCTAGCGACAACGAACAAGAATTTTTTCCCATTTATTATGGGAAGATTTTTAGATCTAGATTACCAACTATGCAGGAGTATGTAGAAGCTAATCAGGATTTTGCTTGAAAAAAGTTTCATGGAAAAATCATGTACCAAGCCTTCCTACTAAATTTCATCTTTCTCCACTGCTCCCTATATTAACTGCACTTTTTTCTCTACCACCTTAATTATCTTTCCTCTAGATTCGTAGCCATGCCGAGGAAGAAGAAGACCACCAAGGGCAAACAAAAGATAGAGATAAGGAGGATCAAGAATGAGGAAGTGCGCCAAATTTGTTTCTCCAAAAGAAGATCAGGCCTCTTTACAAAGGCCAGCGACCTCTCCACTCTTTGTGGATCAGATATTGCAGTGCTGGTGTTCTCCCCCGGAGGTAAGCCTTATTCTTTTGGCAGCCCGGCCATCAACCCGGTAATAGACCGGTTCCTGTCGGACTTTTCTTCCTCCTCTAGGTCAGGCTTTTGCTCTGGAACACCTAGCAATATGGTAGAACAACTAAGTCAACGATGCCTGGAACTCACAAATCAGCTAGAAGCTTGGAAGGCGAAGGGTGCAATGCTGGAGGAGAAGCTGAACTCCCCAAGTCATGTCCTGGAGTACGAATGCTTCGAGAACATGGATGACTTGGACGAACTCGGGCAGCTAGCAGAGGCGCTGAAACAAGTGAAGCTGAATGCTGATGCACAAGTGAACAGACTCCTGACTAATACAGGAGCCTCGTTCTCTACTCCTGTTATAATCCACAATCAAAGAGAGGGAGCTTCATCTTCTCATGCAGTCATGGCTAACAACCAGGGAATAGGTGCCTCGTCTTCTTTGAATATGGGTGCATCCGCTTCTTTTGCTGATTTTGTTGCAGAAATGATGGCTTTCCCACCCAGCCCGCCTTGTGGTGATATCGGTTTTAGGTCTGGGTTCTTTTAATGAGCTCCATGCAGTCTGATCACATGATGGAGGAGTGTTACTGGCATGAGAGATTGGCAGGCATGATCTTACTTGACAACTTCTGGAGATATTTTATTGGATTTTCTCTTTGAGACTCGCTTATTTGGTTGTGCACCAGGAGACTTGGTGTTATGATACATATAGCATGTGAACTTGTAGTTTTTTTGTTTTATTTATTGAAGTTGTAGTGTTTTTTTTTTTGCGATTGAACTTCCAGTGTTTTTTTATGCATGCCAACTTTATTTCAGACCATCCTCTCAATTTAGTTGTGAATATGGTAGTTATTCTACCAAAAGACGCATCATTTCTTCTTAAGGCTTCTCTCAATAAAAAATATGCACCCCTTCATTTGAAAAGATGTATATAGGATGCTTCTAAAGCTTCATGTCTCTTTAGTGGCATCTTTTTGAAAGCTATAAATAGAAATTCATAGGTAGCCAAAGGAAAACAAAAGGTATGAAGATTATAAGAATCCATATTGTCTCCATCTTCGGAATTTGAAGTTTTAAATTACTTCCACCTTGCTTAATTTAAAGTACTTTATGAATGAAACGACAGACGAAAGGATATTAATCCTGAAAGACCTTATATGAAATTAGGTAGGAGGTATTTTTCAATTGTATAATAATATCCTTGCATAACTCGTCTATATAAGTGCAATATATATGGAGCTACAGCAAGAAATATTTCATGTATTAAAACAAGTCAATAATTAAATAGCAAAAATTAATATTGTAGATTGAATGACATTTAATATTATATAATCAAAGCTTATAACTATCTTTTTTCTGAAATATAAAAGACATAAAAGTGTTTAAGCTAAAGAGAATCACACTGATCATCAATATCCAACTTGATTGATATACAGTGTGCGTGTTTCAGATGCCTTTATGTAAATTCGCATGCTTGCAATATAATCCACTTTCATTTTGCCTAGTAAAGACAAATTGTTCATACTTATATTATGTTTGAAGAAAGATAGCACTGCAGTAGTGCCATTTATGGGTGGATTAATTACACTTGGGTTGCTCAACATTTTTTTTTAATATAATGGCTACTCATTTTACTTTGGTGTAGGTGCATCCAACCAAATCAAAAGCATGGATCTGGCGCAACGGTGTTGGAAGGATCCCTGATGAGTCCAAAGAACCTTTATAGAATGATGCGTCGCATAGTTAGCCACTCAATATTAATAGCTATAAAACTGATGTGTAAACTTTTTATTGCCTAATATATTTTTTTGGAGAGTGAAAAATGAAGGAAGTAAGATACTTCCGGCAAATTTATTGATCAAAGTTACTAAAATTGTTTACAAATAGAGGTTAAAAGGCATCTAATGAATAGATGAGTGGAAGTTTCCGTACTAGCACACGAGGGGGCTCATGCATTAATTGTTCAACCCTTTTTTGCGAGTATTTCTTCTGTACATGGTTTGGTTTTTAGAGCTAATCAAATTAAAACTTTTGCCTTCCCCGATGCCACGGCCTTCCAAATAGCAAGATAGGAAGGACAGCGTTACACCATTGTTAATGAACTTGTAATAAGACTCCAACAGTGAAATTGTCACTCTTGGTAAGCCTCCAAACCGGGGCATCAGTATTTCTAATAGGTCTAATGGGCATTGGTAGTTTCATCATAATATTTATCTATACCATTTCAGATAGGGAAAGGGGGTCCCACACTTTTATTTTCCATCTGGATTGATGCCAGCGCCAATGTGATATATAGCTCCTTAAATAGAGATGCTGGAGCTAGATCCAAGCCACCAAGATGGTAGCATGGTTGGAACGGGACTAAGATTCCATCGGAGTGACCCAGGTTCGAAACGCGCGGGCATCGATTAAATGTGGGGACTGGATGCCCCCCGCCTGGTTTGCCCAGTGGGGTCACCATCTGGTCTGTCAGTACCGAGGTGGCGCTGGGGTGACGTACTCACATATGGGTAATTGTTGATAATTTTGGATTTTGCTCCAAATAGTAGTTTTGAGAGTGACTTATTTGCAATATTGATATCCCATTATATATAAAGCAGCCATTCTTTTATCTGGGGGATGAAGGGTTTTTTTTTTGGTGAAAGGAGGCAGCCGCCGCACTCCATCCTCTTCATGCTCCCGTGCGCTCTCGGTCTCCCGGCAGCAACAGGCTTAAGTTTCCTTTGTCTACCGCTCGCTGTAGGCCTTCTTCCTTCTTCCTTTCTTCAGCCGTGGCTTCTTCCTGTGACTTTCTTGTTTCCCTGAGCCTCTTTCTTCTTTGTTGTTCACTTGATCAACATTTTGATATTCATTTGATCTACCATTGGAGCTTAGAAAGGTTGCTTTGTATACTACACTTTTGATCTATCATTGTGGCTGCAGAAGGGTTGATCCGATCGGTTATTTTGCCTTATATTTGGTTTATTTTTGCCTCTTATTGTGATCAGTTGGCAGTCCATATTTTGGGCTTTTATGTATCTTTGTTTGTACTCTATTGGGACAATTGATATAGTGGATTGCTCCTCCTCCCCGTGGATGTAGGCACTTACTGCCGAACCACATAAATCTGGTATCTTTGTGCTTGTCTATTCATGCCTGTGATGTGTTTGGTGAAATGCCTAAATGAGAACAATTGTTAATTGGTAAGCAGGATAGATTAATTTTTTATGCCCAATAATCACAACAGTAATGAACCCAATAGAGGGAACCCACGGGTCAGGGAGGATATGCAGGAGGGGGGAGAGGAAACCTCACCCTCATAGTAGCCCCTACTTGCCCCCCCTTCCACCAAAAAATATTCGATGCAGACTGCAATTTTCTGCATATCCTCCCTGACCCGTGGGTTCCCTCTATGCGGACGTCGATTAAATATGGGGACTGGATGCCCCCACCTGATTTTCCCGGTGGAGTCATCATCTGGTCCGCCGGTATCGAGATGGTGCTGAGGTGACGTACTCAGGGTAATGAACCCAGTAGAGGGAATCCACGGGTCGGGGAGGATATGCAGAAAATTGTGGCCTGCATCGAACATTTTCTGTTGGAAGGGGGGCCAAGTGGGGGTTACTATGCGGGTGAGGTTTCCTCTCCCTCCTCCTATTATGTACAAAAAAAAAAGGAGCTAAATCCAAAAGTACATCGGTAGCATAGATGGCAGTGCTCTAGAATATTTGAGGCATGATAGGTAGAGATATCGTCTTCCGTGCCAAACATATCTATAGAAAAGCTAATAGAGCGGTGGATTGGGTGGCTTCATTTATATTAAATCACTCCGAGGGAGTTCACTTGATTAGTGAGAGGGAGCTGCTTAGAGTGCTCCAAGACTTGTTATTTTTTGACTTTTTGGGATGTATTCAGACTAAACTTATATAAGTTATCCATTGTAGCAAAAAAAAAAACCAGATATTTTCAATGTCTCTCAATTTGAAGGATATGCAAATCTAGAATGCATCAGGATCCTTGAAGATATCTCCCCATAAAGATAAAAACATAGAGGATGATCCTCTAAACCACATTCCGAGTTTCCTTCTAGCATAATAGGTAATACTAATTTGTCTCCACCAAGGTGCTTCAGAGCCAATGGTTAGTTTCCAAACCCACTTGGCAAGCAGGGAGAGATTCATGTTCTTAATACCTTTTAATTCCAACCCTCCTCCTTTCTTCTTTATGCAAACAGTGTCCCTGTTCACTAAATGGTGGAATCCACTAATTGTTGGGAGAGCAATTAGGATCGCATTAATTCGAGTAATTCTACCTCCAATATAGATAGTAGATTTTCTTTCCATAAAGCAAGTCTTGAAGAGAGTTTATCAAGAAGAGGCAACCAACATTGCCTGGTTAACTTTGTATGGCTCAGCGGGAGGCCTATGTAGATGAAAGTGAGCTTGCTCCTTTTGCAGTTCAGCATGGTAGCTTCTTCCTTCTTCTTATTAATGCAGTCTTATTGAAATTAATCTTCAAGATGGATGCACTCTCGAAAGCAAGAAGAATTATCTTAACTGCCAAACTACTGTCTTCTTTTCTGGCACAAAATAGTAGCATATTATCTGCAAATTATAGGCTTCTTATGTTCTTCAATAAGACCAATGACCCCTGGCTTGCTGTAGGAATGAAGCTTGCATATCGGTTACAAGAATGAAGAGGGCGGGAGATAGCATGTCGCCTAGTCTCAAATTTTGCTTACATTGGATCTACTTCCCATGCATGCATGCCATTGGCAAGAATAGCCATCAAAGAGGAATTTAGGAGAGTGTGAATCCAGGAGAGCCATTTTACTGGGAATCCTCTAGCCTACATCATAGAAAGGA
This sequence comes from Phoenix roebelenii, assembly GCA_025769935.1. Classification (NCBI taxonomy): domain Eukaryota; kingdom Viridiplantae; phylum Streptophyta; class Magnoliopsida; order Arecales; family Arecaceae; genus Phoenix; species Phoenix roebelenii. The sequence continues at coordinate 951,011 of JAOXJJ010000460.1, forward strand.
AGAAGTCTCATTTAAACTTGTCAAATGCCTTTTCAAAATTCAATTTGTATAAGATGCCTTTACACCCAATTCTTCTTGCAGTAACCAAGAACTTCATTTTCCATGATAGATCCACGCCGAACGAATGCAGATTGTCAATCATCCATCAGGAACGGAAGAAGCTTTACTAATCAAGAGGCCAAAATTTTTGTGATGATCTTATAAAGATTGTTAAGAAGATTTATTAGGTGAAAAACCTGAACCGCAAGAAGCAAGTCTATAAATCCTAGTGGGACCGAATGGGGTACCATTCCGAGTGTCAAGACAGACCATCTTGTCATTGTTTCATCATCTGAATCGGCACGTCTTAGAATATTCCCTATCTCAAGTATCATGATAGGACGCGATGGTGTCGCATGGACAAATTAGAGGAGCACTGTACCATGGAATTTAAAACCTTGATGAGAAAGCCATCTTTCTTTAGAATAAGCATCAAATATGTAAAATTGAATCCGGATAAGTCCGCCTTAAGCTTGTGAAAATCATCCAATAAAGTTACCAAATCATCTTTAACAAGGGTTCGGTAATTTTGGAAGAAGATGAACGAGGAGCCATCAGAATCTAAGCCTTAGTGCTTCCAATAGAGAAAAATTTTGCTTGATTTCCTCTAAAATAGAAAAGTGGTCCTCCAGTGAGATGAGATCTATAGAAGGTGCACAACTGCTTCGACACCAGTTCAAAGGATGCAATTGGCAAGCTATAAATCAGTTATATAACTATATATTTTGTGATTTGATTGCAATGCTCAAATACTGAATCTCTATGCAGAACATTAGAAGATAACCTACCATGTATCTCCTCTATAGTCTATATAACATATTTTTTCTTATGGGAAAGATTCTGTCAATCACTATCTATTGGTGGCCAGGTCAACTCTATCCTTTCTTCTATCCTTGCACACAACCAGTCATTTTCTTGCACACCGTTTACCCAGTTAAAAATAAAATTGCAATCGAAATTAGCAGTTGGGGATAGAATATAATTTTAGTTAGATTAAACTAAGTATAAAAAAATAGCCAATCTAGAGGCCAGATCTTAATTCCTATTAAATATGTTCCTCTATCTATTATCACATGTGGCTACTTGAAATCATAGATAGTTGTGGAAATCAGATAGTTTCCATTTATTTACGACTTTATTTACTCAAAGGCAGAGCTTATTGATGCTGCAGCTTATGATTGCGTAAGATCATAGTGCATGCCATATCCTATATTTTTATGTGTTGAGAGATTTAAGACCCTCATAAATTGACACTTAGGCATGTCCATGCGATGAGATATTGCATTGCATGCCATATTGCATTAGCTTTTATGGTAAACTACTTTTTCCCATGTAAGGCTTGATATACTGTGCCAACCCACTTTTTTTAAAAAAAATTGAATTTTTGGGGTTTACTAATTAGGTGACAGTCGATTAGAAAACTTTTCTTTAGGCCTTTTTTTTTTAGGTCACCTGCTTTTTATTTTGAGTCATTTCTTCTCTTAACCAGTTTAGGTCTCCATTGGTCCGATTTTTTCAACTCTCTCATTTAAATCCTTTTTTTCCCTTGATTCATTCATGGTTATTATCTTGAATCATTCTTGACTTGTTTATACCATCATGCGTATGATTCAAAAATAAAAGGAGGAAGATGAGGGAAGTATTGCTGTTCTCCTTCGTATCCCCATAAGCTTTGAGGTTTAGTGGTTAGTTAACGAAGAACTTTTTTTGATCAAATCAAGTTTACATTTCATAAGTCACGATATCACTAGGTCTCTATTTTTAAATTCAATCATGTGATTACAAACCAAACTCTAGTGGATCAATGATTTATTCATAGCTGAATAAACACTTCTCTCATATAATTTATACTTTTACAATCATATATAATGGATGGATGATGCCTAAGCTTTAATTGCTCGCAATCACCTTATTATATTATGCACCTAAGCAACTAATAAAGCTCAGGCCATATCTGCTTGCAATGCGATATCCGTGACCCAATATCGCTTGACAATGCTTTAACCCAAACCGGCCCTGAGCGAAGCATGTGCTTGATTTCAGGTCCGTTCGCATTTGGGGAACCACAAGGAATACACCTGGTCCGTGTTCATATTTGGGGCCCACTCCTGGTGCAAACGACGGCGCCCCCAGGTTCGCATTTGGGGGAGGAATCGGTGGAGTTTGGAAGCCGACAAAGAAACTCAGTGGGCCCCACCGCCCGCAGATCCCGACCCCGCAAGCCTCCAAAGGCCCGATTCAGATGACAGCCTGGCCCAGCGTCACCGTGGCCAATCCGAGCCCGCCTCATCCGCTTTATTATTATTATTATTATTATTTTATCCGATGCCCTATGTTTTTTTTTTTTTTGCTAATGCAGGTGAATCATACCTGATGGGTATAGATACATCCAATAAAGTTAAAAAATAGGATACCTCGGAGCGCCAAGGGCAACTTCCCATCATCAGTCCATAAGGTGCCTCCGGAATGCCTTATGGTTCTCACATGAGTGAACATAGTCGAGAAGAAGAGGATATAGGAGAGAAAGAGAGAGAGCTATATAAGTCTCTTAAAGGGCCTCTATCGAATATTGAACAACAAAAAAGTTAATCTAGTTTGCAGTTCTATTCGTCTTCTCAATATATATAAATAATTCGAAAAGAGCCATAATCTTTCATCAATCTGCGAATATCACTGAGCAATGGATGTCCATCTTTACATCTTTGCTTGTCTCGTATCCACTGGATCACCATAGCATAGTCCTCTTTAAGTCAAATACTAACATTACCCAGAACATATCTCGCATAGATGATAGCCTTTCATGCTGTCTTAAGCAGGCTTTCTTCCTCTTTACGCCTATCCATGTTTCCTTCAAGTCTCTACAACCGTAATCTCGAGAGAAATTACCAATTTACTATATATATATATATATATATATATACCTACTTTAAAATAAAAAAGTGAAATGGAGGATTGGTAGGGTTGCCGGCCCCATGTCATATCGAAAGGGAGATGTTAAATTCCAATTTGGGCCCGCAATTGACCTCTAGTTGACATAAGCCCGGCCAAGGTCGAGCAGATAGTGAGAGTCATGTATTTCTACCATCTACTGTGAAGGAACATACGAGATCTTTGTGGTAGCTAGATATTGGTGAAATATATGCTTTTATCTAATAGATTTGAAAAGAAACAAAAAAAAAAGAAAGAAAAAAGAAAAACTAAACTTGAGTGAGCAAGCAATAATATAATAATCTATGGTTCTCTTATATTGCTTTATCTACTGATGGTTTACAGCTTACTAAATAAAAGTTGTTTTTTTAAAAAAAATATTTTTTTAAATTCTAATTTGTTCTCTCAAATCCCCTCATAAGCAATACTAAGGTCCAATAATATATATCCTTCCAATTTTTTCTGTTACAACACGAGCCCTTATTTTAGCAATTATTTCATATAAAATTTTTAAAAGCTAATTTTAGACAAATAACGGCCTTTACAATCAATATAATGGTAAAAAACGGTTTTGATTTTTTTCCCCCTCTTTTTTGTTTTTTTTTTGGGGGGGTTCCAAACCTTGCTTAATCGTGACCCGTGAGCTACGGATGGCACTAGCTGTAAATAAACGATTCCACATCCGGAAAAGCGGAGCTGCAGGCCAACAACCAGCAAACTGGCTCGCTTTCGCTTCGGATTCCAAACTGTCCCGCACCTCCTGCCAGCCTGTAGCCAGGCCGCCCATTAAATTAATTCCCCAACCCCCTTTCCGTTGTCCGTACATCCATTACTCCTCTCATTTTCTGAACCTTTTCAGATCCGATATACTTCCATTAAACATAATGCTCCATAATAAGCTCGATCCACATCAAATATTCCATGCATCAGGTGTTTTGCTTGCATTTAACTTTTTATTAATTGGA
>JAOXJJ010000460.1:965304-986575 GCA_025769935.1 Phoenix roebelenii
GCCGCTCGCTCACCCCCACCGGAGCTCCTCCTCCTCCGCCGAGTGATCGCCCCCGGGTCCCGTTTCCAGCAACAGTTTGTATTTTTTTTAAATTTTTTTTTAACATGAACACCCTCCTCAAAATTTAAATTTGCATGAATATCTTCTTAAAATATATATATTTATTTTTGTACCCTCATAAAATATTGTTTTTGCACAAATGCCTAACACCATTAATAAAAACTATATTTATTTTAATTAAACATAAAATAAAATTTTAAAATTACTTTTTTGCCCTCTATCTGTTTTTTTTGCGCACCTACCCATTAATGGTATTTTAACCATTTTAATTTAAAACTGTTAATTTTTTAACGTTAGATGGCGTGAGTACGATATAAAAATAAGGATTAAAAAGGGTAGAATAGTAAAATAAGTATTTTACAAGGGGATACATGTAAATATCAATTTTGGAAGGGTATCAATGCAAAATTCAATATTCAAGAGGGTATTCATGCAAAAAGCTTTTTTTAAATTTTTTTTTATATGTAGATGCATGGTGCTAATATAATTTTTTTTAAAAAAGATAACAATCCTTATAATGGATTGCTAGTATTATAACGGTTTGTTATAATACAAAAAAACGACTGTTATTTAATTTTATTTGTACTGTTTTCCTAAATACACTATATTTTTGAATTTTCCTTCTAGTCTAATAAATTTACAAACTTTTCTATCAAATGAATAGTGATTGGACAAATAATACCGATAATTTCTATTATTAACTGTTATTTTTTATTATAATAGCTATTATAATGAGAACTATTTTAATATTAAAATTTTAAAATATATAATTTAAAGATAAATAGTATTGTTGTAATGAAATGCATGCGCCAGCAGAGACAAAAATGGGCTAAGTTGGGTTGGCCGGGCCGTGTTCAGCAGGCATCGTTCCTCCAGAGCTTGGGTTCACGAGCTTGACTGTGACTTGGTTACCCCCCAAATGGTTTTTAACAAAGGCGTATAAAGGGTAGGTTTGAGGGCAGCTAGTTGTTGTGTCTCTTGTTGTTAGACAAATATGGGTGAGAACTAATCTTGTGAGCTGTGATCTTTAGTCCCACATCGGTTGTTCGCTGGGTAGATCTTGGGTACTTATACAGGATCTAGGAACCCAAATAATACCTTCCGGTTAGCCATTTTGGATAAGGTCCTGGGTTGTTACAAATGGTATCAGAGCGGACCCGGTCCATAACCTATGTGGACTAGGGGGCACTGCAGCACGGATCCATTGGGACTGACCACGGACCAATCGTGGTGTTTGTGATTAGATTTAAATAGATTTGAACCCTTAGCCTGACGAGGACGTCAGGGCTTGAACGGAGGGAGTATGTGAGGATCCGTGCGGACGTGTGTTTAGTCCCACATCGGTTGTTCGCTGGGTAGATCTTGGGTACTTATACAGGATCTAGGAACCCAAATAATACCTTTCAGTTAGCCATTTTGGGTGAGATCCTGGGTTGTTACAATCTTTGTATGCAAAGTAAAGGGAATAATTGCAGCAAAGAAAAATAGGGAAAACTATTGATTTAAATTTGTGAGTGGTACTTTTTGGATGGTATCATTTGATTCTGGATGGAGTATAGTCCTCAAGGGAGGGGAAAGATGTAGAGTAGAAAGATAGGGATTAGTCCCATCTAATCTCTAAAAAAATAAAAAAAAAAATTAAAAAAACCTTGTTACCATCAATGTAAATATCATGGCAATAGCTACTGTTGTGGTTCAAATTTGGCTCAGCCGGAACGGGACGATCTCTTGTCTTGAGCAAGACGATCCATTTTGCCCTCTATCAGCTACCATTGCTAACCATTTTTATGACAACTTTTTATGGCGATGGGAGGAGAATCGAGTGATATTGAAGTCACCCACAATGAGCTAAGGACATGAGATGAGCCATCTAAGGGCTTTTAAGTTCTTCATAGAAGGCAATTCTAGATTTTCGATCATTGGGCTTTAAGTCAGTGTCCATTTGATACCACTGTTCTCGAGATTGATTCGAGAAATGATGGAGACTTCGCCGGAGTGGAATGGCGAGCCCACGGGAGCCTCTGGCATCGCAAGTTTGCCATTCGTCGAAAGAAATTCCGCATGGATATCGAAGAAGCTGTATGTTGAAAATTCCAAGCTTCATTTCGTAGAAGCATGCAACCCAGCCTTCGGTCTTTGAGAGATTGTTTGATTATTCGCCACTTAAAAGATGAGGCCATAGCTCGCTCGGACGTTCCAACAGAGAATTGTCATATGGTTGAAAACTTCACCGTATGCCTCAGTTGCTTAACCACAGCTTTAATTGGTGATCCTGCTTAAAGAGAAGAAAGATTTTTTTCAACTTATTCAACCCGATTCTTTTAAAAAAATTAGAATAAGATAGAAGAATTGTAAAAATAAAGCTTAAATCTCTTTTCTTTCGTTGATGATAAAAGAAAATGAGGTATATGTCCTCTATTTATAATGGCAAGGTCCGTCCTTACACAATTTGGTTCGAATTTTTATTTCTAATTCTAACAGAATTTTTTTCCTAAAATTCTTCGAGAGATATATCTTGTCTTCTACATCAATTCTTCTTCTATCGCTCCGTCTGATTTAGTTTGACCGACCTATTTCAGACCTCCAAATAATAGAATTTTGCCTCGATTGCTAGGGCGTCGTCTCCTAAGAGATAGAGCATCACCACGTAGATTTCAAAAGGTTGTCGAATTTAGGAAAAAAAAGATCATCTCAATTGGACCTTATATGATCAAGTTATGATCTCCAGAAATTTAGTTTATAATTTGGCTTTATGATATAATGATTCATGCTTTTGGATCCAACCCAACTTATTTGGCCAAAATGATTCATATTGAACATAAAAATCTTTCTGCATCAATTGATCTACAGTGCCTGTTAGCAATGATTACTGCAGCATTCTGTAGTGGTCATAACCATCACTAAAATTGGAGTCACTCCTAAGGTTTTGACGCGATCGACAATCATTAAGGATAAAAATAGGAGGAGGTGTGGGCATTCCACCGCCATCTTCATTCAGAGCTCGCCGTTGACAGCGATCCGTAATACTCTTTTTATCATCATCAAAAAGAATAAAAAAAGTTTTTATTTTTCGAATAAAAAAAGTTTTTATTTTTTAATATGAAGGGAAGTAGAATGCCGCCCTAAAATTTTATTGAGGGAGAAAGAGATGAGAATGTATGAAATAGTGTTCAGCTCTCTTAAGTGAGCTGGATGTAATCACATAGTTACAATGCTGAACAGAGCAGAACCAATCCAGAATAAGACACTTAAACTGAAACTAGGAGTTAATAGCTGGATTAATGATATTTCAAAAACGAGTTTTAAGGCTTTATGATTCGACTTTGTACGAACACATCAAGGAACCCTTTTTTTGTTCATCAGACAATCATGCATGGCTGCACACTGATGACACATCTCAAGTCATAAGAGCTTAGGAATCATCTTGTTTGTTCTTTTTTGTTTTTTTTTTTTCATTTTGGCCTTGCACTATATTTTACACCGAAAGATTCTAATGTGGGACAATGATTGATATGAAGGATGCTATTGTCTCATTTATATTTAGAGGATTCACTAGCAAATGGGGCTTCTTCTTGGATCCTGATCCATGGAGCTTCTTTCTGGCCAGAATTTATGTACTCTTGCCTTGTCAAGGATTTTTGAACAATCTCTTGGTTTGAGACTTTTGAGTGCTAGCAAGTTTGAGAGCTTTGTATTAGGATATCTCATCATTTTGTCCACTTCCACCATTAGTAAGCTTTCTCCAATTGTCTCAACCCATAAACATAAATATAAATCTGTCTCTCGTTTATGTTTTATTTTCTCTACTAATTCTAGATCTAATTCTTGGCATAACACAGAAGTTGATGGCAAGTTGTGCATCCATGCATGCACCATGTTACATAGGTTAACATTGTTTCCTAGTTTGCTGAAGGCAAGGGAGAGGTGCCACTGAGGTGGTAGCTCAGTAAAACTGGATTTTACTTCCAACCAATCGGTTCCGAATTCGAAACGCACGGGCGTCGATTAAATTATAAAGATTGGATGCTCCCTGCTCGGACGCGTGGTTTGGGAGGGCTTATTGGTCCGCTGGTAGCCTCGGTGGTGCTAGGTATGACGTATTCACACGAAGGGTAACCGTGCCGGAGCCTAGAGGGATAACGAGCCGGGCCTACGGGTGGGGAGGATATGAGTAAAACCGGCCGGCGTGCCCAACACATGGTCATTTTTGCCCGCATCGAACATTCTCCTGGCGGGATGGGGGCCCAGTGGAGGCTGCTACGTGGGGGTAGGCTTGTCCCTTCCTCCTTTTTTTTTAGCGAAAAAAAAAAGGTAAGGGAGAGGTAATTGTCTTAGTGTTTTTTTTTTTTTTTTTGAAGGAGATGGAAGTACTAGGTTAAATCCTAGACCACATTAGAGAACAAACCCTCAGAAGAGGGTGCCAACACCATTGGACCCAAATCATATTAGCAACTTTGGCATCAAACTGGGCAAATAGTTAACTCAATCTTTAGTTAGAAATTTACATGCAAGGAAGTAATGAAGGAAGTTGGATGGTCCCAACTCCCAAACTCTCTTTTCACAAGCTAAGACGCCATCGTCTTCTAGCTGTTCGGTGCTTATCAACCAATAGGAATAGCTGGCTGGAGCACCAAAAAGTATGAGCTCACGCTTTATCTGACACAGTACCAAGAAATCAGGGGGGAAAATGCAAAAAAAAAAAAAAGAAAAAAAAAAGGAAAAGAGATGCATGCCGAATCTAGTTGGTCCATGCCACATCTCATGACTCATCAGGGGAGGAATCATGAAATCCTCTCTCTCTCTCTCTCCAAATACACTCTGTTTCTGGATAAATATATCTGGGTTTATGTTGATTAGATAGGAATGTAGGAAGAGATGGAGGGATGAGCTGAAGGATCAAAAAAATTATTACATTTTCCCATTTGGGTGCTAGAGTTTGGAATCCCTTCAAATAGATTTGGTTGCTAAAAAATTCTCCCCCCCAATTTAACTTTACTCCACAACTCCTATTTTCATGGATCGGCCGCAGCTAATAAGATATTTACTGTTCAAAATGAGATTAGCGTGGCTAACTCAATCCAATACTCACACTTCTATTATTATAAACTAATGGGAACTCCAATAGCCATGTATGCAGCATTATCTATCTTAGCATGTATTTGGATAATTTGAGATGTCTTTGTTTACATCCAAGAATCAGGACACATCCGAAGACTCCTAGCATGCGTGCCAAATTAGGTTGAATGGCCTGTAAAATTAATGTTTTTACTATCATCGGATCAATCCATGCTAATTAGCTTGGATTGCTTCTATAACACAAGTCTATCATTAGATACAAAATGAAGAACAAGCTAAGGATTATACTGAAAATCCTCCACAACTATTGTCATAGAAATTTTCTCAAGATAAATCACAAATTCTTATGGTTAATACTTGGTGGTGCTCGGCCATCACACACCTTTAGAAATGTGATCGAAACAGTGGATCTTGTCATCAAACGCCCAAACTTGGAATTGGTATCTACAGGGATGCCACCTATGTGAAACTATTTTCTTAAAGACTGAATTGAGAGGTGCACGGAAAGAGATAAATTATGCTAATCGGTGCTATGAATAAACCATGTAAACCTAGAGAGTGATTAGCCATCTGCAGTTGGATGGGCCATAGGATAGTTCCATATAGATAGGGGCCACTTATTGCAATCGAATATTTTGAGGATGTCTAGAAGCTTTGCCACCGGGTCATATATATCATAAGATGAATAGTGCTGCCGACTGGATGGCTTGCTGCCGAGGAAAGTAATATAAAAATAGTGGGTCGAATACTACTTGGCTTCGTATGATACATGCATTGTGCCCAAGGGACGGCATGGCGCCATCATCGAGCATGACACGACCTCCTAATGGCATGACTCGCTTTCGGCCTCTTAACAGCAAAACATCCATGCCAACTCCCAAGAAAAAGTTCTCGTTACTTATATCATACTCTTGGAACTTAAGAGATCTGTTCCCCAAACTATCAAGCACTTCATAAATCCAAAGCCCTTCAACCCTCTGGCCTCTCTCGCTCGCTCTCTCTCTCTCTCCCTCTCCCGGGCTCTCTCTCGTCACACGTTAAGGGAAGAGGAGCCGCTTTCGTTCAGGTATTTCTTCCACCTCTCTGTTCATTTTTGTTTGTTTTTGATCCTTCGGAGATGGATACTTTGGTTCCCCCTCTTTTGTTCTTGCTGGGTTTTGGGGGTTCTTTATTGACGAATGGTTTCTTTTTTCACCGTTATTTTCTTCAAATCGGGTTTTGGGATGTGAGTTGGCTTCATGAGTTAAAAAGATTAGATTTTGATGGTTTTTTTTTTTTTTTTTGTAGGATCAAGGATGGGGTTTAGGTATGTTTGAAGGGGTAGTCTTTTTTTACCTTTTCTTGTTCTTTTTGTTTCTTGGGAAGGAAGGGTACTGTGTCGTTTGCTTTCTTGATTCGTTTTGAGATTTTAAGTTTGTAACTAGTTTTGATGTGGTTCCCAGCCTGGATTCAGAATGGATTTTGGATACTTAGGGTTCTGATGTGCATGGTATGAAATTTATTAAATTAATGCTGCTATGTAGAAGTTTTTATTGTGAAAATTTGGAATTTAACGTTAGTTTGTTTCACCTGCTATGCTTTTCTGAGAATTTCCATTCAAAGGAATATCACTTGTTCATGTCCTTGAGTATTTTCTTAATTGATCATGATTCTTCTCCTAGTCAGCTCTAAATATGACAAGAATCATTGCCCTGATTTTTTTTTTAAAAAAAATAATTTCTTTGGTCATATTGCACAGATTCAAGGGGGTGCCATTGCTGATATTATGCAAAGGGGATAGTTCAAAGTGAGTGGTTTAGCAATATTGTGGTGGGGGGAATAGTTTGGAGTAATTTCATAGAAGAGAATCACAATGATGAGGCAGGTATCCAGTAGAAACCAGAGGAGCAAGGGGCTTAGGGTGAAAAATATTCTTCAGTTGTGCCTCCTGGCTGCTGTCTGCTTCTGGCTTGTTTACCAGTTGAAGCACTCTTATAATAAGAAAAGGGCACTAGAAGAGAGGAACTTGAAGGCTTTGGAGAAGATAGTCGAGAGCCAGTTGGAGTTCTTAAAACTTGGCAGGAAGGATCTCTCTCGCAGTGGGGAGAACAGCTCTGGGAATGGCATTGATGACAAGGAAGAAGGCAGTGAAGAAGTTGAAGAAGAAGAAGAAGATCGGGAGGTCAAACAAGCAATGGAGGATGAAGAAGCTGGAGGAGATGGAGATGATGAGATAGATGAGCAAGATCAAGAGAGAGATGATGAGCAGGAGGATCAAGAGAGGGCTGATGAGGAAGCTGAGAATGGAGAACTGACCAATGAAGAAGACAAGGATGGTCAGGGTGAGGAGACAGAGCCATTGGATGACCAAGACCCTGAAGAGGATTCTTCTCACAAGGCACGTGAAGAAAGTTATAAAAGAGATGATGTATCCAGTGCTGTACACCGAGAAAATCAAGCAAAAAATTCTGATGATGAAGATGGTGATGCGGGTGAGGAAGTAATGGAGAACACAGAGGAGAAATATGTGGATGCGGATGATATGGCTGATGGAGCAGATGATGCTTCCAAGACTAATAGTGATTTGAGTGTTCGAGCGGTAGATGTCTCCAAAGATAATATTATGGGTGTTGTTTTGGCAGGGAGCAAGACCAACCGGGATGACTATCCAACCACAAACAGGACTGTTATCGATAAAAAAGGATCAAAGTTTGGATTCAATAATTCGGAAGGGTCTCCCAGCAGCAATCAGAGAGAACTGCAGACCAACTCTACAACATCATCTGCAACTAGCAATCATGTAGAAGCACATGCCAATTCAACATCGGTTGTATCCAACAATCAAACAGAAACACAGACTAGCTCAACAGTGTCTGATGCTGTGCCTGACAGTGTGCTTCTCCAGAAGGAAACTTTTGGCAGGGATTCAGTTCCAAAGCACAGCATTATGGAAAATTCTGAGGGAAATAAGATCAACTTGAAAAATGTGATGATGGAAGGACTGGCTGAGAGGTCTAACACAACTGTCGGGCGAGAGGATGCTGGAGAGCACTCCTCCATGTCCTTGGGTTCACACAACAGTGGAGATCCAATTCAGGGTGCAGTCACTGAATCTTTGCATAAAATGGTCACAGAAGAAGAGAGAGACGCTCGTATAGATCTGTCAACCTTACGTGCCATGCAAAATGAAGTAAAGAGCATGGCAGATGAAGCTACAATGCGACGTTGATTTCAGGATGCGAAAGGCTTCTGCATTCGCTGTGAAAGTGAGCTTAGTAAAGTGACCTTGTTATCTTTGTTTTTCTGAGGTAACCTTGAGCGTTTGCACGATGACTTCTCTGATGATATTTCCATGGGTACATGCAAAGTATGCCATTACTGAGATGCGTAGATGATGGAATCTGAAATGTTAATCAAAGAGTAGCTCTACATCCAGAACCACGCCCGATTCGTTTGGGTTGCTTCTCTCTATTTTTGTTATTCAAGTAAAGACTTGAACTCCTTTCTTCTGGACGAATGAGCTTAATAGGGTTTGGATGAAAAGAGCCAAACTCCCAACTCTACCAACTATTTTGTGAATGTTCATATGTTCTTGATGACACCAACAGCTAAGTTTCTAGCCATGACCTGCAGCCTCTGTACTTTTGCTTGAAAATTTCCATATTTTGGTAACCACTCAGCATGCCAATGTTGGTACCATCAACTTAGAGAGCATCAGTTTATCCATGTCTACAACTGCTATTGACAAGTTTTCAGGGCTAATGTTGGTAAAGAAGTATCTAGGATCTCTGGTACGCAACCCCTTCGAAAAAACCGAGCTGGGTATGGTGACCTAAACAACTGGTCTATAGTTTTTGTTTTCTCCATCATATGAACAATGAGGTGGAATACTGGGAAGTTGGGAAGGTGTTGATTGTTGAACAATATCCTCCTGAGAAGAGGGAGACTGACCACCTTTGCATGCTTTAATGATGGGAAGTTCCCACCACTCTGACTGCTTGGAAATTATTTTGCTTGCTAACTAGGTGACATCTGAAAGGAAAACATCATCAGTGCTAAAATTGCTCGACTTTGCTGTTCGATTGTGTGTCTCTTAAGGTTTCAGGCGCCCTTTGTTGAGCCACGTTTTCTTGCCTGCCTACTCTTTATGACTTTGAAACGGAGTTCTGCGATAGGATGTTCCATCTACAATGAGATTGCTATTAAGCTGCCACAGCTTTGGTTTCCGAGATCTGAAAAAAGTATCCGTAACATCGGTACAAGATCTTCTCAAAACGAATCACAGCTTACCAATGTATCAGAAATCATGAGAGTTACATTTTACTCTTTCGCGACCCGTAGATCCACCAGTTGAAAGTAACGTTCTTTGACTTGCAGCTCTTTGTAGGAAAAAGGTGTGACCAATTTTATGCATATTGATGATATCTTTGTAGGAAGTTAGCGAGGTAATATTATACCAAACTTAGGACCTTCCTTGGATAATGGACGCCATAAAATAACAATACCAACGATGAGCATTTAAAGGTTTGCTATAGAATTTAATTCCGGCAGATGGGGGAGGCATAGGAAAAAAAAAAGAACGCTCATCTAAAATTGTGATGGCAGGTACAAACCTAACCCTCAAATTTTCCGGTACTCTAGCGTTTACCAGAAAAAAAAGGCTCTGTGGCTTAATATTGATGAGTAATAAATGTGGTTTGCTATATAATTTAATTCCTGCAGATGGGGGAGGCACAGAAAAAAAAAAAAAGAACGCTCATCTGCAATTGTGATGGCAGGTACAAACCTAACCCTCAAATTTTCCGGTACTCTAGCGTTAACCAGAAAAAAAAAAGGCTCTGTGGCTTAATATTGATGAGTAACAAATGTGGATTGGAATATATATGTTTATAATGATCTATTTCACTACGACAAAGGATTTCTTCCTGCGAGCTGCAAAATATATGCAAAGGGTACAAGCACCACCCCATAAAAGCAGTTCACTTGCATCACACTTCATTCCAGCAGTTCTGCTCAGCGATAACCGAGCACAAGCATACTTTAAGTTAAACAAAGCTCAACCAAACCAAAGGCTAATATTTGCTGAGAGATCTACAGCATACAATTATGTCAAACTGCAGTATCTTCAATACTGGAAGTAGGTTCAACAAGCTTATTAGATTTGCAAGAAAGAAAAACTAGAAGATAGATTCGAAATATGTCCGCTCGAATTTCACTTCACCAACCAGCGGAGATTATTGAACACAACTAGAAGTCTCTTAACAAAGGTATATCCTAGTGCTCAGAATGCTTCTTCTCAAAAAGCCCATCGGGACCTGTATACGATATGCCAAGAAATGTGTTAGACCAAAATAGTGAATCAAGAAGAGGTACACACAGCATTGACAGAGAATAAGAATAAATTCAAAGGTGCAAGATGCAAAGCTTTGTATTTATAATTTTACTGGTAAGTACAACAGTGAGATAAGAATAACAAAAACAAGCACTAAATTGAACATACCAACTCATACCGGGATGGAAGCAGCATGAACCGCACGGTTAGATTGGTTAAGGGCCTAAACGGCTTGAATTAACCCACCCCTAATTTAGCTCAGTTCGAGGCGATTTGGGCAATTCGGCCACCCATTTCACCTCACTAATAGAGGAGGCAGAGAAGGCCTTCCTATGCCTTCTCCTGCTCTTCCTTCCTCTTTTTTTTTTTTTTTAATAATCCACGAGAAAAGTCAAAAAATAGCAAATTCTTGCCGAATTCAAGCCAAGATCGAGGTAAGATGTTCATGAATATGCATATTACTTGCTAAATCGAGGATTCTTGTCGCAATTCACTCATACCATACAGAACGGGGCATGGTATACTGTGCCGGCCTGAATCAGATGGTACGGGGCATACCATACCAATTCGGCACCCGTAACCGGTATGGGTGGCATACCGATACTCGATACGTTAAAAAAATTTCGTATCGTACCGTACAGATACTGTGCTAGTGTGGCACTGGTACGGGTTCCGGTAATAAGATGACGAACCTTGAGATGGGGACCATGGTGCATGGCCTAATCGAGCCTACGAGGATATGATTGCATACAGGAAGCAGACACATCCAGGTGGTTTGGGACATTAATCTTACTGCTACAGACAACCTCGCACATGGAATAGGGTGGGTCCCAGGATATATCTGGATCTAAGTTGTACATAGAATCCTATTTTGTAAAGCTAAGCTAGCATGGATATCCTTTTTCTGAGATATCGTATTCGAATGGCTACTAATCTCCACAACCTCAGGTAGCTTATAGGTCAGATTTTGTTGCCTCGATCTTCGGATGGCTAATCCAGTATTAAACAGAGGATTAATATCATGATCATTATCTAGGAGGCGAAGCTTATGAACCATAGGGCTAAGCAACAAATTATCTGAAAAGTTGGAATAATATACCAGACCCAAACTATGACCAGGATCCCAACATCACGAAGGACATAGGCACTCCATAAAATTTTAGATGTCAATACATATTTTGTATTTCAAATCCATTTAATATATAGCATGTGTATTCAATTATATGTATTCATGCCTTCAATTATATTACAATTGCATTAATTTGTCGATTATAGCATATGTGTCAAGACGCGAGACCAATTTGACATAAAAGATATCAAAACAAAATTGAAATCCTAAATTAAACAACCACAATCGTTAGATAAATACTGAAAGCATTAAAAAATTGAAACAACAAAAAATAAATAAAAAATGAAAATGGCGTACCAGTACACCACTATGTACCAAGTATCCATATTGTATTGAACCGGTCATCGACCGGTACAACACTTGATCGGTTTGGTAGATCTTGTAACATAAAATTATTGACATAGCCTCTCTTTCAAGTAAAGGTTCCCCCTAGTTGAGATAAAAATAAGGAAGAGAACTAAACTTAAGTGGTCGAATCCTAAAAAATAAAGAAACACCTAAGCATTAACCCTCCCCAAAAAAATCAAACACAGGAAAGAACAATAATGAGAAATATTAGTTTTTCATAGTTTGCTTGAGGACTACTAATTATACATGACATGAACGAGTGGATCTCATACTGAATATATTGTACATATATCTCATATTGAAGAGCAAAGATGTAGAAAGTATGATCTTCATTAGAACTCATTTGGTTTTTGAAGATCAAAATCAACACTTATATACAAGATGTTAGACTTCTTTAGTAGCCTGACAAATGAGAACATGATGAGCTAATAGTATGCCATTAAATCAACCAGACATATGACATCCCCACATTCACAAGCAAAATATTTCCTTTTCAACAATCATTCACAATTTCGACATGCAAGTGATCGGGAAATTATGTGCAAGCAAGAAGCAGGGTTCCTGTAAAAAGGAAGAAATGCAAGCCGGGAGGAGAGAAAAGAAAGTCCACATAGCTAATACAATATACAGGGATTACATGTTTGTGTTAGAACAACAACTTGGTACATGTATAGTTGGATTCCTATATGGAAATTTGTACAGTATTACTTTTTATGAAACAAGCTTTTTCAGGCACCTATAAAATATTTAGTATCTATGCATAGGGAAAGAAGCATCTCCATCTATCCAAAGGAAAAGGTTAAAGAGGAAGTTACAGGTTTAAATAGATTTATGATGTAAATAAATATCAAATGTATAACATCTTGAAGTAGCACCACATTTTTTTATTTTTTATTTTTTGCAATTCAAATTAAACTTCCATAAAGATGAGAGACATATTAATGAGTACAAATCAAGCTGCCAGCCTTACAAGCACCTATATATAGTTGGATTTAAAAATCACAGTATAAGCCATTAATGTTTGTCGCTTATCAGCAGAAGCCACTGAAGACTTGATAATCCCAAGTAGGAAGGCGATCCTTTTTTCCTTTAACCAATACACTTTAGTGTATATTTATCCGAATCTATACGCGTCTAATAGAGTAACAAATTACCTAATTAAAGTCAACTAAAAAAAAATATTGGTTTTTTTATTAAAGTAAAAGCATTGTCAAGGCTACCAACCATATAAAACTAATTTCTTATTCTCCTATCCATTTGTGATGCGATCTAAATGTCATCAGATAGATAATGCAGTATCTGTACTTCCTGATATAAAGAAACCCTCTCACGATTAGTTTTGTCTCATTTTGTTGGGCTAATGTGCCCTGTTCAAAAGAACTTCATATCTTCCCCATCTTTATTACCAACGAGGATATGAAACCCAGTCATAGTCAGCTGCCTATGCGCCCACCTAAGGCAGGGTAGCCTCCCTTAGTTTTGCACGGCCTATTAAGGAGGCCAGATGGCTGAACACTTTCAAGTCAAGAACTCAACATTCTTGGGTGAAAAAAATGGATCAGATTTAAGTGAGCTAGTTACACAGTAACCTGATGCAGATGGTAGATTTATGCCCTAGCCTGTGGCCAAGAGAATGACAATAACATAGTGGCGGTGGGTGGGTGGATGCACCGGATAACGGCTATGAAATTGCTGGCGGTTGCAGTTGTTGGAGCTGATGTCTCTAATTTTATTTTTCTAGTCAGCTCCAGATTGTTTCTGTCACCATTGTTATCCACAATGGCAGTTGCTGCCACTATTGCAGCAGCTGCAGCCATCAAGAATGGTTCTTGCTGCTGTAACTGAAGCCATGCAGTAGTTATTGGTGTCTGTTGCTGCCTTGGCTTTCTTGTTTTCTCAGAAAAAATGATCTTAACTTTTTCATAAGGTTTCTCATTTAACATATTTATGTTATTTTGAATTTGTAGCTACATTTGTATTATAAATTAATATTCATATGTTTTATTGGAAGTTGTTCTATGATTGTTCCATCAAAAGTTATTTTTGGTGTACTGTAATCTCAAATGTGCAGTATAGGATGTGGAAAATTGAAGTAAGTTACATTGTCCAGTCTATGTTATGGCCCGAGTTATTTGTGCAAAAAGAATGTGTATATACTAGAAAAATTATGCTTGAGTCATTTGCTTGTAAAGTTAAGTCCGAAATGTTTGCTGAACTGTTTCAATTACCTAAGAGATTATATATATTTGATTGTATCCTATTGCTCGTTAAGTCGTTTTCTTGCATTTGCAGAAAATTATATCAATGTTGATGATTGGTCTTCTGTTGAGTTCAATCATGTTTTCAGATGGCCAAAGTATAAAAAAATGTTTGGAAGCTCTCTTACAGCCAGATCTGAAGGACAGCAACAAAAAGCAGCGCAGCTACCGTGTGAACAATTCAAATGCCAGTATACATAGGTTCAAGAAGAATATTTCAAACTTTAGTTGATTTACCATTATATCAACTAGTCACTGTCATGTGCAATGCACGGAATTTGAGAGAATTATACTCTCTCTCTTTCTCTCTCTCTCTCTCTGATTATGTGGGCTCTCACAAGAGACTACTCATCATTAAGCACTCGAAGATTTATCCCACTACGCAGAGGCTTTAGCAGTTTGGAATCCATCCTTGTGTTCTGGAACTCCTCTCTCTTCCCCCTCCCCACCCTCTCTTAACTGCATGGGTCCTGCAAGAGTCTTTCTAAATAGAAAACTTCCATAATTATTATCTGGAGGCTTCATTTTTAGAGTTCAGCTTCATATGTCCAACTCCAAGATTTCTCTTTATATACAGTTATATAGTATAAACTTCTGAATGTGATGGAGAACACTTACAGTGCAAAATTTGTGCTCCCTAGGTTGTTTCCTTGTCCTAGAAGTGTATTTCTCCACTATTACAATGTCCCAAACAGATTTTAATCCACCAATTACTTTTTTTTTTGGTAGGCCGATTACTGTTTATAATGTCCAACTTAGTGTTGATGGTCCACCTCGTGTCAAAGGCCAACATGTTTTTTTGTTTTTGCTAAGTCCTCTTATGCAGTAAGAAGAAAAGATTAAAAGATGGACATGAGTTTGTAAAAGATGAAAAATCACAATTTCTTGAGACATACTACCTACCTTCGCTACAGTAAGATTGAGCTTATCATCCAAAAGCAGTGGCATGCCATTGTGAAAACACTTATATTCATGTATTTAGCGAGAAAAAGAAAATGATGAGAGGGAGCAGTAATAGTTAACGTGTGGCATCCTAGCATCTACTTGTTCTGGTAAAACTACAAATAAGATGACCTCACATAAATTTGATAGTGAGAAAAGGAATTAAAAAGATAGACAAACAAGCTAATAGAATTTGTGATGCTATAAATTCCTCTAGTCATCATCACAACATCTAAAATTATTTATTGATTTACAGCTAAAATGAAACTGTCTTGGACAATTTTAGACATGATAAGGTTGAACTCTACAGATTCTGTGCTTAAGAGAGCTTCAGATTTTAAGGATGTAAGTAAGGATTCTATTTTATTGATAATTTCATTTATCTACCAGGTGAAGGATTTCCATTGGTGCAAATATGTTTACCTGCCATAAAGGACAACATAGCCAGAAATGGATATCTATTACTTCTTCATCCCTTGTTCTACCATCAAGCTTAAGATTGCATGGAATATCCACTGTGCAAACTTTCAAAAAAAAGAGGAAGCGAATACCTGAGCCATTGTCAGAGTGTAGCAACAACTACTCCATTAGTTGAGTTAGTAGTGAGAAATTTATTCTCAATGTTCCAACAGGCTAGCATTATTTTGTTATTCAACTTAAAAGTTACCCTCTATGGCATCATAAAAAAGCAATACTAGTGACATTTATTTTTCTTTTATTTTTCACAACTTCTACCTTTTTGTTACTTGTGTCTGTTGTTAGGTTAATATGTTTACAGGTCCAAGCAAGGCTACTATATTATTCTTCTTCCTCTTAAAAAGAGAATCTTTCTGTACTCTCTCTCTTGGTTAATTACAGTTCCGGGCAAACATGTTTATCATTAAATTGCAGCTCAAAAGATGATAAATTTTACAATTATTCTCTATTGCATGCTTGGTCAATTTTATATGAGGTGATCACCTTTGTAGTTTTACCAAAAATGCAGGATTTCATACCTCTTTTCCTTCACTATGGGCTCATTTGGTTCGCGGGAAGCATTTTTCCTCCTAGGAATATGATTTCTGGGAAACAAATTCCTAGGAAGAGGATGCCTAGGAAAGTACTTTTGGCATGTTTGGTTGACCATGGGAAAGTGACAAATTTCAAAAATGCTTATGTTTGGTTGGCCATCCACTTTCCTAGAAAAGTTATGTATAATTTCTATTATGCCCTTAATAAAAATTAGATTTTTAATTCCTCTTTAATGCTTCTTTAATGCTGAAGGGACTTTTTCGGAAAAAGTAAAAATGGAGCGATTCCCATCTCATGGGAAAGTAACTTTTCCATGTTTCTCATGGGAAAGATTTTTCCATGAAATGTGGGAATCATATTCCTGTGGGAATCATATTCCCATGGGAATACAACTTTCCCTTCTCTCTCCTTTGAAAACTCCAACCAAACAAAAGGCATCTCATTACTTTCCCGTTGACCACACTTTCTCCCCTTCTTTTCCCGCGAACCAAACGAGCCCTATGTGTGCGAATGCATGAATTCAAGTATTTTCATTGTGAAGTCATGTCATCTTTTGAATGATAAGCAAAATCACTATGGCAATGAAGTATACTTTACGAACACGAAGATTTTATTTTTTATGAGTTCTTCCCTCTAATTTAAATAAACAGATACTACAATACTTTTAAGGCCTTTGGCACTACATGGACCATCAAAACCATGTCCGTTAATACCATAATCAATGAGCAGGCTAAAACTTGTTTCTCCGATTGTAATGGTGAAAACGTACAGTTCAAACTAAAAATCATAAGAAAGCAATAGCTGCAAGAGTACAAAGTCTGCATCTTAAATGTTCTATATCGGTCTTTACATTCACATAGAGGGCGGGCCCTGGCACAACGTTAAGGCTACTCCATTGTAATTTGGGTATCACGGGTTCAAAACACAAAACTAGCCTCTCCACATGCAGGGATAAGGCTGCATATGTTTGACCCTCCCCAAACCCTTAGTGGTGGGAGCCTTGTGCACCAAGATACCCTTTTTTTAGTTATATTCACATTTTCAAAAAACATTAATGGCAACATTGTATAAAATAAGAACAACAATTAAGAAAAAATGTTGAACTATAATGCAAGAATAAGATCAGTACATGAATAAACTCCCCACTCTAAAAAATTGATAATACTATTTTGGAATTGACTAGTCCAAAAGAAATCTCCTAGAATCCTTGATACACCCAATCATCAATTTGCAACAGAAGAAAGCAATCAGAAGAAAATTTAATAAAAAATAGCATTAAGAAGAGAACAAAGAGGCACAGACCTATACTTGCTTAATCAAGGATCAGCCATTGGAATCAATCTAATGGTTAACATTAATCCATCCAAATAAAGGGAAGGATCTCAAACAAAATTTCTCAAAGATTCCAAGAAACCAAGCAATCCCCTCATCTTCCCATTCCCATGCAATCTATGCCCTCATCTCTCTTTGCTTTCTTCATGTCCCACCATCACCAAGCCTAAAACCTCAGCCTTTCTACTCTCTTCACCTCCCACCGTCACCATGCCTAAATCCTCAGCCCTCCCAGCCCTTCAATCCTCTCTAGCATATAGCCAAATAGCAAGTTTGAGGCCTACCACTCCAAAGTCTGACATTGTTGGCAACAAACTCCTGCTCTGGCCTTAAACCATCCCACTAAGACTTCCCCTCTAATCACAACCACCACCTCCAACCTCTGCTAACACTGGGCACCCTCCCACAATCCAATTTCCAACAAAAGCCCCCCCTCCCTCTGACCTATCTGGTAAAAGTTACCTAAACCAAAAGTTTGTTCACTGTACATTTAAAATACCCAAGTGAAGATCAATTTGAGCTTGATTTAGCTTAGTCCAATGCAACTTGCTTTAAGGATAGCAAGCTGATTGAAATAGGCACATGCACAGTTTGATTTGAAATTAGGCATGCTTGAATAAGAAATGGGCCAAACTTGGATCCTAGTTACCTGGTCTGAAAATAATTTCAAGGAAGACTTAAACTGGACTACCCTAGATCAAGCTTGGATTGAGTACAACCACACCATCAGTGTTGTCAAAATTAGACGATCCACGATCTTGTCATACGTTCCAGATCAAAACAACACCAAGCAATCCAAATTGGGCATTTGAATCATTTTTGAAAAGATCGGAGGATCCAATTTTGGATCATACAATCCAAATCGTGGATTGTCTGATCCAATCGATCACTCAATCCACTGAAATAAGCTGTTTATGCACTACCCACACGAAATAGAGTCATGCTTCCCCTGTTTCATGCATCAGCTGAGTGAAATCAGTCCTCCCATAAACTTGGCTTGGTATTCTTTTATATAGATGGATATATTCTTGATTATAATAAGGATTTACTTTACTGACTCTTAAGATGATTTTAAAGGAATTTTGGACACTCAAGGTATTGATTTACTTTCATTTTAAAGAGTTCTATTTGAACTTGAATTAGGACTAAAAAGGTAACCAGCTGGCTTTCTCAGATAATAATCAATTGGCTGCATGAAGAATCCTAATCTCTAAATTAGGACTCAAATCAGTCTATCGGGCAAGTATTGATTAACTGTCTATTTAGTATATATAAATCCTTATAAGACAAGAGAAGGAGTACAGCGGTACATGTTAAAAGAAGATTTTTGCAAAATTGCATCTAGGTTATTGGATTGAGATTTTTGTGAGGATGATTAAAAGTATAGCAGGCCCTTCTTCTCTCTCTCTTTCTCTCATTCTTCTAGTTTACTATTATTCTCTCCCTCTTCTACCCCATGCAATACTATTTTCTTTTTTTGAGCAAATTCAACCTTGTTTTCTCTCTTCACTGTGCTAAACTCTGTTGTTAGAAATTATATTTCTCTCACTCATAACCAAATTTCTCCTATTCTTGTGATTTGTTATTTACTTTTTGGTTTGTTAAATTTTTGATATATTTTAAAGATTTCTGAAATCTTACAATCCATGATCCCACTCACCCTGCTCTACAATTTAAAATTTACAATCCAACCCCGATCTAAACAACATTTCATACCATAACCTAGGGTTTGAGGTCGACCACTCATTAAGTTAGCGGGTTTGAGGTCGACCACTCATTAAGTTAAAAACAAGGCCACGTGATCAAGATGTTAGTGTTAAAGGTCAAAGGCAGCTTGAATTTTCAAGAGGAAAAGGGATCAATGGTCATAACTGTTCTCATGCAAGAAACTAGGACCCAGCAACAAGGATGAAGAGAAGATTCATCATGATCAAGAATTTGGCTAGTACCACTGCCACCCCTAAATTCCTAAAGAATTTCAATATAAAAATCCTCGATAAAACTTTTGAGAATAGATACGAGTATAAAAGTAACTGTATGATATGATATGAAAAATAATATTAGGTAAAAAATGTTGAGTTCCAATCAAGCTTGGATTGATTTGGGTTCAAAAAATTTATACCCATACCCCAATAAGCTGTATAATTGTACAGGGTCCGGTTTAGACATACATTCTCACTACAGCTAAACACAAACCCAAAATGTCTCAGGGACCTCACTTGAACCCATTCCAAACCCATAAAGTTTTGGGTCTAAGTAAGAGTGCTATAAGGTAGAGTCTAAAACCCAGACCCAGACCTAGACCCATTGGGTTTTGGGTTCAGATTTTGTTCCATAACTGGGCAATTGAAGGAAAGGGTCAGCTTCGGGTTCAGGTATAAATATAACATAAGACTCACTAGGCCTTTGGGCCATACTTAAAATCTACAGCTGGGCACACCTGTGTAGGTGAACTTTGTTAAAATTAAATATTTTTTTGTGAAACATGGCAGGGCTCAGATGTGGAAGATGTAAGCTTTTTCCCCCCTTCTTGAGCATCGTTTCTTCATCTCCTATACCATCTGGCTGTTCTTTATTTTACCCTTTTCCTATCACATGCATAGCAAGTGCCAAAACTCTAGTATAATTAAATATTCTTAGGTACTTTCAGCTACTTTCAGAACTTATGGGAGCAAATCCCTTAATCTATAAGGATATTCCCTACTGATTGAGGAAAATTGTACAAAATAAATGACAGGTTATGGCTCCCAGCTCCTCACCTTTAGTATACAGATATTGAAAGCGGCATGATATAGGTCAGGCAAACATTCAAACCCAAGGAAGCATTCCTCCCTTGCAATGCATACTAACAATTTGTATGAACATTCCATTCAGATGTCCAAATAACCACATACACAAGCAGCATGTCTTATCATTAAATGTTACATCCTGAACCTGGATCATTAAGATCCAAACATTCAAGGAGATGATTACAAGACCTATTTCTTTCGTTTTTGGAAACAAGGAGCAGGAAAAACAAGAACAGAATGTGAATGACAGAAATAACCACTGAAAACAGCTAGAATAGGTTTACTACATCCCACAAAAAGAAAGAAAAGCAAAAACTTGTCAACTATTTCTAGGCTTCTCAATATAAAGGCTTGATTAACAAACGGCAATTGCATCCGATGACTATGCTGAAAGAGCCCAATTACCAAAACCAGTTTGGCAAACGATTCATGGAAATTACAAGCATATTAATCTTCAGAAAACCAGGATTCATATATTTTCATGATGAGAATTTTTTTGTTTAGTGGAAGAGAAATAGGAAATGAAGTTATACAAAAGAGAAACATGAGCTTAAAGCGGCAATAACTCAACAATATTACACACAACTGGAAATATCACACCATTAGTCAGCAAAATAAAAAATGCATGTTTTTCATAATATCATGATCGAATTTTTGCAAAAGGGACTTCAATGGAAGAGTTTGTTAACATATAAATGCCCTTCAAAAATTTGCCGAATATATGTGCTATCATACATAAAATAGAAAGTGTAAACCTAGACAAATAATCGGGCATGATACAAAATGGTTTAGAGTAACATGTTTGATTCTTTCTACTACCATTCGGCATGTTGTTATACCTTGGAATCGAAAGGAAAACAAGCACCAATAGTTATACATTAGCCAGGAGTAAATATGTTAGGAAACATACCCCAGGGGAATTCCTTGTTCCGGATGTGCAGATATGGGTAGGGCTGCCAAAAAAAAGACTTTTATTATTTGTTAGAAACAACGTACAGCCCCGCCCCCCGCCACC
>JAOXJJ010000460.1:989576-1003368 GCA_025769935.1 Phoenix roebelenii
TTAATATAGAGTAAAGTTCTCTTCATTCCTTAGTGAAAAATACTATAATATTCTTCTCCTCCATCCACCTCTTCAGTATTAAGGCATATCCAAGTTCAAATAGCCACCAAACCTTGCATTTATGCTATGAAATTAGTAGATATGAGGAAGCCTGAAAATTAGCATTGGTAAATTTTCTGCAGCAACTTGTTGTATGGAACTCAGCATTTATAGGTCTCTATGTTTTAAGGTATCTTGTAAACGGTAAAAAAGAAGTAATCTGTTTTTAGGTCTCTATGTTTTGAGGCCTACGTTCCTGTTGTACTTGATTTTGTGAACTTAAAGAAATGCTTGATTGGTTTGAACCTTTCAAAAGAAACAAATAGAGTGGCATAATAAAAGCATGACCAAAGAATTTGAAATGAATGGATGGAACCTATGGTTCATTTTAGCCATGCAGAGGATAATTTTTGAGGACTGCGAGTTATTCCAGTAAAAGATGATGTTGGTTATGCTGGAAGTAAAGATAAAATAACTACATAGAATGATTCTGAGAAACTAAATTAGTGTCTTCTACAAAAATGAAATATTGACAACCAGTAATTCAAGCTACTGTTGGGTGTCAACAAAAATAAATCCAGAAATCATTATCAATGAAAGCCAGGATGCTGTATAATCAAATTTACTGATTTGACAATTCTGTCTTGATGGTGCAAAAGCAAAGCTATATCAGTCAAAGCTTCTTCAGAGATACAAAGAAGACCCGCTTACTTTAAGAAAATAATGGTTAATGAAAAGCTCTCTTGCTTTCAGCATGGGAAAGAGCTAATAATATTACTTCATCCATTTTCTTCTTTGCCAAACCAAACTTGGACTGCAAGCTTAGGTACATCATGCAGAGATCATATGGAAAAGACTACTAATCACAGTTAGAAAAAAAAAATCCAACGTTATGTGGGTATAAATACCTTTGATCAGCGGAACACATCTAATTTCATACTGACTGATGGATATTGCATTCTTTGAGTTTGGCTGTATCTGAAAACCTTCATAACCATTAATAGAAGTGATAACAAAACTAACAATGACAGCAATCAAGTCTCATCCCATAAAGATGGATCACAGAACAACCATATAATAAATAAGCAGGCTCCACAAAAAGCTTGAGAAGCATTTCACAAGTTGCCAACATATTTAATGTTTATAAGATATTGTAAAGTATAACTAGCTGCTGATTGGAGGATTGTATATAGATGGTATGGATGCTATATACAACTATTCTTATGCGATATACTTGCAACCTATCTGATTCAAGCAAAGCAAACTAAGATCCAGATTAAGAGGGGGAGTGCAATCCAACCAACAAAATTAAATTCAGAATCTACAGCAGAATATTAGACTAAAAGTGATCTTTAAAAGCAACAAAGGATGTTGTATTTTAATTTTAAAACAACTGCAAACACATGACCGCATTCGTTGAAAAGTCTTACACTTTTTGTAAGAAAATTCTCTGGAAATACCCGTGAAAATCCATGTCAAGGAAGAGTACAAGATGATAATAATCTTGGGCAACTATGAGCATGCTGCCAAGATTAACAAATAAAATGACCTAATAAGTATCTGAGTCCATCTGTGTTAAATGAAAATGGTTCATTCTAGCTTCGAAGTAGCCCGAGGTTGATGTGCATTCCACTGTAATAACATCCACACAATTGATGTGCCTAAAAGAATAAGAAAGAGAGAGAGAGAGTACTCTAAGAAAATTTCTAGGAATGGATCCCCCAATTGTATTTTTTTTCCTTGGTGAATCTGGCTCCAACACACATTAATTACAGACCTGCATTTGAGTTTACACAAATATAATCCATGATGATCTCTAAATGTTTCCTCTGATTTTCTTTCTTTTTCTTTCTCTAGCAAATGATATATCTCTTGAATACATCAGGGCTCATGATTGCTTGCAAGAGATCTTTAACAAAAATGATCACATCAGGGCTCAAAAAATTCGACATGACATTTGGTCATAAAAATTCGCCAAATCCCTCAACAAAGCCTTCTTGACTTAGAAATGTGCTCCATATCTGATCTCATTTTTAAGAGAAAAGGCTTGTACTCACTATGACACTAACATCCAATGACCTCATAAAGCAATACATCCATACTTACATAATAATTGTATGTCCATGTGTAGCTTAAGGTATACATGCATAAGCAGTTTAGCCACTTGTCCTGCAGTACAATAACATCAACAAGACCCCTAGCTAAATTAATTGTAGACTCCCAGAGATGTGAGATCATAAAGCACTCGCATAAAAAGATTGTCTAATGATAGTTTGGCAATATATAGTGTCAAAAAGTATCATGGAAACCATAATATTTTAAGTCTAACTAGAAGATTCCCAAAGGCCTATCCTTTATCAGGACCAACTTTTACATAAGGGATCCCCTCTTCACGACCATATCTTACATTAAGAGAACATTGACAGGAGATTTGCTGAACTGCGTCCATTTATACTCTGGGGCAGAGAGAGAATATCCTCTGGGTTTGGGAAAAGACAGCGAGGAGGAGATCCCATATGTCCAAGAATCCGAACCAGACACAGGCGAGACGAAGCGAGCCCACCCGCATCAACCACAACCCCAGCGAACTCAAGTCTCGCTTTCTCTGAGAGGCAATTTCGCAAACGAGTAGCGGGCGGAGAAAGGGGGAGGCATGTATCTCGGAGGGCGCGAGATCCGTGCGACCACTTTACGCCAGAATGGCACGTTGCTTAATTTAACGGCGCAGATGAGGCCAGCGCAGCATTGTAACATGAGGCCAGTACGGTAGATTTTGCCACCTTCTTAATTATGGACCGGGCTTTGGGCTTAAATTTTATTAATTTCTAATTAGATTTCGGATTGCGTTTATGTAAAATTTTGCATTTGTTTACCAAATTCGGCCCATGGGCCATGACCAGCTTTATACTTTCAAAGTAGGAGTGGGCGGGTGGCTACCCATGACCAAACCCGCGACTAACCCGATCCATTAATCCAACGGTCCAAAAACGATCAATTTCTTGCTGCCCACTCAATAAAGCACACGTGGCCGCACTCCCACCTCTTCCGCCCCACTTCCCCTCCCGTTCCCGTCCCCGACCACCCACCGCCTCACCCTAAAACTCGACTCTTCTCTCCCTTTTCCCAAAAGTAGCCCCTATATATAGTTTTAGGATCATTATCTCTTCCGCTTAAACGGGACGCTAACTCCAATAACGCGACCGTCTTCGCCGTCTCCATGGCCGCCGCGAAGCACCTCTCCCTCATCCGCCGCGCCTTCCCCGTCCGCCGCCTCCTCTCCACCGCCACGGCCGCCGTCGTTGATCCGCCTCCACCCATGGCGGCGGAGGAGGACGTCATCTCGATGAAGGGCGTCCGCATATCCGGCCGCCCCCTCTACCTCGACATGCAGGCCACCAGCCCCGTCGATCCCCGGGTCCTCGATGCCATGATCCCCTTCTACCTCTCCCGCTTCGGCAACCCCCACTCCCGCACCCACTTCTACGGCTGGGAGTCCGACGCCGCCGTCGAGACCGCCCGCGCCCAGGTCGCTGCCCTAGTTGGCGCCAACCCGAAGGAGATCTTCTTCACCTCCGGCGCCACCGAGTCCAACAACATCTCCGTCAAGGGCGTCATGCACTTCTACCGCGACAAGAAGCGCCACGTCATCACCACCCAGACCGAGCACAAGTGCGTCCTCGACTCCTGTCGCTACCTCCAGCAAGAGGGCTTCGAGGTCACCTACCTTCCCGTCCGCCCCGACGGCCTCGTCGACCTCGACCGCCTCGCCGCCGCCATTCGCCCTGATACCGGCCTTGTCTCCGTGATGGCCGTCAACAACGAGATCGGGGTCGTCCAGCCCCTCGAGGAAATCGGCCGCATCTGCAAGGAAAAAGGCGTCCCCTTTCACACAGACGCCGCCCAGGCGCTCGGCAAAATTCCTATTGACGTGGAGAAGATGGGAATCGGACTCATGTCCCTCAGCGGGCACAAGATCTACGGGCCGAAGGGCGTCGGGGCACTCTACCTCCGCCGCCGTCCCCGGATCCGGGTCGAGCCCCAGATGAGCGGCGGCGGCCAGGAGCGCGGCATCCGCAGCGGCACCGTCCCCACGCCGCTCGTCGTCGGGATGGGCGCCGCCTGCGAGATCTCCATGAAGGAGATGGAATACGACGGCCGCCGCGTCGCCGCTCTCCAGGAGCGGCTCCTCAACGGAATCCGGTCGCGGCTTGATGGCGTGGTCATCAACGGCAGCGTCGAGCATCGATACGCGGGGAATTTGAACATCTCGTTCGCGTACGTCGAGGGGGAGAGCCTGCTGATGGGGCTGAAGGAGGTGGCCGTGTCGAGCGGGAGCGCGTGCACCAGCGCCAGCCTCGAGCCATCCTACGTGCTAAGGGCGCTCGGTGTGGACGAGGACATGGCCCACACCTCGATCCGATTCGGAATTGGGAGGTTCACCACGGAGGCCGAGATCGATCGCGCGATAGAGCTTACTGTGAATCAAGTAGAGAAGCTGAGGGAGATGAGCCCTCTATACGAGATGGTCAAGGAAGGGATCGATATCAAGAACATCCAGTGGGCACAACACTGAGAGCAGGGGATTGGACTGGCTTTAGTATAAATATGATTGCAGATAGTAGGAAGAAGGAGAAGAAGCAAGAAGAGTGAGGGGCTTCAGAGCTCTGCAGCTAACGAAGTGTGGCCTGTTTCTACACGTCCTCTTCTTTATCTTGGTTTAGTGTGAATATTTATGTTTTGAAATGACTACTTCAGATAAATCCCTTTGCAATCGTGTGAGTCTTCTCTTTTTATCCTACCTTTGCATGAAAAGCCCTAATTTTGGAGTGAGCGTACTGCAGATATATAATGTTTGTTTAGTAGCAATAAAAGTCTGGGGATGGTATGTTTAATCTGTACTTTGGAATGGTTATGTATGTTCAAATGCTGTGCCCAGATGAAGGCATTGGCAGTATGTTCCGTTTCCTCTCATCTTTTTGATGGCAATGAAATGCTCAGTTCAATAATGGCATGTTTTTAGGTTTTTCTTCCTTAACTTGTGATTGATGCAAAGGTTGTTCAATTCTTTGTTAAACTAAGGCATTGCTACATAGTGGTTGCATGAAAGTTCTGTTTTTGAGCAGGTTTTTCCTGAACTAGTGCGACATATACTTAAAACCAATTGATATTCACTTGCATGACTTAATATTTATATGATTTAACTCTTTCTGAACTGTGTATGCAAATGGATACATTTGCTAGAAGTTAGGCACTGGCTTGCTGTTGAGAGGTTTCATGAATCAAGATACTGCCGTATTTAAATTAAATTGAATCAAGTATGGGCACTTGGCAGGTAAGTATGATGCTGAAATAGACACATTCTAAGGTGTATATTTGTATTACTATAATAGAAACAAGTTAGACCAACATATTGTTTGAGGTTGTTTATTCGTGTGAAAAATAGGTTCTGTCGTTGCTGAGTCCAATAACAAATTGATTATAAGAGGATGAAGCCATGGGGGAAGTGCTTGTAACAAATTTATCTACCTGTCTGATTTCCTGATACATAGTTGAGACCATCACTCTTATAGAAAGATGCATCACCTTTCACTATAGTTTTAGGGGAAAACTAACCAAGTCGTAAGGAGAGAGACTGCATGATGCATGTGAATCTGTATATGCCAAAAGAAATACTTTTTTCTTCGGCGGTATGTGTTGAGCTATGAGCCAACTAGGAGGGCATCTCCTACGCCTGATGGACACTAGGTGCGGACCGAATCATCCTCGAGGGCGACTCGGCCACAATGATCGATTGGATTAGAGGTCGAGGGTGTACCGGCATGGGCCGGCCGCTGTTACTTGACATTTGCGGACTATTGCGGGAGTGTAGTGCCTACCAGGCTACACATGTTTACAGGAAAGCTAACTGTGCAGTTGACTGGGTTGCTTCCTATGTGGCTCAACACTCAAAAGGTTTTGCTTGGAGAGAGCACGACAGTGTGCCAGATTCTTTAGTTGTTTTATTGTTTTCGAACTTTGTTGGTCGCATCTACTCCCATAGGGTATGAGCCGCTGTTGTACCAAAAAAAAAAAAAAAAGAAAAGAAAAAGAAAAAGAAAAAGATGGGAATACCTTTACTCCTTAAGGCAGAATTTTATTGCTTAAGAAGGGACCTGTTCTTTTTAACAAAATATTGGGACTCATTGCTCAAACTTGATAAAACTTATTACAATGTTTATTTGTAGGAGGAACCAATGAAGATATCAAGAGTCAAAACAGTTTTATTGCTAGAAAAACCTAACAAGGACTCGAAGGAGGCTCGAGTTATCTTGAGACGTGGAGACATGAGTGGCATTTTACTCTGTCTATAAGCCCAGACAGTTGGGATGAAGGCCTTTTTTCGGTTCAGTTTTTTTTTTTCCTCGGATGATGATCATATATTATTCTCCAAACCATTCTGTTGTTTACATGATCGCATTGGTATAAGTCAGACTTGATTTTATTTTGATTTTGAAAAAAATGCATAAGGGATGTGACTGATAAACCCAAGAAGGAAGCTTGTGATTAGCCTCCATAAACTCATGTTGTATTGTCCCCTAATCCACATATGCGATAGGCCGAGTTCGCTCGATACCATTTGTAACAACCTAAGACCTTACCCCAAAAGACTAGTCGGAAGATATTTTTGAGTTCTTTAGCTCTGTATAAAATACTCAAGATATATCCAACGAATAATTGATGTGAAACTAAGTACACGTCCGCATGGATCCTCACATTCATCACCTCCTTAGCACTACAGCAGTCCTAGTTGAACCAAGGCTAATAATATAACCAAACAAGGATTGAAGTACTGGTAGGATGGACATTTCAGCCATCCCATTCTAACGAGTTCATGGCATGTGGGATGGGTGCGAAGCCACAAAACTTAATTGGGTGCACTCTTTTTTTTTTCAAAGTTGAAAAATTCTGCACTTCTTTTTCTCCCACATTGTAGAAGGTTGTCATGAAAGCCACATCTAAAGGGCTCGTTTGGTTCGCAGAAAAAGAAGGGAAGAAAGTGTGGTAAACAGAAAAGTAATGAGATGCTTATTGTTTGATTGGAGTTTTCAAATGAGAGAGATTAGAAAGTTGTATTCTCATGGGAATATGATTCACATGTCTTATGAAAAATTCTTTCCTACGAGAAATATGGAAAAGTTACTTTTCCGTGAGTCGAAAATTACTTCATTTTTATTTTTTTTAAAAAAGTCCTTCAGCTTTAAATAGGCATTAAAGATCCAATCTTTATTAAAGGTATAATAGAAATTATACATATTTTTTTTAGAAAAGTGGATGGTCAACCAAACATAAATATTTTAAAAATCTGTCACTAAATCTGCTTTTCAAAAATTATATTTTTTTAAAAAAAAATCCTTTTCGTGAGCCCGTGTTTTTGGATGCTTTCTCTCCTATAGAGTGGTAGCACTATCATTTTGGTCAATTCCCTCCAAAACCAAGTCCCATATCGATTTGTTGTCAGAAAATCGTGGTCCATCCACCTTTACTATATTATTTTAATTATTTTTTAGATTCCATAAAATTTGTTTTTTACACTTTTTAATTTATTTTGAAATAATATGAGAATATTTTATTAAAAAGAGGAGAAGTCAAAATGTTGATTAATATCTTTCTCCAATGATATGACATGAATGAAAAAAAAAAAAGGCCCATCAGTGCACATACTTTAACATATGGCGTATCACTTCACGCAAGACACAACACCCAAGACAACAGACTGGAAAGAAGGTAAGAGACCACGGCGGAGTAACCAGTCCATCTTGGGCGATTCCTTATCCGAGGCCTACGCAATCGGATGAGGTTTTTTAGTAACACAAATCTTGTCATCACCCATCATTTGCTTGTAATAAAGGATGTAAGATCGTATGATTTAGTTGGGTGCTGCGGACCCTTAATCGATTTGACATTTCATAGAGTTGGAATGGCGTGCAGCAAGCATCCACATTGTACGCCAATGGCATCACCATCTCCTGAGGGATTTTAGGTTGCAGAGAATCTAGCTCAGTCACATCTCCTCCTCTCTCCCTCTTTCTCGCTACTGTCCCAAAGAAAATGCCAAGAATTCTAGCAGTAGAGAATCAAACTCAAATGGTCACATCTCTCTCTCTACTCGACAACATCAACAACAGATCAAGCATTTGAAACCAGAAAGATGGAGGAAGATGCGGCAATATGCGTTATTAGAATTTGACAGCCAAAGTAAATTAAAACTCGTTATAACATCCCAAAGCGGCTAGACAAAGTTAGGACAACAGTTATGAGTTATACTTCCCACTTCTGATAAGAAAACAAGCGGGGATGATGATTATAGCAAGGTGGGGGGGAGAGAGAGAGACAGAGCACTAAAAAGTGATCAAGGAATCTCACTTCCTCTCAAGTTTCTATCCACAATTTGAAAAGAGGATTGCTTGTCTCCTGTTTCTTCTGCTTATGGATTATGGATTATGTAGCATGTCTCCACACTTGCATTTCCAATTCATGGGCTTGTAGTTGGAGCTTTCATCACCTTTGGAAGTGATTGTATTGAAGAAATGGCCACCTCCATTCCTGACTTGTGGGACTACAGGCACCTGAACTGCCTCACAATGGCCGCATGAAGTGCACTTCCCCTCACATCTCGGCGGCCTCGATCCAATCAAAGCTCTCGCCATCCCCACCTCTTCTCCTCTCCCCTGCATCCAATCCACGACCATAACGTAAGACTGGAGATAAAAAGAACTTGTATCGACAAGGGAAAGACCAAAGGAAAAACTGCTCACGTTGGCAATCTCTAGAAGCTTAAACAACGATCTACCTGAAACACAACACATACTGATGTTTTAGATTTCACGAGAGAGAAGTACGGAGAACTCTATGAAGGAAATTTGATTGTTGCTAATTAGCTTACCTTCAACCAAGTGTTCTTGGTTAGAGCTCAGGAGAAGAAGCAACGAGAGGAGGAGATGAACGGGTCTACCAGTCCTGGTGCGGTGGAGAAGGCGACCCATCTGAACTGTCTAAATGATTGAATGAGTATAGAGGAAGAGCAGGAAAAAAAAGTGACTGTTCTGTTCTATAACTTGTTCTATCTAACTCTGGGTTTTGGAGGCTAATGGATGAGAGAGAAACAGGGGAGATTAAATAGATGATGGCTGGTGCCTGGTGGTGCAGGAGTGCAAAGAGTTATGTAGAGAGGTGTGATGTAGAGTAAAGCGAGGTACTACTGAATGCCTTGATAACCATAGAAAGAGAGCTCAAGACAGAGTAGCACCAGAAGGACAACAGTTGGAGCAGAGCTTACAAGAAAGAGACAAAGGGTCCTCAAATTTCAAAAACACAGAGCAACACCAGCTGCACGGATTTATGAGCCCCAAGCACCAAAAGATAAAAGAGGAGGAGAAGCAAGAGCGCAGACAAGCGTACATAAAATGTTAGCAGCAGCACCAGAGAAGCTTGTGAGAGAGGACATAGAAGGGATGACTGAGAGCAAGCGAGAGGGGAGGAACACATGCCCAAAAGACATCAAAGGGCGTAAAACCCACAGCGAAGGGGTGGCGTGGGGTGGGACTTCAGGTGTTGGGGATTCTTCTCACAAACAGACATGGGATCGCAGCTGTGTGCTTCCACTTTACCATCTCAGATGTTATCACCATTTCAGCTCTTCTTGTTTTGTTGTATTTTGTGGGTGGTAGGATGGTAGGCTTGTGCTGGTGCCTTCCCTTCACTTCTCTGGGAGGGATGGAGTGGAATAAATACAGTCATGTATACATTGGCACTGCACTTGTAAGCAAGCAGCATCACCTTCATAAGTGGCTAGTGTGTAGTACCCTCATGAATATTAAACACATATACCAGTTAGATTTTAAGGCTGCTATAATTTATTGTATTATAGTTTTCATCAACTTAATACTTAGCTAAGTTTGGACAACCTTTTTTGAATTTTGGTTGATAATGGTCCATTTTATTTTATCACACAACAAGAATATGTTCCAATGCTAGTATGCTGCTGCTGCTCTCTCTCTCTCTCTCTCTCTCTCTCTCTTGCATATTGATCAGATGATGATTTGAAATTAATTCAACTAATAAACAGTTAAAAATTAGAAAGATATTGGGTCATTGTGCTTAAATGTCCTTAACAGCAAATGTAAGTATATATTTTTAGAACAAAGTACAATGTATAAACTATTTCATTTCCGCATGTTTCTTGTTTTGATCATCACAAACATCTCTTCCTCTCCTCACCGACTTGTTTATCGAGCATTTAATTTTCCAAGAGTTGCATTTTAGAGGCAAGTCTAACGAGCTAGACTTGGCTACACTTGAATGAAACTCCACTCAGATCTGATCGAATCTGCATTGAATAATGAAGGTTCCATATTGATGATCTGGGCCACTGAATGTGATCTAATATTTTTAAACTATTTATATACTAAAAATCATATAATTTAGAGACCCTTGACCTATGCATCAAGTGATAAAAAAATATAATTTAATATTACTTAGATTGTTCATTTTTTTGATTATTTGATGCATAAGTAAGAGATTTCTAAATCATATAATTTTTGGTATATAAATAATTTAGAGATAATAGATCATATCTAGTGCCGCGGATCATCGATGTGGGATCTCTATGCTCTAATCTAGACTTGACAAAATGAGTGAAAGCCTGCTCGAATATAGCCAAGTTTGGCAAAAAAATTTATAATCTAAAATCTGTTACTATAACTCCAATTCTTAGAGAGTTTTCGGACCCTTGCGTTTCACTCCGCCATGGAGCTCAACCCTAGCTTCGATTTATGAAGAATTTATTGCAATTTTATTTGTGGCCTCCTGACTTATGAATCATTATCCTTTAATTTTGAAAGAAGTTGATCCTCTCTTATCTTCTTCTCAACCAGCAAATCCACCCAATTTTTTCTATTCCACCAAAATTCCAACCTGGAGCGCATGCTAAATACTAGTATATATAACAACATGTACTCATTCGTTTAAAGCATCAAAATTATTTAGCTAAAATGCCTACATGATTTACCTTTACAAGTTGATCAGACGTGATGCTACAATTCTTTACCCGTTTGTCCACCAAATCCGATACTTGAATTCACTCCTTTTGCTTTCACAAAATTTGTTTATCCCAAACCCAATGCAATCTCATTTTCTCATTGCCAAAATCGTTTTCAACTCCGAAGCTTGTCTGATTCCCAAGCGTCCCACGCATACTCATCGAGGAGTGTGAATCTTTGTGAGTGTTTGTGATGGTGATGGGTGCCTGCATCGGCTTGGAACGGGAACTGAAGCGAGAAAGGTGGCAGCGTTTCCTTGCAAGAAAAAAGTGGGCAAGATAAAAGAGCATCTTGCATTTTGTCCAACATTAGAAGTCACGGTACAAGTTCCCTGCCATTTAATTCTAAACCGTCCAATTTAGAGCAGCTTTTGTTGCACTAAGGATGGCCTCCTTTCATCACAGATATATGGTTCTCTAATAAATTTTTTTCCCTTGTAACCATATACAGAATCATCTAAAGTACTGCAATTAATGTGGTGGCAAAAAACACATAGCATGCTACTGCTGTAGCTTCAGGTTTTAGTGTTAGCAGCCAAAGGTGCAGGTAACAGGAAATTAGCAACAAGATATGCATCAAGGAAAAAAGCTAAAGCTCATCTGCTAGCGATCACCGCTCCGTTCATCGAAGGATTTAGAAATGCAGGTGGAACTCGATTGATACCGCCTATTGTGGTTCAAATTTGGCCCGAAGGTGACCACGCCGGAAGAGTCGAGGGAGCCACCAGTGGTTAGAAGAAGACCGAGGCCACATCCTGCGCGGCGGCGGCGGAAGACCTGCACAAAGCCTCACCGGTGTTCCCAATAAGAGCCATCCAACAATCAAGTTAGAGTGAGGTAAATTTGGTCCAGCCAAAAAGTTCCTTAGAAGTTTTCTGACCGGGATATTTATAGTCCCAGTGGAGAGGCCCAGGTAACAAAGGCACTGTCCACCCTCATTATGAGAGGGGCGTAGCTCTGAGCCGAATGGCGTGCAACTAAGGATGGTCGGTGGCATGTGGTGCTATACATTCTCAAGAACGGTAAGGTGTCAACAGTCTGTAATAACCTCAATTTTTTTTATATATATAAAAAGGATAGAATAGTCCTTTAAAATTGATATGAGGGATAAAATTGGAAGAAATCAAAAGATAATGGCATAGTTGTAGATGCGTTGAAGTGGTAAGGGTAAAATTGGAAGAAATCAAAAGTTAATAGCATAACACTAGATATGTTGAAGTATTAGGGACAAAATGGAAATTTAATAATATTAAACAAAGGGTGAATAGTGCTTGATGTGACTTAATTTATGGGCTTGGTGCCCGAGAGAAGGAAAAGAAGAAGAAGAAAAGAAAGGAAGAAAAGAAGAGGAAGAAGAAGAAGAAATAAGAAGGGAAGGGAGTCCCGGTTGCGCTGCCAACTGAAAGGAAAAGCGTAGATCTCCTTCCCCTCTACGCAAAGACCTCGATTTTTCGAAAAGAAAAAGGTAAATACCCATCCCTACCTAGTCTTTTGATGATATTAGGCTATACAAAGGATGGATGTAGTCTAGAGGGATCGAATAAGGGTTGTAAGGTGGTTAAAAGAGGAAGAATTGGATTTCGACAAGTTTTTCCGGCACTGCGGAAAAACTGTGTCTAAGTCCCAACTTCGGTAAATTATTTAGGAGGTCAAACGGCCTCCGATAGCAATGCATGTTACCTCTTTGGAATCCCCTATGAGTGTAGAATGTTAGGTAAAAATTTTATAAAATTTGAAGTTTGAAAAGTGGACCAAAACTGGGATGAAGTAACTCACTGTCGGTTCTGGTTACTGTTCATCCGAGATGAAAAAAAGTGAGAAAATGGTGGGAGTCGCTTCAAAACACGCCGGAGTCGACTCGAGGTCAACTGGAGTCGACTCGGGGCAGATTGGGGTCGACTCATGCCTTAGAGAGGTCGACTCACGAGGTTGGGGGTCGACTCTCTCTGAGAGTCCAGAAAAAGAAGTTTTGCGGCTCTGTGGTCGGGGTCGACTCATGAGGTTGGGTCGACTCACGCTTCAGTGAATTTTTTAGTGAAGGAGGATTTTGACTCTTTCTCGCACCTTGACCCTATGACAGTGGCCTAAGGTATGTGTGATGCTTTTGCATCATAATACATATAAGGGGAAGATTAATTGATAGGAAAAAGGAAAAAAAAAGAAAAGGATTTAAAA
This sequence comes from Phoenix roebelenii, assembly GCA_025769935.1. Lineage (NCBI taxonomy): Eukaryota > Viridiplantae > Streptophyta > Magnoliopsida > Arecales > Arecaceae > Phoenix > Phoenix roebelenii. Next base: position 1,002,868 of record JAOXJJ010000460.1, read on the forward strand.
AAGGGGGGAGTTGAATCAATTAAAGTTTCCTATATTTATGATTGACACGTAGATTATAGCCCTTAATACAAGACTAAATGTATTGTAAATGTATGTCACAGTTGGGCAAGAAGTTAGGAAACAAGAGGAAGAAGTTTCCCACTGCCTGCTGTAGATTTTTGGAGGCGTATCAGGGCTGTGCCGGATTGGCAGGTGAGTGGGAGTTTGTACTTTGCACCAGGAGCACATTCCTTATTCATTGTCATGAATGTTGCCAAGTGTGACTTGGTTCCACCTGAGCTTATTGATTAATTATTGTGGTAGATTCCTCTATGTTTTGTTCTCCATGCTTGATTATTCTGTACATGCATTTAAGGGAACATTGAGAGGAATTACGAGGGGTAGATGAATAATTAAATTGGTTCCGAATTGTGAAATGACTTCTTTTGTAAATTGATTTCATTTCCTCTATTTCAAAGACTTGTAGAGCCCTTCTCATGGTATATTGAGTTGCATTGTACT
>JAOXJJ010000460.1:1008926-1028791 GCA_025769935.1 Phoenix roebelenii
TATAGTCGATGGGGTTAGACATCGGCCTGTGTGCACATAGTAGCCTTCTGGGTGGGCGGAACCCAGTCCCTTCCTAGAGGGGACACGATCCTAGGCGTAGGATCGGCCAGTCCTACGACTTATATATTTGCTTGCCGCCGGGCATAGTAAGATCCCGCGAGATGCAGTAGGCTTTCCGCGGATGTAGAATTTCCGCGATGTGCTGTTTAGTATACAGATTTGAGATGTTTCTATAGATTTTTGTTCTGGATACTGGTCAGCATTTATATTATCAGTACGGTGTCTTATCCTGCATATGCTTGTGACAGTATGGAGTTGTGGTTCGCCTGGGGCGTAAAACCCACCTTCCGACAGCTGTCTAGTGATGACTTCGCATATTGATATCTGATTTGCATATTTCAGTGTTATAATCTATTTGTCTTATCCTGCATATGCATGTGACAGTAGGAAGTTGTTGTGGTTCGTCTGGAGTGTAAAACCCACCTTCTGACAGCAGTCTAGTGATGACTTCACATATTGACACCTGATTTGCATATTTCAATGTTATAATCTATTTGTCTTATCCTGCATATGTATGTGACAGTAGGAAGTTGTTGTGATTCGCCTGAGGCGTAAAACCCATCTTCCGATAAATGTCTAGTGATGACTTCGCATATTGACACCTGATTTGCATATTTCAGTGTTATAATATATTTGTCTTATCTTGCATATGCATGTGACAGTAGGAAGTTGTTGTGGTTTACCTAGGGCGTAAAACCCACCTCCCGACAGCTGTCTAGTGATGACTTAGCATATTGACACCCGATCTGCATATTTCAGTGTTATAATCTATTTGTCTTATCCTGCATATGCATGTGACAGTAGGGAGTTGTTATGGTTCGCCTGAGGTGTAAAACCCACATCCCGACAGCTGTCTAGTGATGACTTCGCATATTGACACCTGATTTGCACATTTCAATATTATGATCTATTGAGCATATTCATGATGTATCATTTATGTTTATCTGATTATTCTATATATGCTCCCAATGAGTTGATTGTGATTGTGATGATTTATCCCATATTTCTTATGTTGAGTTGTGTGCACCCTGGTATTGATGACTGCTCATATACTCTTGATATTTCACCTTGAGCCATGATTATAACTTATATCATGTATATAGTACTCTTTACTCCACACACTGAGTATTCATATGCTCACTCCCCAGTTTGATATTTTGATTGCAGGGCAGGTGTTGTATAGAGAGGAGCAAGATTAGAAATTGTCTGCTAATTGTGCCGCTCCATAGTATAATGTAGATATAGGTTTATACATTTTGGTGTATTATAAACCTTTTGTTGTTATAGTGTATAGTTACAGTCATAGATTCTGTTATGGATATGGGTTTGACCATGGATGGAATGAGAACCAGATTTTTATACATATAAGTTATATGCCTGTGATGATGTATTGATATATATATATATATTGTCCAGGTTCATTATGTGACAGATTATGTAATTGCTGCTCTGACAGGTAGTGTTGTTGTATGTATTGAGATAATCCTGACAGTTCACTATAGGAAAGGTGATCATTTTGTGCATGCATCATGCCAAAATTTTCAGAATTTATTGATGATTGATAGGTAATAGGGTTCTACGTGGTGGCTGGTGGCTGGTGGCTGGTGGCCTACCCGTACCCTAGGACCGTCGTGGCGGCCCGCCGGAACGGGGCGGGGGTCGTGACACAGTCGTAGCAGAGTATGGCCAGAGTAGTCATGGTGTTGTCCTTTGACTGTCGAGGGCCAGCTATCGAAGCATGGCATGGTGGCGTTGTAATGTACGGCCACGTATGAGGGCGTGCGTACACACATGGGTGCAGTTGTTGACGAGGCTGAACCCGTCGAAAGGTCGCATCATGCTTTTGGCGAGGTCGGCTAGACGGGTGCTGAGGGTAGCTCGGCTTCCTGGATTTCGAAGTGTGCTCGGTGGAGTGCCCTGAGCTCGAGGGTCGGGGCATACTACTGAAGTGGGCGCCCCGAGCTCGGTCGGAGCTGGTCGGCGAGTATTAGAGACGCCCGAACTTGGTCGGGCGAATTGGAAAATATCTAAGGCCGATGGAGCTTTTGGCGGAGTCCGAGGCCGAGCTGATTCTTAGCCGGTTCGAGGGTTCAATCGGTCGGTGTTGGCGTTTATTAGGCCAAAACTGGGCGACCTTTTAGTTGTGGGCTAGACGATCCATTTCGCCTCCCATCACCACCAATATGAGGTATGATACCAATCTCCAATTGCCAACTGAGCGGTGATTTTTAATGGAAGATCGATAGCAGTACTTGTGCAAGAAAATAATAGCAGTACTCATTCTTGAATCCTGCAAGGGTGAAAGAATATATGTTGTCAAAGATTGGCATGGCATGCTGGACAATTCCCCAAATTTAAACTCACATTAAGACATTAGTTGGAAAATAAGCATGGAGTGAATAATGTTTATTCTACTTGTTTTGACTAGTTTGCTTTCCATGCATTTGGGGTTCTCTTTTTATCACTAGCTTAAATTACTGCAATTTGGATTGTAGTAGTCAGCATTTGCACAAACGTGTGCAGACTTGAGGTGTTTCATGTCAAAGAATTTTGGATTTGCCTAGTTCGAGAACGACACTTCGTGTTCCTAGATTACTAATATCACAATCATTGACAAGATAATGAGACACCACTTTTGAGGAGAAGAGAGGGTTGTAAAGTGACCACTCGTTCACAAGAACCAAGCAATTATCAGCTTTCAAAAATTCAGAATCTTATCTTGAACATCAGATCTCTTATATCTAGGTATTATCGACATAGCTAAATGTGTCGCGCTTATCCCAATCATCTGAAGTACCTACTAGATCAAATGTTATGCTCTTTCCTCCAAGTATTGTACTCAGGAGCGGCCCAACATATTTGGAGGCCTAAGACCATTTTGTTTTTGAGGCCTTCCTTGCAGTGGGCTGACCTAAGGCGAACTCACAGGGGGCCTTTTTTCTTTTTATTTTGTTTTTGAGGCATTTTCTGCGGTGGGCCTTCTTTAGGCCGGGGCCTTAGACGACCACCTCAGTTACCTAAGGATTGGGCCGGCCCTAATTGTACCTACATCACAGGAGTCACATTCAACCATTGTTTCTCATGTTTTATAGGATCTAAGTATGAAATCACCAAAGACAAAAGGTCACTAACTACTGAACTAAAGGGCTTGCCCAGAGGTCTGGTGTTCAACCCTAAGTAAAGCTGAAAATAATACTGATTTAAGTAATGATAACTATAATAGTAATGTTAGTCCTTACTTGAATATGATGCAGGCTGAACTCCTACTTTATGGTTATACGATTAAGGTTTCTCTCACGCTAAATTATGACAAAAATCCTTAGGGCACTAATTATATGAAAATTGCCAACACGATATCATGGATGCATCAGATGCACTGGAAATTATATTGGAACAAGATCAGGTCGAATCTATACCCTTCACTGTCGAACAATTGCTAGGTAATCTAGAACTATTAAAGGATATAGAGCAAGGACTCATATATGTCTAATGGATCTAAATCCTATAAAATAGATTAATATAAAGTCAACTTGCTATCTTAGAGGTAGTCCAATATACATTAATACGAAGAAAGAAAGATTTCCAACACTTGGATCACCTCAATTGGAGTCTAGACAAGGATGCTATAGCCAAAATATTAAAGTGGTATCAATATAGTCCAATCTATTTATCTGATGAAGGCAACTCTACCATTTATATTGTATGTGATGGCCATAACCCTACCACCAAATCACTTATCAGATGATAAAACCTTGCTGTTAGGTTCTTATTTGATTCCCATTCCAATCAGGAATTATCTAATTAATGGCGCGCAACTCTAGTACTGTTAATTAGTTCAATCTAACATCACATAAGCCAACACTGGATTAGTGTCTGCATTCAAAAGCACCATAATTAAGATACATGATTAGTTCTAGATCATGTCTAAGTCGAATTCTAGGTGCATCCACTACGTACCTATTCATTGTTAGAGAACTTGGAATACTGTAAGTACGCCATGTACTTCTCTTTCTTGATTGGGAATGGTGAATAGAAATAAATTTATGAGTGCCCTTTGTGAATATTATTTTGTGTTTTGCAATCACGTAGCAAACTAGCATGCTCCGAAACTTCTTTCTTCTCGTTCAAATCCGGATGGTCGCCATCAAGATGGTAGCACAGTTGGAATAGAGCGTTTGCTTCCAACCAAGTGGTTCCAGGTTCGAAACGCACGGGCGTCGATTAAATTTGGGGACCGGATGCCCCTAGCCTGGACACGGGGTTTGGAAGCGCTACTGAACGGCTGGTATCCTGGATGGTGCCAGGTGTGACGTACTCACACGGAGGGTCGGGTCGGATAACCAAGCCGGCCTACGAGTGGGGAGGGTATGAGTAAAACCGGCCGGGGTGCCCAACATACGGTCATTTCTACCCGCATCGAACATTCTCCTGGTGGGGTGGGGGCCTAGTGGGGGCTGCTACGCGGGGGTGGGCTTGTCCCTTCCCCCCTCTTCCTCTTTCTTTAGTAAAAAAAAAAAAAAAAATCCGGATGGTCATATGTGAAACGAGTGGGTTGATACTAGAGATATGGAAAACACAAGTGACAACTTATGCGACTTTGGCTAGATTGAGGTCTTCATTGATGAGACTTTGAATAGTTATTCTAATTTATATTTAGTTTTCAAATTATTTTGTTCTTCTTTCCATAATTATTATAGAATATAAAAATATTATTTATTATTTATTATTCTTTATTAGTTCGTTTGGTATGTCTTGCACTAGACAATTCAGGGCGTCTAACATTGGTTTGCAGTATTTTTGACAAAGAATCATCATCTTAAACTTATAACTAGTCGTAGCAATTGAGGTTAACAATCATGTCTGTCTAAATTGAACATGGAGGTTGCTTTATTTGGACCCGTCCCATGTAAAAAATCATAAACTTATCAATCATCTATCACTCTTGGGTCTAGAGTTGTATTCTCAAGTGAAGTTCAGAGTGGTCTTTGTGAATCCCGGAAAAACAAAGATAGAAGCATTCCTTTTCAGTTACACCTAACCAAATACAAATGAAGTTAACAAGCTTCAGTCACTAGACAAATCTTAGAACACCACAAACTTTAAGTAGTGTTTGTTTTGACATAAAAACTATTATCAATGTTCGAACATAAACAACTATCATAATTAGAGCTATCAATTGAGCTAATAAATTTGAGCTTATTTTAAACTTGGTTCGAATAAGGTCAAATCAAGATTTATTCAAGTTTCATTAAACCAAGCGTAAACTCAATTTATAAACTTGGGATTAATACTTGAGGCCAAGCAAGTAATTAAATTGTCTCAATCAAACTTATTTATAAAATTTAAAAATGCCCTCTCTCCTACAATGCATTGCAAATCAAGATATTGGAATTAGATTTGCCAATAGATTCATAACTTCTTGGGCACATTCGGTATACATTCGAAACCCATTTACTTGTAAGAGTGCATCTTGGGTTTGTCAATTATATTATGGTCAAACATGGTCAAATTAGGAGAAACCATTGGTATTATTGTGGGTCAATCAATTGGGGAACCAGAAATTCAACTAACATTAAGAATTTTTCATGCTAGTGGAGTATTTCTAAGTGGAGCCGCCGAATATAGTTCCTTCTAGTGGAAAATTAAATATTCAAGCACACTACTATATAAAAAAAACTTTGATCATGAAGTAATCATACATTTCAAAGTCTAGGCAAATATCATCCCAACAACAAGTTGATCAAGGCTTGTATTTCACTTCAATTTGCAAACTAAAATTGAACCCAATTAAAAATGAATAAATAAATAAAATTTGTTCTCAAAATTTAGGTTTTGGAATAATTGAAGAAGAACAATTTCATTATTCACAAACTCAAATATTATCCAGTGTGTCGGTAATCCATCAAGCAATTCTTGTGAAATCGACAGAAATCTTTGTCAATCGTATGTTTCAATTTATACAACAATGTTCTTGACACCAAGAACCCTCATAGGAAGCGAGACCAAAGTCGTAGTTCACCAATATACTTGGGCCCCACTTGTAAGTCAATCTCTTTGGGTCTTCGAATCAGTGCTGGTAGATCTTAGGGCTTGTTTGGTTTGTAGAAAAAGAAGGGGGAAAGTGTGGTCAACGAAAAAGTAATGAGATGCTTTTTGTTTGGTTGAAGTTTTTAAAGAAGAGAGACGGAAAAATTGTATTCTCATAGGAACATGATTCCTACATTTTATGGAAAAGTCTTTTTCATGAGAAATATGAGAAAATTACTTTTTCGTGAGCCGAAAATCATTCTATTTTTATTTTTTTTTTCCAAAAAATTTCTTTAGTATTAAAGAAGAACTAAAGACCTAATTTTTATTGAGGGTATAATAGAAATTACATATACTTTTTTAGAAAAGTGGATGGTTAACTAAACATAAGTATTTTGAAAATTTGACATTTTTTTATCAACTAAGCATATCAAAAATATTTTTTTGATATTTTTTTTTAAAAATTATATTTGTAGGAGAAAAAAAAAAAAAAAAAAAGCTTACGCGAACGGAACGAGCCCTTAGAAACAACAAATAAGCAGCGATTTCCGACTCCAAGAAGCTTTCTTTTGCATTTTTCTTTCCCCGTCGTTTTCTGGAAGGAAGTTACCATCCTTCTCTCTCACACCCCCTTCACTCCCCTATTGGTGGGAAAGAAGAATCCGTACTACCTCTTCGATCGCGATTCCCGCTAGGGTTTGGCCCGCCTGGGAGCTCCGTTCCGGCCATGGCGTCGTCCGCGCACCTCCGCTTAATGTCCGACCTCAAGGCCATCAAGAACGAGCCTCCCGAGGTCCTTGGGATTTTTTTTTTTTTTTTATGCTGATCGTTTCCAAATTAATCATTAAAAAGTGACTTGTCCTCCATTTTTGTGGAATTTTTCATAAAAGATGGGTTCTTGATGGGGTTGAGGGTCATGAGAATGGCAGGGATGCAGTGCGAGCCCCTTGTCGGACTAGAATTTGTTTGTGTGGAGCCGACCATCTTCGGCCCCGACGAAACCTCATGGGAAGGTACGATTTTTTGGATTCTTTTCTTGTGGAATTCGTGCAGTTTTCGTTATGAAAGGTATTTTTGTGGGAATGGCTGTTAGTGTTGTGGTCGGGGAAGTGCAGGTGGTGTGTTTGGGCTGCGGATGACGTTCGGGGACGATTATCCGGAGAGCCGCCTCGCGTACTTCGGAGGTGTTTCATCCACATGCTTAGTTCTTGGGCCCAAATGGAGTTGCAAAGCTTAACAATTGAGTTTAATTCATTTGGATACAAGACTGCGATCAAATTAAATAACATGAATGCCGTTGTTTGATGTTCTTGTTTAGGTTCTACTGTTGCTAGCTACTTGTTGTTTGCATATGTTATAGGATGAAGTTAGCGGGATCTAGTTCTGCAATGTGTTTCTTTGAGTTTTCTCATTGATCCTCATGCCCCCCTACCCTCCCCTTTTCTTTGGTCTTGGAAAATGCTTGTGGCGGAATTAATTTTGAGGATAAGAACCTTTTAATCTTGGTCATTCTATTCCCGTAGGTTTGTCTGGAAATGTTACTCGGGATCAATTTGGCATGGTGATTTTAGGTTCTGATGTATGGTTCAGCCAATGATACATACATATATGTTTATAGTTTCTGATGTCTTGCATGTATCATGAATTGTTGCCCTTTGCTTCAATTTCAACCAGAGAACTGAGTATGAGACTGTCTCATCTCAAACAGAACATCCACAATTCAGAGTTTTATTCTGCTGCAGGAACCACTTTAGAATCAAACAAACTTGTATACGTAGCCAAGTTTGTAGAACTACTCAGTTCATGATTTGATGGAGTCCTTGCATTGTCATAGGTTAGGAAAAATTTTCGTACGGGTTGTTGTAGTCCATGAGTAAATACAGACTCAGCATGCTTTTCATCTATTCCCATGTAATTTGTTGTTCCATCTGTAGGCTCATATCCTGTTGATGTATCCTCCACATGTAAGCAGTTCCTCTTAATTTTGCAGAAGAAAACTGTTCATGCCTCTAGAAGCTGATGCCGATCTAAGGTAGCATTGTAATAACTATGGAAAATCTTCAATTCTTTGGAGCTGTTTCCAATTTTAGATCGAAGTCCAAAATTAATCAGGGGAAAATTTGTAGCAGCAGCTGTTCTGGACAGGGCGACAAGACAGAAGAAGAGGGAAAATAAGAAATATATATAACAAGTGGTAGATTGAAAGGAAAAAGAGACAAGTGGGCACTCAGGGCTCCAAAGAAAGTAGAAGACCACTCTTTCTCTTCCAAAATTTTTCCATAAAACCTATGATAGTATTGAATCCCCTTTTATATCAAATCTTAACAGTAATAAAGATAAATCTCTTAAATATCCTCCCCTCCAGAGGGCGGCCTAGGGATAGAGTGAGTGAAGAAAAAGCAGGATGAGGCATACAGACACATCTGAGGCTTGCATCCACCAACTGCACGTCTTGTTCTTTTCTCTCTTCTTATTTTAGTTAGACGGCCCCTTAATGAGCTCTAATCTCATTAAGTTGCCAAATCCAACTCACCTAAGCCCTTAAATCTTGATACTACATGTTCTAATCTCAACTATACATTAGGAGAAAGGGAAAATAACAACTAACAACAGAAAATAGAGCTTGATGAATGGAAAATTAATTAAATTACCAATTGCGTCATCTCTTCTTTGTCTAGACTCGTGCTCGAACCTGGAGGTTTGCTCCTAGGTTGCATGAGCTTAAACTTGATAAGGTAGGTCTTCATAATAGCGAAATGGCCTTCAAGATTTCATGGCAAGTCCCTCCCTAGCTTAGTTTTCCTGGGCCAGAAATACCCTAAAAAGAAAGTTGCTGAAAGTTCGACTGCTGGTTCTAAAGCATTCTTAAACTTGAAACTCTTTGTTTCTCAAACTTGACAAATCTTTCTTAGGTGAGCCCTATAGACCCTATGGTCGAGCAGCCTGTGTAAGTGAGAGTGGTGTGTCAGAGTTGAAGGATTGTAGCTTGATCTGTGAATCCTCCCATATAGATGGTATAAGGCTTGGTGGTCATTGTTAAGATTGAGTTGATAATGTGAGTGATGGGGCATATGGTTGATTGTGTATTGTAACATGTTCAAGCATGTTTGCATGTTACAACTGTAATCTATATGAGAAGTTATACAGGTGATTAGAAATTTATGTTGTGAAATGTTTAGCAGTCCTAGTAATGAAGTTGAGAGCCAAGCAATGGATACAGAAGGTAAGACACTATGCATATGAATATGATAAAGGAAGAAAATGAAAATTGTTGAGCTGAAAATCATGTAAGAAGAGAAGTTCAAAGGGGATTAGAGAATCAATTGGATTTTTGTTGAGACACTCAAATATTCAGAAACTGCATGTTTTGACAGATATTGATATCTTAAGACATGTTATCAGGCTCGAGGTTGGTTCTATTTCATTCGCAGTTAGGATGATCTCAAGATAGTTAGCTACTTGCTAGTTGGTTTGGTATACCTACTAAATTTATACCCACTTTCAAGGTAGGATGTCAATGTGACCTGCCAAATCCTCATCGTCAATGTTAGCTGGTATGGCATCTCTATTTCTTTCATCTATATTGATGTTCCCCTATAATCTATATTTTATGAATCTAGTTTTAGCTGTGTAATAAAATCTTCCTTCATATATGAATGGTGTTTTATAATTGCATTGCACTGTTTGACTGTTTTTCTGCTTCATTCTTGGCCTTTAATTGTATTCAAGACTTCCTCATCAATCTTTCTATCCATTTTCTGAGAAACTTGAGGAAGGAAAATTTGTAATCCATTTCACACACATTTTTGTTCAGAATATGTCCATATGTGCTATGCTGGTCTCATCACCAAGGTTGTCAAGCTGCCTAGGCATAGCCAAGCGGGTGGACCCCCTATATGGCCTAGGCGCTTAGGAGGCTGCCTAGGGAAGAAAGCCCTCCAAGTTTTAAATATGCATACTTTTAATTATATGCACAAATAAGCATGTGCACATTATCATACATACTATTTTTTTCACCATACATGACATTATGATACCTATTTTTCATACTTAAAAAAGTCCAAAGACCAATATCCACAATGAGAGAAGCAACATCCTTGCTGCCACTGCAGTAGCTGACCAGCTGCAAATTACAACCAAGCAGCCAGCACCTAGCAAGAAGCAGGTGGAGGAGTCTAGGAAGCAGTAGTCAATAGGTTGTAGGACCATAGCCAACAACCTTCAAAGAGGAGGATGAGGAGGCAAGCAGCACAGAAACTAGCAAACAAAACAAAAGGGGGAAGAAAAAGCAAGAATGGCTGGATGAAGAAGAGGCTGGAGTCGACGAAAATGAGGAAGAAAAATCAGAGGAAGGAGGAAGGAAAACATGAAGATGAAGATTCACCTAAAAGAAGAAGAAAAAAAATGGAAAAAATATATACAAACCTGACACTAGTGTTGGCCATTGCAGCAGCCACTACTACTCCTTGCTACTAGCTAACCTGTCGATAGGCCCAGTGGTTGCAACTAGGTTGGTGGTAGGCTTCACTGCCTTCCCACTTTGCAATGGGGCTCAAATAGAGAAAAAACAAAGGGGAAAAACTCTTAAAGAACTAGGGTTTAAGCAGACTTGCCTCGGTAGTCCAGTCAAATTAAGCACCTAGGCACCTAGATGCCGCTTTTAACAACAGCGCTGATTACCTACTAAATGTCGACTTCAAAAAAAAAAAAAAAAATCAGTTATCAATTCTCATTGCTGGGGAGGAGACCAAGTAAATAATCATGTTATTACTATGTAGAATAGATCTTTTACTGAAAAACTAGAGGGGTATCTATATAAGCATAGTTGGAAAGTAATTTGCAAAATATATTGTGAACAGGTGTTCCTTATTTGGATCAGAAGCAGCAGTTTAAGTGAATGAAAATTCAAGTTCAAAAATAGTATAGAATTTCCAAGTCAAATTTTTTTAGACATCAACTCATTATTTACTCAACCTTTGGCAGCTTATAATGATGGCGCACATTGTATGGACATCATCCAGAATGCATGGTTACCCTGTCACAATGTTTGTACAATTTTAGCTTCAATCCAGGTCAGTCTTCTTGCCTAATCACTACCCTTCACTCTATAGTCCCTTGCCGACCTACATCAGCAGCATTTGCAGGCCCAGTTATGAGTTAACATGTTCTTGTTGTCACTTCTCACCGACCCAAGTCCTGTCAGCCCTGCCAATCCTGAGGGTGCTCGCATGTTTCAGCATGACATTCAAGCCTATTATAACAGGTTTGTGCAAAATACAGCTTTTCTCTAGTCACTAAGATCTTAAATTACTATCAAGGGATTGAAAGGTACATAAACCTGGTTATATGTTGGTGCATCCAACCTTATTCTTGCAGGAAGGTGTGGCGCTGTGCGTGCGAGTCCACTGAATCTTCATAGCTTGCAAGGTCCAGGTTCTGCAAGCCACTTTGCCAAGTGAAATGAGATTGGACCCCATTGTTTACCATTTGCAGTGTCGACATCAGATACCGTTGTCGTTCGTGGTTTCAAGCTTCAGGCTTTTGAAATGAACTATTATTGGTCCGTTGGGACTGTTAATAAAATTCTTATGGCTCCAGAAAAACAATAAGCAAATTTGAATGTACCAAGTATCATGTTAGCTGGTAGTTGCCCGCCAGATCATTAAAGAAATGTGAGTTGGTGTGATGAAACCTATATCTTCATTGCGAAGTTTTCTTAGTTATATCGATGTTCTTTTGGTGAATTGTCTTGGGGGTTTATGCTGAATAACTGGCACCATCGGAGGTGTCATGTATCCCAGACGGGCTACTAAGATAAGTGAATATCTTGAGCAGATAAGTAATAAACAAAAGCATCAGGGGCAAGAAAACAGAAGGTGTCAAATACTTTCGAATGCCGTGATATAACAAGGAAAGAGTAATCAACCATTCTTGTGACAGCAATGGTTGATTACTCTTTTAATTTGTTGTTATTTGGTGTGCCATAACTACAGGGGAATGGGAAAGACTTTATAAGAAACAGATTATCTGCTGTTTTTGCCAACTAGAATGGAGAGGGAAAAGGGAATCAATGGGGAAAACTAGAAAGCAAAGAAGGGAAGGGGAAAAAACATATAAAAACAGATAATAAAAGGAGGATGAAGAGAATCCGGTGCATCCAAATGATAAGAGGAAAGGGAAGGGGAAGAGAAGAAAAAATTAAAAGTGAAAAAATAAAGAAAAAATAAAGAAATAAATAAAGAAAACAAACCTTCCTGTCCTAATCTATCTTAGATTAAAACACTGTATGTATGAGGCCATAATGCAACTTGGAGGAGAGGTTTAGGACTCAAACCTTTATATGGCTGCCATGGCAGCCATGTTGACTGTTTCCAAAACAAGTATGATGGATGTTGGTCAGCAAGTCTGCTTGAATGAATGGACTGCCTATGAACATTGGACTGAATCATGATTAGTGGACATAAATTTAGTTCTTTTGCATGCATCTCTCTTAGTTTACCTTAGCTGGTTCATCATGTTTGGTAGTTTGGATTAATGGTTAGAGGTTTTCAGATTATAGAAAAAATGATGGCCAAGTGATAAATGCAATTCTTATAGGGAGGACCTGGTTAATTATTTCTATGCGATGTATGAGGGTGCTAAAGAGATGGCAAGAGAGAAATCAAGACAGGCAGGCAGAGAAATGAGAACATAGAAATGAAGGCCGATCCCATTTCTTCTTGCCCAGTGGAGCAGGGCTGATATCTGTCAAAAAAGTTTATGCTAATTAAGATGATATATCAACACTGGAGACTTCAATCTATTCTCTGGGAGACAAAACTCGAGCTTCTTTAATGAACTGTTTGATGGTTTTCTTTGCTCTTGGTTGTGCAGTTGCGAGGGAAATGCTGATTAGATTGCATTGCTGCTATATATTCCTTTGTCACTTCTGTACTGCTGATGGCAAAGGATAGACAATGTAGATGGTGAAGCTGTATGATGTATTTTCTTTAGCTGCATTATGTCTTCTTTGATGGGGTTGGATGTGCTTGGAGGTCAGGATGGGAGATTTACACCATGTTTTTGAAAAGAAAGTGTCTCGATTGCCATTTTTGTTCCTAGATGCAATACTCTTTAAATTGGTTCCAAATGAGAGGATTTGTTTACCTGGCTTTGTTGACAAGTATTCTTTTACCCCTGTTTCTGTAGTTACTTTCCTCTGCTACTGGTGAAGTTGAGAAAGAGGCAGTGTGTAGTAGATGCATGCAATCTGATTCTAAGAATCCACAAAAAGGCTACATCATCATTAATGGCCATTTGAATTTCTGGTAGTTGTTTCGTACTGTCATTTATCTGTGATCCCATGCTTCATCTCCTTGCAGCTGCTTTCCTCAGCATGTCATCTTTTGCACGCAATACTTGAATTATATGCTTCTTATGCTTTTTGCAATCTGAACTCAACTTCTTGGCTCTCCATAGATTTGGGATAACTAGATGTTTCTGTCCTTCTGACTATAGGCAATCCATGTCAAAAGAACTCCGAAATCTGAAGCATATTCTAAATCTGAGGGAACTTGATTATCGCATATGTGTGCGGTGTTCTTGAGGTTTGAAACTAGAAAAATCTCCCTCCTTTTCTTGTTAGATATTCATTGCAAATTATTCACATAAAAAAGGGACAATAAAAGATGTGCCTCTTCAAAGGTGGTGGAAAACTGAGACTGTCTGATCGACATTAAGATGATCTTCTTTTGCAATGTCCTACATGCTATTGACTTGCTATATTGATGATCCTTGGAATATGGTGCTAGTATGATCATCTTGCTTTACATGATCAGTGACAAAGACATTTGATATTTCATTAGTGATTAAAAGCAGACCTTGGAGTCCCCAGTTTTGCTTTGCTTCACTGCAACCTGAGCCTTAACGTTGTGCCTAGATCAGGAATCTGAGTTGTTCTCCAGATAACAAAACATCTCCCTTCACTCCAAAGACTTTTGTTGCCTCCTCCCTCCTAATGTCTTGAGACTTGAGGGGTCTCAAAAGAGAGAGAAAGAGTAAACTAAAACCTTTTAAGGCCTCCTATTGCAGTGGAAACAAGGATCTGGGCAGAAAAAGGCTTCTCAAAAAGTCCGAAGACAAAGCTGAAGCAACCTACCACCTTACGCAAAAGACCTTCTCTGACCATCTTTTTCTTTAAAAAAAAAACAGCTTATTGGATAACCAAATTCAAAGAATACCGTTTCCTTTTTGTTTAACTTGCAATCTCAGTTTGAAATAGAATCCAGTTGGTTGGTTGGCCGGTCCCATGCTTCTTTTTTTTTTTCTTCCCTCCTAAATCTCACCAGAAACGAAGATAGAGACCTGACATCTCGAGCTTTATATATGGAGAGGTGGCTGTCTGCTTTGGTCACAGAGAACTTGTCTCTATCTTCGTGCTATTGTTTCTCCTCCTCCCAGCCATTTAACACTTCTTTACCATCCCATTGTTCTTTGTCCCTTCTTTCCTTATTTTGTCTTGTTCTTATACGATACTAAGACAAGATTCTATGGCTGACAAACAGAGCAGCAGTGCCGGTGCGTATGAGGTACGTGGATTTTGTTCTTCTCTTGTCTGTTTGTTTGTTCTGTTCATGGCTTTTGGACGCGGTTTCTATTCTCTGCTGTGCTATTTGTCCTTGGATTCTCTCCCTCTCTCTCTCTCTCTCTCTCTCTCTCTCTCTCTGGAGGAACCTGATGCTACTGCACCTCCATTTCATTAAGATGAAATGTCCTTGGATTGTCTTATGTTTTTAGATGAGTAATAATACATTCTCCAAATGAAGCATGTCACATTTTGTCAAGAAAAACTGATACAGACCTTCTGAATTTGTTCGAGGAATTAGACTGGAACTTCCAATTTACGACTGTAAACTGTAGTGGTGTTGCCTAGCTTTATCTTATCGATGGAGGCCAACCTTTTGAACCTTCTTCACCATTGAAGGGCCACATTGATCCAAACAAAGAAAAAGAGAAAAAGAAATCCTCATACCTTCCATGCTAATCTTTTATGGCCTCGCTCTCGTCTTTTTGAACCTTTCATCCTACTGTACCAATGTATAAAATACATCATCTTCTTTATATGTAACTCAAAAACCTCTTCTCAATTATGAAGAGTGGTAATTAAATTAATATCTGGTGATATCGCTGAATCTCCAATCACCAGAGGCCTCCATTTCCTTAGCCCACCTTTTGTTTTACCTCTTCCGACTTTTGTGGTACAGAAACAAAATGAACACTGATTCACAAACTTGTGAGAATATTACATCATCCTGAATAATTGTTGATCTTGAAGAGTAATTCTGTATCACATATTCACTTATTGCATATTTTCAGTTACTAAAAACTAGAAATGTGCTGCAATCTCTTATTCATAATAGGAAGCAAACACAAGGTGCATAGGTGATGGAGATGAGAACATCATACTGAACCCTCACTTTGACGATGACCTGAACAATTGGTCTGGAAGGGGATGCAAGATTGCTCTGCATGACTCAATGGGAGATGGAAAAATACGTCCACTGAGTGGCAAATTCTTTGCTTCTGCAACTGAACGCACTCAAAACTGGAATGGAATTCAGCAGGAGATCACTGGCAGGGTGCAAAGAAAGCTTGCATACGAGGTCACTGCACTTGTGAGGATTTTCGGGAATGCTACTACTGCCGATGTGCGTGCAACTCTGTGGGTTCAAGCAGCAAATGGCCGCGAACAATACATAGGCATCGCTAAGTGAGTCTCTATCTTCTTATAGTTCATCCAATTACTCATCTATTAATTGACTACAAGCAAGGTTCAGTATAGGAAAAGTCATCAGCTCTGTTGTATTTCTTTCAAGCTACAATGTGGATGGATTGGCTTCTAATTCCTAAGTTTTGAAAACTTGTTGCTGTAAAGATCGCAAGCCACCGATAAGGATTGGATGCAGTTGCAAGGGAAGTTTCTTCTGAATGGGGTTGCTTCAAAAGCTGTCATATTTATAGAAGGGCCACCTGCTGGTACGGATATTCTTCTCGACAGTTTAGTAGTTAAACATGCAGAAAAGCTCCCACCGTCAACTCCACCTGATTTTGAGGTTAGTAGATTGTGTTCCTGCCATTCATCTATATGCAAGCATTCTAGAGATGATTTGGTTTAGTGAACTTTTATTCCAAATTGTGAATATCTGATTCTTGATCTCTGCAGAAAATTCAGAACATATCCGTAAGCATGCAGGACATTTTTCGTGGCATTGAATATGTCTTCTGTTTGATTTTTTGCCTTTCTTATATTTGATGCAATTATTATCAATTCCCAACAGAATTTTTCAGTTTTGATCCTGATAAAAATATTGGTATCAGTTCTCTTGTTTCATGCTTCAGTATCTGCATCCTAATATCCAAGTAAGAATAATTGACCAGTTGTCCTCACAAACTATGATATAGAAAATTATGGCACCTTTTCAGTGTTTCTTAAGTAATGAAGGTCATTTGGTTTAACATATTAAATAAAATCATGAGCAAGGAACATTAAGATCTGAACGCTAGTAGCAAGAGGGAACAAATTTATGAGGTTCTTGTTTCTCTTAAGGGATTGATGCTTGAACAAAAAATTATAAGCACTTAAATTCTCACATGCAAACACCTCTGAATATCAAAACATTTCCATCTCTATCTTCCATGCCACTCACAGCTGTGTTTCTTTTCATTGTTAATTTCATAAAAATCTAATTGAAGCAGAAGCTGCTAGAGTGCCTGACTGACTCTTTTTACCAAATTGTTCGAGTAGTCTGATAGTGCATGAAATTGGTAAGTAGAGACTATGTATCTCTGAGAATAAAAATTCTGCAGCTAGAGCAATGAAGTATATTTGAATACTGTGCTATAACTTCCCCCTGCTTTTTTGAGAAGATATGGCTTTATGGCTGCTGAATCTTTGCTTTTGCAGAATGTTATCTATGGAGTCAACATAATCAACAACAGCAATCTCAGTGATGGCCTAAATGGGTGGTTTCCTCTTGGTCCATGCACTATAACCATCGCTAATGGCTCGCCTCATATGATTCCTCCGATGGCAAAGGACTCCCTTGGACCACATGAACCTTTAAGCGGTCGCTATATTCTTGTAACAAATCGCACGCAGACCTGGATGGGCCCTGCTCAAACAATCACTGACAAGCTGGAGTTGTATCTGACATACCAAGTATCAGCATGGGTCCGAGTTGGTTCTCAAAGAAACGGTCCTCAGAATATCAATGTTTCTCTAGGTGTAGATAGCCAATGGGTCAATGGGGGCCAAGTTGAAGCTTATGATGATAGATGGTATGAAATTGGGGGATCATTTAGGATTGAAAAGAAACCTTCCAGAGTCATAGTTTACGTTCAAGGTCCTTTGTCAGGAGTCGATCTGATGGTTGCAGGGCTTCAGATATTTCCTGTTGACAGGAAAGCAAGATTTAAGCACTTGAAGAAACAGACAGACAAGGTAATTCCTTTCTCTCGGACCCAAGACCAAGCAAACTTATATCACCCATTTTGAGTGATCTCTATAAATCCTGTTGCTTTGTCAAAATTTTTAGTTTCATACTTTGGCCTCTCCTGTTATTTTAACTGCCAATTGAATCACTCCCCATCTTTTTTCTCAGCCCAGATTAGGAGCCATGCAGAGGCAGTGCACTTCCATAATAGCCTTAAATATCATTTATTAATTTATTGCTCTTCTGAACTTTCATAAGTTTCTTAACAGGTACGAAAGCGAGATGTTGTCTTAAAAGTTTCAGGTACGGATACTGATATTCCATGGGGATCCTTTGTGAAAGTCAAACAAATGCAGAACAGTTTCCCCTTTGGATCATGTATCAATCGAACGAACATAGATAACGAAGACTTCGTCGATTTCTTTGTAAAGAATTTCAACTGGGCAGTGTTCGGCAATGAGCTCAAGTGGTACTGGACAGAGCCACAGCAAGGAAATTTTAACTACACTGATGCTGATGAGCTCTTGGACTTGTGTGAGAAGAATGGGATAGAGGCTAGAGGCCACTGTATCTTCTGGGAAGTCGATGGCGCTGTCCAGTCCTGGGTTAAGTCTTTAAACAATAATGATCTAATGACAGCCATTCAGAACCGTCTGAACGGTCTACTCACGAGGTACAAGGGCAAGTTCAGACACTATGATGTGAACAATGAGATGCTTCACGGTTCTTTCTATCAAGATAGGCTTGGAAAGGAAAAGAATATCAGAGTTTACATGTTTAAGACTGCCCATCAGCTGGATCCCTCTGCCACCCTCTTTGTGAATGATTACCATGTGGAGGATGGAACTGATACTAGAGCTTCTCCTGAGATGTATATAGAGCAAATCCTTGGTCTCCAAGACCAAGGTGCACCAGTTGGAGGAATTGGTATACAAGGGCACATAGATAACCCAGTTGGGCCAATTGTATGCTCTGCATTGGATAAGATGGGGACACTTGGTCTTCCAATCTGGTTTACTGAACTGGATGTCTCATCAGACAATGAGTATGTTCGAGCCGACGACTTGGAGGTTATGCTTCGGGAGGCCTACGCACACCCTGCAGTAGAAGGCATCATGCTGTGGGGATTCTGGGAGCTGTTTATGTTCCGGGACAATTCGTGCTTGGTTAATGCTGAAGGTGACGTTAATGAAGCTGGTATGAGGTACCTGGCTTTGAAGGAAGAGTGGCTATCCCATGCGCATGGTCACATCGACGATCAAGGAGAGTTCAAATTCAGAGGCTTTCATGGCACCTACACCGTCGAGATCATCACCTTAACAAAGAAGTTCTCTCAGAAGTTCACTGTGGACGAAGGGGATTCTCCTCTGGTGGTGAACATTGACTTATGAAAGGTTACATGATTACTAAGAAGTTCGACGGAATAAGGAGCTGCATTCTTGATAATGTTGTAAGCTCTTGTACATGAGATTAAATAAGTTCTGTGAACTAGCTTGTGATTATGAAATTGCAATACAAAGAAAATAAATGAGAAAAAAAAAAGTAGGACTCTGAAGGAAAGAACTGTTTCAGTGTTCTAGTTTTAAAATTAATGACAAAAAATAACATGATCCGTCTGTTTTTTTTATGGAAAAGGAGGCTAAGTAAGCAGCCACCCCGCTTTATTAAGGATGATAAAATATTTACAAAAGGAGTGAGATCAGGTGATAAGTTGCACAAGCAGAGAAACCAGGAACGAAAGTAGGAATCATCTCAAGCATCAAGAACCTCAAATGTGTAAAGCCACAGTAGAAATTCGTGCCAAAGTCTGTGCCGCAGGCCATCGTCCATTTACTGAGATACCAAAAAGGTGCAAAGAGATGATTAAATGGTGCAAGGAGATGATTGTGAACATGCCTCGCCCTTGTGAACGTGTCTCATGGATGAGCTGGTCCAGTCTACCAGGCCAAATTGATTGATGATTCAATTGATACTCTAGACCTCTACATAGCTCCTACTTATAATATTAGTGTTTTTCTTTTCTAGTTTGAATAGGACTAGGTATCTTCAAATAAATATGATTAATAGACATAATTAAAAATAAAATAAAATTCTACTAAAGATGGATCTTGACTTCTATATCAACTTAGTCTTTTATCTCTCCACCTTACCATTCACAGTAACATCCCGTCTAAATCTTTCCCGAAAAGAAAAGTATCGATCTGACCAACCTGTTTCGAGGTCGAAATGATGAGATTTTGGTCTGATTCAATCCTTTAAAAAGTTGGCCCAAAGTTGTAGATCTTAAAAAGCTATCCAATTTCAATA
>JAOXJJ010000460.1:1028891-1039893 GCA_025769935.1 Phoenix roebelenii
TCTTTCCAAGTAGAGCTAATGCAGGGGAAGACCCCTTCAGGGAGGTTTGGAGAGACATCACGTACGTGTGCGTGACCCACGCAGGCCGCCTCCTAACGGGGACAGAAGAAGGGAGGCTCGTCTCTTGTGTTCTATATTGAATCATCGTCATTCCTTTCTTGCTCCGCACGCTTTGCTCTCTTCCTTTTCTCTTCAAGACCTTTCTCCCCCGTTCCTCAAGCTGCAGGCAACGTCCACGTTAGCTATCTTCATCAAGTCCTCCTAATCTTGGGAAGGAAGTGAATGATAAGAGAAAAATAAATACATCAACTTAACTTTCAGCCAACTAGTCTTAGCTTAGCTGGTTGCATCCCTCAATTTCCACATGAAAGAGGTCCATATTTCAAATCTTGATGGAGGCATCTTTATTATATATATTTTTTTTAAAAAACTCTGATTTATTGTCATTTCATGATCATGATTTGATATTGTAAGGATCTGTGCGGGTCCCACATCGGCTATTGTTAGCTAGCCTTTTTTTTTTTTTAAGGTATAGTTCTAGTTCATAACAAATAGTATCAGAATAAACTTGACTCATGATTTATGTGGATTTGAGAACATTGCAGCAGAGGTTAATTTGGTTTGACCATATGCTGATTATAATGTTTGTAATTGGATTTGAATAGGGTCGGATTCTTAGTCCGACAAAGATGTTAGGGCTAAATGGAGGGAGTATGTGAGAATCAACATTCGAACATCGGTTACATCTTCTTAGCTAGCTTTTTTAGGTATAGTTTTAGCTTACAACAAATAATATCAGAGTAAACTTGGCTCGTTATCTATGTGGACTCAAGGATATTGTAGCATGGGCTCATTTGGTTCGACTATATGCTGATTATAATATTTGTAGTTGGATTTGTATTACCTGTGATTGGATTTAAATAGGGTCGGACTCTAACCTGACAAAGATGCTAGAGCTAAATGGAGGAAGTATGCGAGGATCAACACGTACGGTTGCTCCACTATATCAACACGGTCTATAGGATCAATTGGACTTGTATTATCAACTACCAAAAAGAAGATTTTATTTTATAATTTTTTTTGAAACTATTAAATGATTACATTTGACCTAGTATCAATTGACGGTTAGAGTCAAGAGAGTCATGCTCATATATTAATGTAGAATTTGTATATGTCAAAATACAAAAGGGCGTAGCTACTTTCTTGTCGCTTGCCATTCCTTTGGCATGCCGTGGAAGAATACAGTTGCTCCACTAAATGTAGTTTTCATACGTAGTTCATGCTTCGCTCACTGGACGCTTAAATTAACACTCCAGCTACAATGAGTCTATTTAGGCCCTTTAGAAAATCTTTTGGACTATTCAAAAAAGGGTGGTGATATTCTCAAAGTTGGTTTTATTAATGAATTACAAAACAATATTATGCTGTTTACAACAATAGGATATTTCTAATAGCTAATCAGTGATTTATTACTCTAGAAACAACAAAATAAATGATTCTAACTGATTTATGATTTAGAAGTATTTAAATAAAATGATGACTATTTTCCCCAGCCTTCAACTAAAAATGGATTGCATCGGGCACTGTTCTTTTCGCAAGAGTATCAAACGACAATTAGATCCATAATCCATTCTAAATTCTACTTATCATGCAATGAGAGAGAGAAAGAGTTATGCTATTTATCATCAAAATATGATGTTATATCTATGCATCATTTAGTCACAAGAAGAAAAGACAGAAATTCACAACTGGGATTATGGGAGTATTAAAACCTAAATTTTCTAAATTAGAAGAATATGGACTTCTTTCGTTTTTTCTTTTTACACCATCTGGCGGTGTGCGAATGATCCCTAAACAAAGCCAGGTGAGAGCGAATAGAGAAAGGTAAGAAGTAGAGATCTTGCACAGCATATAAAAATGATAGAGATCAATCCCAAGCCCTAGTTTAAAAGAAGAAGGGCCCTTGTCACTTAGCATGCTGCAGAATGGGTGAAGGGATTGAAGAGGTGAGCCTCGGGGGCCACCACAAAACGGCCACCTTTGGAGCCCTCGCTGGCCGTGTTGATCCTCTTGCACGATGGGCACATCGTGAGGGCCGCCGCCGGCAATTGCATGCACAGAGGGGATGCCAACTTCAGGGCTCTTAGCTCATTCAACTCCTTCTGTAGCCTCCGGTTCTCATCGCTCAGCGTCTCGCAGTACCTCTTCAGCTTCTCGCAGTCGACTTCGGTCTGCTTCAGCTTAGTCCTGCATCAGTGCAAGAATGGAGACGATGGTTAATTTGATATGTGACTCGAACTAAGATGTTGGAAAAAGGAAAAATGATATGATACGAGACATACTATAAGGTGTAAACTTGAATAATTAATTAATTGCATGCTACTATGAAATTGAGACACCAACCTTGCTCTCCTATTCTGAAACCACACCTCCACTTGCCGGGGCCGTAGATTCAATTGCTTGGCCAAGGCTTGCTTCTCTTTCTGATAATAGAAAGAGAAGGGAGGAACAAATAAGTTAAATAGGTAGCCAAACATAAAGATCTCAGGGGAGGATATCTCCGGCCTTCTTGCTGAGAAATGAAGATGGCTATGTATATTTTATAAGTAAGAGAAGATAATAGAAGTCACTAACCGGATTAAGGGTACTTTGCTCCTTAAACTTGTCTTCCAGAAGGGCAGACTGCTCCTTGGTAAGCCTAAGTTTCTTCCGAGCATTACCCTCTTCTTCTTCATCGCTTCCCCGAGACAAAACCTTGTCGGTCTCATCACTCTTCATACTGTTATCCCTCTTCGTTTTTGAGGGATGATGACTGTTGTAGAACGTCGAGACCGTGCTCTGGGGAGACGATTGGCGGGCCACTCTGCTACCTTCCATCCATGTCTTGCTTCCATCCACCTTCGCTACGGTCGACCCATATGTGTCATCTGAGAGGCCAAGGGTGAGAGAGGGCTCGAGAGAAATCATATTTGATGATGATCGCTCCAATTTTACGATTGCCTCTCGATGGCCATGACGACCGCTCCATCGACTGCGAGAATCGTAGCTCAACCCGAGAACCAGGCCGGTGTCGCATGTATCTTCTTGATCCATGTTCATGCTTTCTTAGCTTCCACCTCAAGAGGCTACCTTCTGTTCTCTGAGAGAGAGAGAGAGAGAGAGAGAGAGAGAGAGAGAGAGAGAGAGAGAGAGCCGCCTAGGATTGTCGGCAAAGGAAAGAATGAGTGGGGTGTGGGGGTTATTAGGGGAATGAAATGGGTGACGAGAGTTAATGAGAATTTGGGAGGAATGACGCACACACTTACATAGGTTGACAAATGGGAACGCAACTAGTATGACTGAAGAAAATAAAAAATAAAAAAAGTAGTAAGTCTCCGCAATATAAATGAAACTCTGAATCTGCTCCGCCACTTTAATGGCTGCGAATTAAACCGCCTTTCTTTTGATGATGACAATCAAATGTTGATATTTCTGCACAATATAAATCATGCACCTTAGAAGATTCGTGCTAGCCTTCCTTCCTTTTTGAGTTCCAATGTGTGGTTAGGGCTCTTTTTTTGTCTTCTTTTTCTCCCTACCATCTAGTATTTGCTCAATTTTTCTCATGTTAATATTTCTTTTTATCATTAATAAGATAGGTGAGTGTCTGACTTCCTTTATTACTCCAAAAAACAGAAAATTCCAAAACAAGACGGTCTAAAGTCAGAAGCATGAGGCGAGATACGACCAAGTAAATTCACATTCAAAACACACCCCGAAGAGATTCTCGTTCAACAGTCCGCCCACCCCCTCTTTTCTCTCGTCATCTGTTTCTTGGTAACCTCCCTTTGCGTCTCCTTTTTCTATTGGCATTTTGTTCTCATTCAGGTTTACATGGAGGCACCAATCATGCCTCATAACTTGCATGAGTCTCATTTCTTTAACTTGAAACCAGCATTCTAGGAGATTTTATACTAACAAATCTATATAAAATATTATTAGCACTTAGCAGGTAATTAGTGCAAGTTCCTCCCTGAAATCTCGGTGCTGCGACAATCTAATTTGTCTCAATTCTTGATCATTACCTCATCTTTTATCCAGTGGTCATTGTTTGTTGTTGAAGAAAAACATTAGATTGACACCGTTGCTTTCCCAGATCTACAAAGGGGAATTGACTATTACACCGATTCATGGGGTTCCTAGGATTTATTTTGATGTCTTAATTATCGCATTAATAATTGGATATCATTGCTTAGGTGCTGGAAGCCATGATTGGAGCACCACATATGTGTCATGGGCCCAACCCCTTGGAGGCCACACACTAAAGTGTGGGCTCAACGAATGGTGTGATTGCCCTCTGAACTGATAATATGTGGCCTATGTGCTCAATGCCCATTAATTCCTTGTGTGGCTTTACTTCCTTTTGAATGTGGTGATGAGAAGGACAAGCGCACAACTAGCAAGGGCTTGACTCACCATTGGCTTATATGGTTCGTTTGGAATTGGAAATGGGGAGCAAAACTGGGCTCAGGCTAAGGTTTGGAATACAAATGGGGGGCTGCAAAATTTTGAGAAGATTGAAAAACCCTGGTTGTTTCAAATGAATGGGATGAAATTTGATGTCACTTATTATGTGTACACCACACAGGCTGAAGCTGTGCATTAAGGCTTTGGCTCCATTCTGGTCTCTAATAACCATTCCCAAGTTAATTAACATGTATCTTTGCAGTGTGTTAATTTGGGACTTGCCTTGGTTGGGTGTATCATACTTAAGTCCTATTTAGCAGGGCTGTTAGTAGTAGAGCTTTCGGAAGTAGAGTCTTTATAAAATGCTATTTGTTGTTTGGTAACTATATTTCTAAAGTGTCGTGAAAATTTAATATATGTTTGGTAAATAAACTAAGCAAGTATTTTTGGTATGATAAAATGACTATAAAAAATATTATATTATATTATACAACAAAGTATAATAAAATGTAATATGTATTAATACATAAATTTATGATATAGTATAATATTATTTTATTGTAATATAATATTATCGTAATATAGTAATATAATATTGTATACTATAACATAATAATATAATATAATATGATATTATACAACAAATCCAAATTAAAATCTTCCCCTCACGAATACAACTACAAGAGGGGTGCCAAGTGGTGGACCCAAGTAACTTAAATTACACTTTATTTGGTAGGTTTCCTGCATGAAAGTCTTCGTTCATTTCCCATCAAAAAGATGGCCTTCTTTCATGCAACAAGAGTCAGGGACGGGGCAAACTCAATAATAAATTGCTCTCTAAGCAGCGTGACAACGTCCATGCTCGGAATAGTTTGGAGGACAAATGATGGCTTTAAAATTTGCTCGATTTGACCAAAAGTCTAGCGAGTCTTACTAAAACTAAAGTATAGATGGAATCTTAAGAAAAATATAAACATTCAATATATTTTATATGTCCAGATTTTAATTTATTAATCTAAGGGAAAAAAAAACAACAATCACAAGAAAGATGATGACATTTTTTATTTCTCTTTGATCGGCTGGTAATGTCAATTGTTAAGAAGTGATGGGGTCATATTAGGGTTAGTGGTGAAAAAATTGCAGCAGGCATGAATTATTGAATAGTTTTTGAGTAATCAAATCTTTCGGAAAATAGGTCTTCTAAACTAGTTGTGGAATCACTGCTACTAACTGGGACAAAGTATGCAATTGAAAACTAAGTGAAAATTTTTCAAAAATTTTGAGGAACTTGTATCATTACAAAAAATTATGCATTTAGCTACTAAAAATTTTCATGGCTCAAAACAAATTTTATTGCTAGATTCATAGGCAATGCCCTGTCCCTAAAAATATTTTACGACAAAAATAGTAATTCATAATATATTATTTTAAATTTTATGGTAAAATTAATGAATATTATCATTAACATCATTAATAAATGAATATGTAGCGATGAAATATTATCCTCCTATGAAAAGTCAAAATATTTTTGTAACAGAAAATAATTTTTCACCAAATATAAAAAATATTAGTGACTAAATTAATTCATCAAAAAAATTGTTGATAATTTTTCTATTTTCTATATTCGCAAATATATTTTTGGCAATGATTCTGACATCATCGTCAAAATTAATAACTAATTCATAAAAGGAATATATTGCCACTAAAATTCTTGGCATTTGCTAGGATAATATTTTATTACAAAATATCTTGAATCGTCATCAAAGACAGATTTGAGAGTATTTGGCACCACAGGTTCGAAGACAAAAAAAAAAAAAAAATTATTACTAAAAATATTACTCAAGAAATAGTCTACGACGAACTTCTTATTTCATTGCTTTATAGTATTTATTAGTGACAAATTGTATTTTGATCGCTGGTTGATCATTTTGTTGTAGCATATAAGGAGCAACCTCTTTATTGGACGATAGAACTTTTTTTTAGCTGCTTTTGGATGAATGACCCTATAGGTATCGACATTAATTATATGGAAAAACCCGAATGAAATTAATTAATACTTACTCCATACTCCCTCTAAAGGAAATTAATACACTGCAATCTTAGCTCCCTGAGTCCTGATGGCTTGCATGATGATGCATGTTCCTTGAAATTTTGGCAAGTAGCTTAAGTGCCCTTCAAGTTACAAATCATGGCCATATATCTTGCCATGCCATCCTTGTCATAATCTTTGATTAGGTGTGTATGTGAAGATATGCTTTGACCCATTGACATGATTAGAGAACAACCGCTTAACCTACATGGCAAGGCTAGAAAAGTGTTTCATCAGCCAAATTAATTAAATGATATTTTACTCAGTAAATACCATTGGAGGCTCCTCTACCGCCACCACTCCCTTGGATATAGCTTGCACGCCTAACAGGACACGTGTCAATAAGTACCAGTGACACGTATGCCCGTGATGCGAGTTGATGTCAGCAGGTGGAGCCCACCATTGATTTGGCACTATGAAAGTTCAATTCAATGTGCTTCCTTTAATTTTCCATAGTTTTTGATAGTTGGGCGGATCCTTTCAAATTAAATCTTCTACACAAAATCCAAATTGCAATCAAGCACAATTAGGCTTAGTCAATACGATTTTATATAGACTTGGAATTAAATTTTGGAGTGGCATAAAGTATTAACCTACACCATCATTCGATAATTATACATAGGGATAATTATTCACCATAATTCCATGTTTTCCGTCGTTGCTTTGAGATTTCTAAGATAAATAAATGAATCATTCACCATGTGTGAATTTTAAAATCTCAGGTGAGCCACAATTTTAAAATTCACAATTCAGTGGATAATGGACCTAAAGTGCGACCAAGGCGAGGAGTATAATCCCTGGGGTCCATTGCTGCTTCTTATGGAGCATAGCAGATCATACTGCCTACCATTACACAGGCTGCTTTGCTCGGCTTTTTCCTTTGTCTCCGTTGCTAACCATTCTTGTCAAGGGGGAGGCTCTTTGTCAGCAGACAGCTGATGTCAATCTTTGTCCTCTTGTCTCTCTCATTTGTATGCGACCATATCCTAAGGGAATGATTTGTGTCAGTGGATGATAAGTTCATAGAGTCACGCTAGGAATGGATGGAGGCACTTTTGTGCCTTAGTTTAGCTGCATTATTAAGCTACTGAAAGGGGCCCACCATTTTATTATTAGTAGTAACAAAGTAGGAATTAATTTTATCCATTTTCTAACTAGTTGAGGTCAGCTTGTTAAGGAGAGATGGCATTGTATATATGCTATGATTCAATTCGACAACTTATATTATAAGTCTGTTATGTTAAGCTATAAATTTTCTTAAATCATTCGTATATATCAATTATTTTAGGTTACATCACATATTTGTTTATTATTTTCCTCGAACATCATTTACATCATCTTTGAACTTTAGTTTTTTTTTTTTTTGGATAAAAACAATATTTCATATAGCTCTTACGTGGGTACAGCTGTCAAGTCAAAGAAAAAGAAAATGATACAAAACAAGAGGAAGCTCATTGACATAAGTTTAGCTTCAATTTTTGGGCCATCAATACTAATTAGAGTCATTGTGCTCATCAAAGCCCTCTCGGTTTATACCATCACATTTAATTTTTATCCATGCTTTACACTTTATTAGCATAATTGTTGCGCTTCTCTTTCTACTATCATTTTATTTTTTTTAATACTTTCATTTCAGTCATTCTCCTTTCTTTGATGCCTTATTTTACAACCTTTTTCCTCTAATTTTTGGTCCTTCATAGAGGATAGATGTAAGGCTATATAACTTTAAGACTTATGATGGAGATTAGTAATAATTGGATGTTTAATTGTAGAGTCCAAAAGACTGCAAGGCATTCTTCCTTTTACTTTTTGGCACACCTATTTTGATTGTCTAAATATCGTAGATGCAAAGCCAATGGCGACGTGACACAGAGAGATCAATCAACTGAAGACTCTTCATGCCTGTCCACACACCTTTCTTCTTCTTTTTTATTGATATCCGGTCAACAATAACGAGAAAAATGTCAATTCCTACCACTGATTACAAATCCTCCTTTTGGGTAGGTAACGTCCGTGTCCCTTTTTAACTCCACTAACCCAGACAGCCAGATGTGAATAAGATTCACATCCAATTCCTACATCACATGCGATCCGAATCACTTCGCATCACCATCACCGAATTCTCCATATCTTTGGTGGGTCCATGTGTCCCCTCTCCTCTTCTCTTTTGCTTAACACCAAAAGAAGTCTAAAACCATGGTACATAACTTCCCATCCTCGAATACTAGATGCTCTGCATAAGTTTTCCTCGTGCATACATCCAGAGCTCATTTGGTTCGCGGAAAGCATTTTTTCTTCTAAGAATATAATTTCTAAAAAGCAGATTCCTAGAAAGAAGATGCTTGGAAAAGTATATTTGGCATGTTTGGTTGATCATGAAAAAGTGACCGATTTTGAGAGTGCTTATGTTTGGTTGACCATCCACTTTCTTGAAAAAGTTATTTGTTATTCCTATTATACCCTTAATAAAAATTAGGTCTTTAATGCCTCTTTAATGCTGAAGGGCCTTTGTATTAAAAAATAAATATGGAGTGATTTCCGGCTCATGGGAAAGTAACTTTTTCATGTTTGTCATGGAAAAAACTTTCTCATAAAATATAGGAATCATATTTCCATAGGAATACAATTTTTCCATCTCTCTTCTTTGAAAACTCCAACCAAATAAGAGGCATCTTATTACTTTTCCATTGACCATACTTTTCTTCATTCTTTTTTCGCAAACCAAACGAGCCCCTATATTTATATATACACACACTAGAATGCTCAGATACAAATTTCTCTAGGCGATGGGGTATACCGTATACCTATCTGATATGCTCCGAAGAACTCTCAAATACTGTATACCATAACGGGTTTAGAAGAATAAAATTTGGAAGAATAAGCATGAGAATAGGTCTTCTTTTCCAACCTTTAAACGACTACTTTTGATGGTGAATCAATGTTATTTGAGGGGCCCATTGGTCGTCCATCCAAGCAAACGATCAAATCGATTTGGCGGTTGGGTGTTCAACTACTTTATTAGAGTGGGTGGTTCAGTGCTTAAATGCCTACTTTCACTTCAATGAAATATTCTTCTTTTTTAGTGAGTATTGAAATATTCTTTTTAATAGCCACCATGAAACTTGCAATTGGAAAGCAACATTAGAACCAACAACAATTATGCTTTGGAGGAATAATTATTGATCACTTCTTTAAGCTTCTATAGCCAACATTATGATTGCATGGTGATGATTTGGAGAGAATTAGAAGTGAGGATCGCATCTTTCTTGCCTTAATGTGATGTCATGGATTTGAATCGTCAAGTAATTTTTGACAGAAAACGATGAATCAAAGGGTAATGGGTGTGACCTAAAGCTGATAATAGACCGAGCTTGGGCAAAAAAAATATTAAATTTTATATAGTTTTAGCAAAAAAATTATTAAAAATAAATAAAGTTTAGGCCCGACCTATGGTCGGCTTTAGTGTGACCCACCGAAGCTAGAAAGGCAAGAGAGGGAGGTGGATGCGAGGTGGCATAGCAGGAGAATCCAAAACCTTGCAAAACACCAACAGTACCATGAGTTGGAAGTATCCAAACCTTTTCCAACTTTTTCCCCTTGCCGGATAGGCTTTTCCTTTGCCAAATGCCCTTCACCATGTTGGGTTGAAATTGATGTGAAGGGGGACCAAATGCCCTTAGGTGGTTTTGTTTTTGGTAGTGCTAAATTGGTGGTTGTTGCTAACTACTTATTTTTAAATGCTTCATGGGACAGGTAGGACCACTCAAAATTAGGATACTAGTATTGGTTGCTGTAATTTGCTATTAATAGAATTAAGCATATGAGGGCTAACTATTTGTCTCCACTAAACATTGAAAAAAAAAAAAAATACAGCAACATCTTTCAATTTTTCATAATTTGCACTTACACTCCAAAATTTTTAATTTTTTTAATTAAACTATGAAACTTAAAATTTGGTTGCAATGGGGCTCAGCCATCCACCCAAACTCTAATATCGCTAACGGTATGAGTGAAATGACTAATTTATCCTTGGAGGTTTTAAATAAATTTAATCTAAGCAGGAAGGATATTAATGCAATTTTATATCTGAACTTATTTTATTAAGTCTTAGAATCTAATTGAAAAAAATAGAAATTTTGGGGGTAAGTGCAAATAGTGAAGAATTAAAGGGTGCGATAGACATCTCCCACTCTAACAGAAAAAGAAAAAGAAATGTATGAATCATCTGCTTCAGCAAAAAAAAAAAAAAAGAAAATTAAAGGGTGATGCTGTTATTTTTCAAAAAAAAAATCCTAATCTGAGGCTAGCTAGGGTGATTTGGAATGAAGTTGCGCATGGAGAGAGAGAGAGTATCTTGATTGACCAGATACTATATATATATATATATATATGTTGTGGGATGGGTGTCCCAGATAGTCCCACATCGGTTGTGCAGCGGAAAGGTCCGTGCCTTATCAAGAGGAGGTG
>JAOXJJ010000460.1:1039993-1051934 GCA_025769935.1 Phoenix roebelenii
GCCCGCAGGGCCTGTGAGAGCTTCGCGCCCGCAGGGCCCCAGAGCGGACAATACCTCGGGAGGGGACGCGGATGCTTCCCCTGTTCAAGCCGATGTGTGGGGATGGTGTCGGGGTCCGCTCCGCATCAATATATATGTTAGAATGATGGAAGCCTGAGGTTTAACTGCAGCTCTATACAGGCTTGACACCTGACATGAAAATAATATGTACTCCATGAAGATTGAGAAGATTTAAAGTTAGCTAAGTCATGTTCCTCCCACCAATAATTAATCTGTTAATGAGATCCATTAGTTTCATCATTAGTAAAATTTAGTTTGAAATAATTAAAAGAGGCCAGCATCAAGCCAGATGAATCTGTAAGTCCTTATCTATTCATATTTGCCAATAGCTCATCTAGATATATGGTTGATTCTAACCATTAACTAACATATAACTTTGGACCGGAAGTTCCTCAATCATGACCTAAGAACATTTGTTATTCTTTGTGACAGCAAGCTAATCACGAAATATTTATGATCATATCACGTGAATGTTACCAACAACTACTTCTACATCGTCCCAAATCTTGACGTGTGAATGGAGGACTCAGTTGCATGCCAAACCATGAGAACAATAATGATGGGTCATGCATATTGGTCCATTGTTTTAGTACAAAATTGACCAAATCTCTCTCTAGCATTACATCAGTAAACGTAAAGAGAGAACATATGACCTCATGGATGACGATCGGCTGAACCGAAGAATTGAATGGTTGGAGAAGAATCATCACCCATTAACTAGAACTTGTAGGAAGGGTTGATCAGAGTTTTTTATGAAGGGATAAGAAACACCTTCCTTTCAATGGAGGAATGTTGTAACCATTGAACTATAACCCGATTTGTTAAACATTAGCTTGCAAGAGTGCCCTTTGCAGTTATGGAGTTGATGCAAGTTTAATCCATGAGGTTGTAAATGAAAAGATTTGATTGAGAAAAACTAAAGGCCTTATGCTGCTCTTATATAACCATACACATATACGCACAAACGCATACAACATATTACATACGTATGTACATACATACATTCATGTATACGTATTTGACTTCTCTTGAGAGAAGAGTGTATCTACTCTTTTCGGCTCCAAAAACAATAGTTGTATGAAGATCCATGTCATTGATCATTATCTCTACCAGTCAAAATATTTAAATAAATAATGAAGTATTTTATTATTTTGTAACCTATGCATTGTGTCGAGATAAAAATAGAATTTTCTATTTTCAGATATTTTACCATGCTAAAATATATTATAAAGCACTTAAATTAAGAATTCGCCTTATTGATCATGTTCTACGTATATTAAAATATAAATAGATCGAAAATGTATGGATTAAATACAGAAAAGGTTACTTATTGAAGTGTGAGAAATGCATAGATTACGTAAAAGATGGTGGGGAACTCACTAAAATAAGAGCACCCAAAAGTTTATCTTGGAAATAGAAGGCAAAATAGGAAAGACATAAAGAATCTGATTACAACTATGAAAAAGGAATTAAGAAGCTTATGCTAATGATAGGTGGACTTATGAGCGATATAACCTGATAGAATGCAGCGATGCAACCCTAAAAAGAAAAGAAAATCTATATTTCCAAGTTATGGTTGAACATTAAACCTAGACCCAATTCCCTAGCAGGCTGTATTTTGCATGTGATGAAACATGACCGAACCTTCATAGACCTAATTTGACAAGATTTCAGGCATACTGGCCAAGTAAATGGGTTGGAATTGAGTCAAAGCTTAGGCCAGACACTAATTCTTGTCTGGACTGGGTCTTCAGTTCCAGATACGATGGGCCTTAGTTGTTGGTGGATATATCTCTAGCTGCAGAGGGATCAATGACATTGGCTTTAACAAATTGGTGGCAGTTTTTCTGGTCACAGTCAATTTGTCGTGCACCATACTTGAATATATGTGAAACTTTAGATATATGGGATGGACCGAATGGAGATAACACACAAAATTGGTGTATAATAGTAGCAAGTATACTATTAATGAGTTTTCATGATCTTTTCCTTCATTTTTGTTCATCTCTGAGTTTACGGGTCATGAAAGATACCCATTGAAACAAGATTACGGCAAAGTGTTGCATGATTGGCTACGTATTCCTTAGAAGGATTGCTCTCTAGATATGTGGTTCACTCCACAGGTGAGAGAAACTGCATCCAAATAGATATAATGTACTCTAGTTTTACTATCTGCTCAGTGGTTTTCATGAATCATCTCGGACTCTAATAACAGGAGTTTTATTCTCTGATGTCTGGACCAGCAAAATGAGTAATGTTCACTCATTGTTACCTGCTCAGCAGTTAATCTCTGGCACTGCAGTTTTCAATTCAGGATTTCCTCGATCGTAAAGAAAAAATACTACAGGTAATCCTGGGCCCTGGTTTAATTCTCCTCGAGTAAAATCCTGGTTTTTAATGAACAGAAGCTGGAATTTTACCATACACAAGGTTGCCTGATGATAGAGACTGTCTGTGTCTCCATGAAGTCTGAAGGTTTGTATGTTAATGCTAAGCAGGCTTCTCATATCCTTCCACCTGCCTGGTTATTGAAGTTTCCTACGGCCAAATGTGTGTTTCAAATCACATATGCTTATTGGTGTAGATAGCAAGAGGCATCATTACACCAACCCAGCTTATATCAAGATCCTATGCTTGATGCGACTGTCATTGTGAAGGCTCTAAATTGAGGGGGACTGCCACTTGATACTCAACCAATCCTTTTTCCTACCACAATAATCAGGAGTTGGCCTGCTCCAGCTTTAAGCCTGAAATTTTCAGTATAATGTTGGCTTGAAATAGATGTTTAGGAACAAGAAGAGGCCATATGTGTTCAATTATGTTAAAAGATGAGCCATTGTCACCTGTCTAAATGAAAGTCTTTTTCCAAGACCTCACAGATAGCTTCTTTTCATCCTCTTCAAATAAAGCCGGGTGACCTGCGACCCAGTCTTCTCTCGCTCTCGCAAGAAAAAAAAGGGTCTCGAGGTATCCTGCCTAGAAATTTTCTTGTGCTTTAATTGGTTGCCAGGATTCTGGAAACTTCTATCAGAATCTTCTGATTTTTTGAGTACATCCAGATTATTGTACCAGGGTTGTGTTATATTATTAGATAAACCCTAGATATGTAGATATTGAAACAGACCAATTCTAGAATAGTTGCACTATAAGTCCATGGATAACTTAAAAGTTTTTTCTTTTATGACTTTGAAATATTGTGATTTTGTTTAGTTTTAAAGGATATTAAGATAGCATTGGAGAAATTTGGTGTCAAAATTATTTTCTCAAATAGACTCTTGGATCCTTGGAGTGGTGGGAGGTAATGTACCACATTGGTTACATTGTTTTGATAACTGAATTGGTCATTTTTTTCCGCCTTGTATGAGTTCAATGGTATCTCTGTTACATGTTACAGTGCGTATCTGGGAGTCTAATTGCACCTAACACTGAACTAGATACTTCATTCAAAATTTGCTGATGTTTAATTCTCTAGGCAGAGTTGTGTTGTTAATATAGACCTAATGTTGTTCCTCGGGGAGCACATCGCATTGAATTGAATTTTGAAGTAGGATCCTGATCGGTAAAGCAGAGGAAATCAAAAATTAGTCTGATGAGTACCTAAGATCTATCTAGTGCATAGCCGATGTAGGATTAAACATGGTAATAACCTAGAACCTCACATAAAAAGGCTACTCGAAAGATATTATTTGGGATCATTGGCCCTGTACAAGTACCCAAGATCTACCTAATATATAGTCAATATGAGATTAAACATATACTCACAAAGGTCCTCACATACTCTTCTCGTTCAACCTCTGGTATTCCTACCAAGTTGTAGGTTTTAATCTATTCAAATTCAATCAGAAGCACCATAAATTTAATCATAAACACTATGATCGGCATGTAGTTAGCCCGAAGGGCCCATGCTACAATGTCCCTAAGGTACATTGGCTATGGGCCAAATCCGCCATAATACCATCTGTAACAACTCAAGACCCATCCAAAAAAATAATTAGAAGGTATTATTTGAGTTTCTTGGCCTTATATAAAAATCCAAAAATCTACCTAGGGCTCGTTTGGTTCGCGGGAAAAGAAGGGGGAAAAGTGTGGTCAACGGAAAAGTAATGAGATGCCTCTTATTTGGTTGGAGTTTTCAAAAGAGAGAGATGGAAAAGTTGTATTTCCATGAGAATATGATTTCCACATTTCATGGAAAAGTCTTTTCCATGAGAAACATGGGAAAGTTACTTTTCCATAAGGCGGGAATTACTTTATGTTTATTTTTCCCCAAAAAGGTCCTTCAGCATTAAAAAAGCATTAAAGAGGCATTAAAGACCTAATTTTTATTAAGGGCATAATAGAAATTATACATAACTTTCTCAGGAAAGTGGATGACCAACCAAACATAAGCATTTTGGAAATTTGTCACTTTTCATTGTCTACCAAACATGCCAAAAGTACTTTTCTAGGCATCCTTTTCCTAGGAATTTGTTTTTTGGGAATCATATTTCTAAGAAGGGAAAAGCTTCCCGCGATCCAAACGAGCCCCTAGTGTATACCTAATATAAAACTAAACATAGGCCTACAATGGGTCCTCACAAACACATGCCAGCATAGATCCTCACATGGATATTTATGTAACAGCATCCATGCCTCGCACAAAAAAAATACAAGAGCTAACTCAATCTATATGGGATCGCCCTCATGGATCCTGTCGACATAGATTGAAAAAATGCTGGTATCCTCCACAATGCTAAGCATTTGAAGCGGAAGTCCATATTTTCTCCAAATAACTCTTCCACTCATACGTGCATGGGCAATTTGGCACCATCATTCGTTGAGGCAATGACATGAGGAATGAATTCTCAAGTGACTTAGATCATGCTGCTAATCCATGAAGCTCAGGTTATCCTTCATGCTCTGGGGATTACCTCTTCTATCTGCAATTGATTTGGTGATGTCGAAGTCGCCCTCTAACAGCCAAGGCTCTTGATGGTTTCTTCAAATATCAAAAAGTTCAAGTAAGAATGAATCTCTCAAAGTTGTGTCTGTTGGTTCCCATTGAATCTCTTGATGTCGAAGTCGCCCTCTAACAGCCAAGGCTCTTGATGGTTTCCCAAAGCTTGACACCAAAGGGAGACAATGAGAGAGATCTTCTCGATAGTGTTTCCGAGGAAAAAAATGATTTAGAGTTCCAGCCGATTAATATACCCCCTGCTAAACCATTCGAATCAATGTGTGGCCACTCATCTATTCTGGATCCACAATGGATTTGAGGAACAAAGGAGATGGAGATGCAACCTTTGTTTCTGGGAGCATGATGATGTCACAAGAGGATAGGATTAGGTCTCTAATCGCTCTCCTTTTAGCCGCGGCACCAGAGTTCCAAGACACTATCAATATGTATGCACAGCAAGACACACCGACTGGGGACCAAAAACCAATCACCAAATCTATTAAAGCAGTTAAAGCTCCACGCATCAAGACAATCCATACTATGAAAATGAGAAGAGGAAGCAGCACCCATGAACTGAGAAAACTTAGAACATGGGAATGACAGCCTTAAAATCCCAAGCAGAGAGTCTGTCCTCACTCCAGATTTCATCAAAACAAGCATACAGAGTACCAATCTAATCCAAGGCTTAGAAGACAGAAAGTAAAGACTCAGAACCAGTAGAAGAGCAATCCGGTGCTAAGCTGATAAATAAGAGAGGTGGAAAGGAAAACTCTACCACTGAACAAACAGTAGGTGATGAACTCCTTTTTTGCACCCGATCTCTAACTCCACCTACTCTGCAACTCACCAATCAATTGATCTCAATAGATGCTTTCTCCTTCTTCAGGTCAAGAAGAAGGTCCACCATCTTGCTAGCTTTCCATGTCTTTGGAGAAGGAAAAACCACGTCCTTTCCCATTCCGCAAGAAGTTGAGGTGCAACTGAGCTGAGCGAACGAGAAGGATCCAAGTTCTCTGCGTCCACGCTACCCACTTTCTTCCTCCTCCTGGCTGGGATAAGACACGATGTGGCATTCTTTACGGCCACAAGAGCGGTCCTTGTGATGCTCAGGACGACCTTCCTCCTCCTATGTGCACGTAGACCGTATGTGTGTTTTTTGGTACAAGACAGTATGTGTGTTTATATTTATATTAATTGACACTCATTAGATCAGTGATAGCTTCCATGCCGGTCCACTTCATGGCCAACACAGTGGTTTCGAAAATAGTGTTGATGAGGATCGAGCGGCTACTTCGGAGATTCTTGTGGATGTTGTATGGAGGGGGTCACGGGATGCACTTAGTGGCTTGGGAGAGTATCTACCTACCAGTGAGGGAGGGTGGTCTCGGTGTGTTGCCTCTTGTGGAGCGGCGTGAGGCGCTGATTGCCCGACATGCAACTCGATTCACGTTGGAGCCGCAGGGTTTCTAGAGTCAGATCATGGCTGCCAGATACGGCCGGACGGGCACTGCAGGAGCGATTCGCAGTGGGCGTCGTTGCTCTTTTATGTGGAGAGAGATCGCAAGATACGTACCCACAGTTTGCGAGAATACCAGATGGTTGATAGGCGATGGGCAGAGTATTGATGTGGTTGGCTACCCATGGGTGGGTGCCCTATCCTTGAGACTCTAGCCGACCATGGTTGACATTGAGGCAGTGGAGGGACTGCAGTTCTGCGACCTCTTTGTCCCGGGCAGGGCTGCTTGGGATGAGGCTGGTTGGGTCACATGTTTGGGACACATCTAGCTGAGAGGGTCCGGTCCCTTCCGATTTTGGGGTATGCAGGTCCGGATACCCAGGTGTGGAGCACGTCATGTAGGACCAGTGTGAGGGTGTGGGAGCTCTCACGGGTGCTCCGGCCAGAGCATGAGCCGGATCCGAAGTGTGCCTGGGTCTGGCGCGTAGGCCTCCATCCGAGGGTCGCACTATTCTTATAGAAGGTCATTTGGGTTCGGCTTCCGACGAGAGCAGTACTTAGCGGACGGGGATTGAGGCTGCCCCCTGAGTGCGGGGCATGCAGAGCCGATGAGTCGGTGGACCATGCACTGTTTCAGTGCACATGGGTGAGGGCGGCATGGCATGCGGCGGGGCTGCTACAGGAGGGTTGGTCTCAGGGAGACCAGTTCTTACGGACCATCCGTTGGTGGTCGGGCAACCCATTGACACGTCAAGAGACGGTTAGAGCGACCTGCACAGCATACCAGATATGGCTCGTAAGGAATGCTCGAACCTTCAGCGAGCAAAGCATGTCACCTAGGCTCGTGGTGGAGAGCGCCCGGGCGCAGGTGGCAGACATTGGTCGTGTTTCCTCCTTAGAAGGACTTTTGATAACTCGGGATATATGGGGTTCCCACACTGCCGTGACAGCTTCTCGTACGGTGTTTTTCACCTGGGAGTCCCCACCCCCAAGTTTTCTCAAGGTCAATTTGATGGGTCGATGCTGGATGGTGGCACAAAGGGTGGAGCAGGTTTCGTTATTAGAGACCCAAATTTCAGGATCGTAGCGGCGGAAGGCTGTCAGTTATTTGACTGCATGGTTCCTGGACCGGAGCTGAGAGCTGCCTGGGCGGGTCTTCGACACGCTCAGCGTGTGCTATCAGCTAGTTCAGTCATTTTGGAGAGTGACTCGGCTAGGCTATGCTCATCAGTTGGATCCAGGGGGTCAGATGGTCGGTGCTGCCGACCATCCCTTGATTCGCGATATCTGGATGATGATGAGGGACAGAGGGGTGGTCCAGGTGAAGCATGTGTTTAAAGAAGCCAACGGGGCTGCGGATTGGGTGGCCACGTATGTAGCTAACCATGCCAATAGTACCCTATGGGCAGGAGACGGAAAGCTGCCTCGGGAGCTCCGTGATATTTGTTTTCCGATTTTATTTGGTGCATCCGTACACGTGTTGTATAGATCACTCAGTCTAGCAAAAAAAAAAAAGTAAGTGTGCAAATATGTATTGACTTTGTTCACAAGGATAATTTGTACAAATTTGTATTAATTGTGTTCACAGACATTAAGTTTGTATAGATTTGTGTGAATTATGTTCATATTGATAGTAAGTCTATGTAAATTTATGTTAACTACGTCCATAGACAACATATACTGAATTTGTTGTTTTAAATAGATTAATAGGATCTGCCATATACTCCATCCAATGAAGGATGGTGTGGTCCAAAATTGGAGGAAAGGGAGAAAAAGATGAAAAAAAAAAGTTTGAACTTCCTTCTGGGGAGGAATAATAGTTTCATACTAGATATGTTATAGACTCTTGTGGTGCTTAAATACTTTTGGGCTCATCCATCTAAATATCCGAATTTTTAGGTAGAATCTTAACGTGGTATCAAAGCCCACTAAACCAAATCGCCTCCCATTTCAGTTCCGTTTCTTGAGCTCTACATGTAAAAGGAGATGTTGAGAAATAATAGCTCTATATGTGGGAGGGGGTCTTGAGGAATAATAGTTCCACATTGTGTTGCCCCGGGTTCCATCCCGAACTCTACATATGAGAGTTTTTTCTTATTAATGTGGTTTTCTAGTTTATATTTTAGAGTGCCTATTAGGAAGCTTTTTAGTTTCTTGTTGTTGAACAAGGGGTTATTCTATTTTTAGATATTTTGTTTTTATTTTCCGAATATAGTCAAAGTAGTCATTTTAATTTTCTATTTATGCGAAATGATCCATCCCCTCCTAGATATTGTTCTTAACCTACCAAACTCCCCCTCAAAAAAGCGCGTGCACACAAAATAAAAATAAAGACAAGAAGGAAAAAGTTCCTCCAATGCCAAAAGGGATTTGTTAAGAGAGAATTTGTTGAGTCAAATGTGGCACAGGGCCAATAACACACCACAAAAGTAGGTTGAATTCTCATTGAACTATTTCATAGTGCCTGCATCATCATGCATCTAAATTATATGATATATATGGAGATTGGACAACCATGCTCATTTGTGATGTACATGACCATATCTATCATGCAACTCGATGAATTAGCTAGACCATCGTGCATCTTGATGCATTATTGATAACTTGCACTAAATCAGGTTATCAATTTTTTGAGGAAAACCCTGAATCAGACTATCATAGTAGTAAATTGTACCTCATTCCAGGCATAACTCTTGTTGCACAAATTTGGGAGAATTTATATTCCCGCAATCAATACTCTCACTATTTTTTTTGAGAAATAATAAATGCTTTCATTTATTCTTTTAGGTTGCTTGTAGTTTACATGAGCATACCAGCCGGAAAGGTTATAACCTTGTAAGTAATCACAGAGGAGTGCATTTAAAAGCTTAAAAATTAACTCACAGTAATCTGATTCCTACTTCGGAATAAATTACTTCATCACTCCACCCTATATGATGGAGTAATCTATTCATGGTTTGTGGGATACATGGATTTAGAAGGGAAAATTGTGTTCCAATTTTTCAGAAATACCAATTTTATCTGACCTTGTAAGTAATCACAGAGAAGTGCATTTAGAAGCTTAAAACTTAACTCACAGTAATCTGATTCCTACTTCGGAATAAATTACCCCATCACTCCACCCTATATGATGGAGTAATCTATTCATGGTTTGTGGGGTACATGGATTTAGAAGGGAAAATTGTGTTCCAATTTTTCGGAAATACCCACTTTATCTAACCTTGTAAGTAATCACAGAGGAGTGCATTTAGAAGCTTAAAACTTAACTCAAGTAATCTGATTCCTACTTCCGAATAGATTACTCCAACACTCCACCCTATATGATGGAGTAATCTATTCATGGTTTGTGGGGTACATGGATTTAGAAGGGATGGTTGTGTTCCAATTTTTCAAAAATACCCAAGAAATCCGAATATTATCTTCAAGCTAGTCTTTTAGGGTGAGATTCCGGACCATTACAAGAGAGTAAAAGTTGGATCTCAGTTTTCTATTAAGAAAAAGCTTGGGCTTTAAAATCCCTTAAATGGGGGAGAGCATGACTTAGATCCTCTTGCCTATTTTTTTTTTTAAAAAAAAACCCTACATATAACTAATACAATTAATGGTGGACATAATTCTAAAAACTCCAAATCATGATCCATACTTTTCAAACATTTGATCTGACAATAAATAATTAAGGTGATGTGGCACGACTAGATTCGTCAAGCTTATCATTCATGTGGTGATCCATACATCTTCAAAAATTCTTAAAGCATTTTAATCGGCTCCCTTTACACCGACCTAAAAGTTGGGACGAGCAGATCAGAAGCAGCCAACCTTCAGAGTCGAAACATCTCAGTTTTGTCTGGAGATCTCAGCGATCAAACCGAGCTGAGCATAACTACTTCACAACAGAGGAAATCCAAACCCTTCACCTAGGTGTGCACGCAGCTTCAACAATTCCATCATATGTTTAGCGGTCTTAATATGTCCGTAAATTGTTATGCTATATAGGTAGTTTATTACAACACGATATAGAATTTGTTATGATACGATTTACTAAAGACGTGGGATTTTCGTTATAAAATGACCCAAAATACTCTTTATAGAAGTTGAATGCTCCACGACTCTCTAGATATTATTGCCATTCTTCTCCTTCTTCCTAGATTCTGATCACAGAAAATCTACGACTTAATCATTAGAGGGCCTACCCAAAACAAATCCGATGAACTCTATGACCCTTGTTGCTTGTCAGATCTATGAAGGCAGTCCAAATCAGCATTTCTGGATGACTGCAATATGATCCTCTTTCCGTCATCCTAATAAGTGCTTCTCCGAAGGAGAGGTCTTAGCGAGAACTATTCATGGGACTCTCTTATCGTCTAGTCATCGACCTTTGCAAAGAAATAATGGCTTCACCAATGCATCCAAAACACCGGCGGCCCTTCTCCTGGTCGCTGCATCTGAATTGACCGGAGCTAGAAGCCGCAACCGTGAATGTCGTGTTCACCCCCAGGACCAAGAACGGTACCATGCTTTGGCGACCCAAAAAAATCACTCAAGAAAGACACGGAATGCACCATTCGCATTTAACAAAAGAGTATTTGGTGCTAAGCATATATGCCTTGATGGAGACTCTTCTGTGGTGATTAACTGAGTTCAGAGAGTAGACAGATATAGTAATGAT
The DNA here is from genome assembly GCA_025769935.1 of Phoenix roebelenii. Taxonomy (NCBI): domain Eukaryota; kingdom Viridiplantae; phylum Streptophyta; class Magnoliopsida; order Arecales; family Arecaceae; genus Phoenix; species Phoenix roebelenii. Next base: position 1,051,112 of record JAOXJJ010000460.1, read on the forward strand.
CATCCTCTTATCCGTGATATCCGTAGTTTAGCTCAGGAGCCGAGCAGCTTTTAGGCATTATAATTTATATGTATTTCGGAAGGCGAACAATGCAGCATACTGAGTTGCCTTATTTGTTGTTCGACACTCCGAAGAGATCATATGGACATCTATAGGAGATATATCTCCTGTCTCATACTTTTTATTTTCTTCTGATATGGCTGGATGTACTCACATTAGAGCTATATAAAATATCATTTTTACAAAAAAAAAAAAAGTAATACTTCGAGGCTTCTGTTTGGTACATGTGAGAGTTCTCCTCGCACGTGGTGTGAGGGTATTGATATAAATTAAATGATTTGGTGCAATTCACGATACCCGAAGTGTCTCTTGGGTAGGCTTTTACACTTCTCCATCCAAGTTCTTAAAGCCTTGTATTAGTCAAGAGGCGTAATAAATTAATTATGGATATTAAATATTTGACTAATATCTTTTATTATTTTGGAAAGATGTCGTTTTATATCTTGTACATTCATCTCTTCTAGTCAAGCATAGATTAATTATCATAGTTACTGCATAAAGATGCGAACCTGTTCCATGTCTATATTTATGTTAGAGGTGCTCCGATGGAGAGAAGGAACAAGTTGTAGAAGTATGATCTTCTAAGAATTATCTTGCTTTTGTTTTCTTGGAGTGGGTGGCATGCCTACATTAGAGTTGTACTCATTTTCTCCTCATCTCTGCTCCTCCAACATTCAACGCCATGTTGGATATTAAATTATCAAGTTAGCATTAATAAATTCAAGAGAAGTTTCATATGCATATAGCAGGAGAATCAAGCATT
>JAOXJJ010000460.1:1052034-1065024 GCA_025769935.1 Phoenix roebelenii
AGTGGGCCGGCTTAAGAAAAATTTACTGGGGGCCTTTTTTCTTTCCATTTTATCTTTGAGGCATTTCCTACGGTGGGTCTTCTTTAGGCCGAGGCCTTAGGTGACCGTCTCAGTTGCCTAAGAGTTGAGCCGGCCCTGATTGGGCCAGTGGGAGGATTGCAACTATATTATGGTCCGAGCCCAGATGCCATTTACATCCATAGAGGTGGAGTAAAGACGTTAAATATCAAGCACGGACCAAAATATATCCAGTGACGTACCAAAATTTTATATTCATAGTTCCAACGTATAGTGACGACTTGGTCCGTGTTTTAAGTGAACAATAACAAAACAAAAAAATTGTTGCAGTAGCCAGATTTGACTCGGTCTAGAGTACTAGACAATTTTGTAACAGAATTTAAATGTAGTGACTTCCATCCTAAAGATAGAAGAACATTAAGCATGATGCATCGCGTTGCATGTCTAACATCGTGCAACCCAAGAAAAATTTTGGATATTTGACAATATCCATCTTCGAGATGGAATGTCATGATGGTGATGATCGAAGGCTATATATCTTTCTGTGATTCAAAATATGCACCATAGCGGATCCCAACTTAGGCAGGAGATTTGCCGAGCGCACAAATTCAGATAGGTACAAGAGAATTGCTACAACAAGTTGTCTTTTTCTTGGAATAGGACTCTCATGTATGATATAGTGCTGATGTATTGCTTTGGTATGATCCATGGATAAGGTAAGATTGCATTCGCATGAATGACGGACAAGAAGACTTCTATCTCACATGGATAATAGACCTTCATTTTTCTATGTATTTATATTGAAGGCTCCAATCTTCTGTCACATATGAGGTACCAACCGGCTCTTTCATTGATCTCAACTTACTACAATTTGACAGTCCAAAAGGAAAAAGGGGAAAGACGGAAGCAAGACATTTAGTTAGAAGACTACAAAGGCATGTAATTGGTCTAAAGGTGACGGTGGCTTGCACTCAATTGGTTTTCCAAGTAAATCTTATGTTGAGATGGGTGCAAACATGAGACGCCATAGCGCATAGAATCCCGTTAGGAATCATTAGTCAAACTTGCTTCGGTTAGATGCTACTAGGACGGATGACTTATGGAAAAACCTTATATTGCATCATTTAAAAGAAAAGCTACAAAAAGATTTTTTAAAAAAAATTGGAATAATATAACCCCCTGGAAATTGAAGCAGCATATACAGTTAAATAAAAGCTATAATAATTAGGGGAACATATATACCAGGTCTTCTCTGTGATCCGACTTTAATCCACGGTGTTTTTGATCATTATCATTTAATTTTTAGCCCCGAACATATTTATACAAGATTTGCATACACTTATTTATACCTTACGCATTTATAATCATTCTTATACATAATTATATTCTTTCTGTATATAATTACATTGTACATAATTATAATTATGTACTAAAAATTATAGTCTGATTAATGAAGGACCAGGTATTAATTTATTGAAATACTTAAATGGTATCTATATGGTCATACGACCAAGTATGAATTTTTTTTCAAAAAAAAAAAAGAGAAATGGAGCTGAATCAAACGATGATTGTTTTTTGCTACCCGTAGGTAGGCCCACTAGTCTCTTTCACCAATCTTGTCCATTTGCCTACGTTACATAAAGAAGATGAGACTGCCAAATTTAAAATAAAATATCCAAAATATCAAATTAAAGTACGTATGATTCTCCAGCTGAAGTTGATATTTGGACAATTGGAACTGCAAGAGGACTGTAGGGATCATAAAAACATCTTTTGCAATTCTTAATCTCTAATATCTTGCACTGAAATTAATAAAACACAAAAGGCCCTTAATATTTCCAACATGGAATATATATAGAATTAAAAGTACTGCATCTTCTCGTCATTCTTTTATTTTCCACGGCATCACCAAAGCCTTTTATTTTTATGGAGAACAAGGATCTTGTCCAGGTTTTCAAAACCCAAACGTCTTCATGCCAAGGTAATGCAGGTCTTATTCTATAAACCATACTAGTTATAATAGCACAAACACTCTCCCTACCATGCGAAGAGCCCTGCAAATTAATATGGGCGCTGGCCCACGATGTTGCCTGGAGGCTTATAGTCGCAGATGATGAAGATGGCACCGCTGTTGCACGTCACCCGAGCGCAGCCGATGCTGGTGGAGTCTCGCCACACCACCTGGGTGTAGTGGCCGCACTCGTGCCCGGCGGCGCAAGTGTTGGTGTTGTAGTCATACCACTGCTTCTCATCCACCCACGAGTTCACAGCGTCGGCCGCCGTGAAGTCGGCACCGGACCCCCAGAAGATGTTCTCACCGTACGGTCCACCGGAGTGTTTGAGCTGGCAGTCGCTGATCCGCTGGTTGGCGTAGTTCTGGGCGTAGGCAGCCACGCTGTCGTCCCACGACACCGAGCCGACGCCGACGGCTGCCCGGGCTGCGTTGTGGGCACTCACGAAGTCTTGGGGGGAGTTTTGGGCAATGGTGGTGTGGGTCATGGCCAAGAACATGGCACAGGCCAGAGCTAAGGTTAGGCTTGAGAACTTCATGGTTTCACCTCTCTCTCGCAATACACTTTGATCCTCCTGTTGTTTTTCTTTTTGATTGGAGAGAGAGTCTGGGGGATGGGGTATTTATAGTCGAGGAATGGTGCTGAAGTCCGAGTTTGGCCTTGAAAAATCTTTGCTCAGAGTTATCAAAAGCCTCACGCTTTCCAGGATCACGACAAGAATTAGGCTTGGAAGAATTGGACCAGATTAATTCCTCGTATACGGACTTAAAGGATAGGTTCGCATTTTGTCTTACACACAGTGAATGTGAGTGCAGCCTATAAAGTCAATTAAGATGTTTAATAGAATATAGAGGAGACAAAACTGAGGCATGGTTATTCCAAATAAAACTTCTAGAATTCTGACCTGCAAAGGATGCCATCTAGTTCGCCGCGCTGTTTGTCTTTCTGTAGGCATGAGTAGTTCGATAGAAAGCGCACTCATTCAAAAGTCTTTGGTGGACCCGCAACGTGCTATTTCATTAAACAAGCAATCTAACCCACTAATAACAGATTAAATCAAATTAAACGGGTTAAACGATTAAGCATTGCCACTCCTATTTATGAAAATGCGTTTACTTTGACATCGGTGTGCATTGGGGAGGTCATAGATATTTAGATAGGGACAAAAAACCTAATTTGTAGATTTTTGGGTGAGGTCTTGGCTTGTTATAAATAGTGTTAGATGTAACCCATGCATAATATTGGAGGTCTTATAACATAATATTTTTTAGGGCTAATCATGAGCTGGTCATAGTATTTGGGATTAAAATGAGGGAATTTAATTATATGAGGACCCATGCAAGATGTGTTTAGTCCCATATTGAGCTTGTATTAAGAAGGATTTGGATAATTAAGGACATGCAAGGGTCACAAATAATAACCTTGTAGCCGGTACTTTTTGAATGAATTCTTCCTACTTAAAACGTTCTTGCAACAAAACCAACTAACTTAACTCCAACGTAATAAGGTCATCTTGTCTAGGATATTCGATATGGATATTGATAGCTAGCATTGCTTAGAAAAATATACCTGCATGCACCACCTAACAACTTTTGTTGCTTGTTTGGATGCCCTCACTCCATATACCTTGATAACTACGATCAATGAATTGTTTCTTTATGAACATGGTGCTGCAAAGGCAAGGAAGCCCACCTTGTCCTATTTTTTGGAATAAGATAAATAAACTTATCGGCGGTTCTAGTCATCTAAAAGAATGGGTTAGTTCTGGCCAGTTATTTCCTTCCTTCTCCAACTCTTTGCACCCTCATCTAAACTCTAGCATGTTTTATTTCGAAATAGAAGACTCTTTTCTGGAAGATTTTATGGGGGACAAGACTTTCCAACACCGAAAGGAGTCCTTGAATTAGACTTACAAATCGAGTTCTAGAGATAGCTTCCCATTCAAGTTGAATAGAACAGCTGCTCTCTCGTGACCGCTACGTATTCTAAGAAACACCAAGCCGTGATCCATTTTTTTCCAATCACATGAGTATCTCGTGAGGGATAATTCCATATTTCCGAAGAAAAAGTCTTCCCTCCTTGGCCCAAGTACTCGTCCTTCGCGTGGAAAGAATGACTCGAGAACTCCACTTAAACCATCTCCCCGTCCCGATTGCTGCCAGAATTGACGGGAACTAGAAGTCGCAAGTTTAATCCCGGATAAAGTTATGCGGTCACCTTCGGTAAGAATAGATCGTACCCTTGGTAGGAGCAAAATGCTATAGGGCGGGCTCGAAATTTAATTGAAATGCTACATTTTATCCATGAGAACATGGAGGCAAAGTCTACAACGGTGACTGGATCGCAACTGTCCACATGGGCAATGCCCAATTCCCTTCATCTAGGAGCATTTTAGGCATCAACAACTTGACATGCTTCCATGGAGGTGGAGGAAGCAAGATGCCATGGGCATTTTTATTTTTTGATGTCACTTGTATAAGTATCAACAAGGTAAATTCTAAAAGGGCGTGTTTGGTTCATGCCACGCTACAATGCATCACAACACTACGTCTTCTTCACCATATTTTATTCCATGCAGCCTGGACCAAGTCCCAAAATTTTCCTCCTTTTTTTCATGGAGGTTCGGTCTCGAGCTCGGTAGGCCATGCCGCAAGGACACCAGCCCAACTCCAAGCCCAAGATGCCCTTGGGCCTCAGCTGTCACACCCCGAATTCGGTTCATGACACGGCCGTGTTATTGTCAAGTAAATCATACAATAACACGCAGCCACTTTAAAATTTCAAATTGTAAACAATTATATTCATGATAGTCATTAAATGTTTTATGTATTAAAACCCATACAAAGCTTCTAAAAACAAAATCAACATTTAACAATCATCTTTTCCATAACCCTGGAGCATGTTACGCTCCTTGTTCCTAGCATCTCCTATTCATAAAGCAATACATACAAAGACATGCAAAAAGAAAAAGAATGCAGTACAAGTGCATTTGTATGTGTTGCTCCAAAAAATTCCAACTCTCGATCTCCATTACCAAGATGCATCCACAAAGGTCGTCAACCACCAGATCATGGAGGTCTCCAAAGCCAGTATGTTCACTGCCGATGGAACCCTCCTAGGGTTGGAGAGTGTCGTCCACGTCTCTTGGGGAAGCAACTCCCCATCTTAGATATCATCAACACCACCTTCTTGGCAAATCTTTGATGCCACCTGTGCCACTAAGGATGTCTTCTAGAGAGTTAGAGAGAGATTGGGATGTGGTGTGGTGGTGGGATGGGTGTTCGGAGGAGGGAGAGGGGGGAAGAGAGAGAGAGAGAGAGAGAGAGAGAGAGTGTTGCCATTTGGAATCAAAACCTAAGACCTCTTTCTAGCAGGAAAGAGGTGCCAACTTGCTTAACAATGTTTCTATATGCTAACAATTCATTACACAATAATTTACAATAACTCGATGTAATATCTCATGTATCAATCGAGTCGAGTCGGGGTCATGATTAGGATCCAACCTGAAATATTCGAGTTCAGGTTGGAACCGGGTTAGATTTGCAGTTAAAGTCAAACATCAAGCTATTCTTTGACAAATAAAATATAATTGTTGATTATTAAATATAAAATCATTGAAAAAACTAAACTAAAGAGCCAACTCATTCAAAAGGTTTTAATTTGAACCAAGCTTTTGATTATTCTTAAGTTCTCAAACTATATTTTTTTAATATATTTATATATATGTTGATACACTTGAGGACTTATAAATAAGAATCCACAAAAACAAATAATAAAATATAAATATTTAAAAAATAAATGAAAATAAATGATAGGAGATGTATTTGTTGAGATGAAAAATGAGAAATTAATCAAAATGAGAGTTTATTCAATGGCAGAAAATATTTAGAGTGAAAGAGAAGATAATTTTTATATAATCTGGGTTTTTGGATTGAGCCAAATCTGGTTCAAGTTGGATAAGGCTTATTTTTTGTTAAACCAAAGTAGACCTAGATGATAAATGGGCTGAGTGGGTTCAAGTCAAGTTGAAAAAAACAAAACCCAAACCCTACCTAGAATTTAGATTGGATACAATTTTTGAGCTCTACACAATCCATAGATCTTCAAATAGAGTTTTGGTCAGGTCTAACCAACTTGAAGTTGGGTCAGGTGTGTTGACCGACCCATTTGCAACCTTAATATATCCTATAATTCAAGCATGCTACATGTTTTAAGTTTTACAAATGGATCCCTCCCCATTTAAAATAACCTAGTTGCCTAATAGGATTGATCCATTGTTTTGATATTAGTATAATAACATCTCGTACAAAGGAAAAAAATAAAGAAAACCAACTGCCTCATGGGCATCATAGTTCATGTCAATGAAAGCCAAAGTTTTTGTTAATAATCTATCTCTTAAGCAACTTAGCCTAGTGCCATGGCTGTAGTAATTTTGAGAAGGATCATATTCCTCTATGTCTTTAACTATACAACCACATTACAAGATACATGTTAGGAACAGTTCTTCAGTAATATGGTGGTAGTGTGCCAGCCATAGAGTTTGGAACTTTATATTAGAGCCCTTATAAGAGGGATGATAACCATCAAATCAGTCGAGATAATAACGATTTGCTATATATTAAGAAAATGATATGCTCCTAGAAAAATTTGCTCAATTGCTCTAGTATTAAGCATCTAGCGCATGAAAAATAACATCCAATCGCATGTCAATTTAGGCAAAAGGAGTGTGCTCTCTCTCTCACACACATACAAGCACACATACATAGAGATGCAAATGGACTAGGTCAAGGCCAACCTGACTCTAGTTAACTAGACTAGACCCAAGCTTGGTTTGACGGACCTTAACGATATGTAAACTTGAACCCTACCCAATTAAAAATGGTTAAGCTAGGTTTGGCCCAGCTTGACCTGTGCTAGCTCTCTGTAATTTAGAATTTTCTTTGTTATCGTACTTTCAAAAGAGATTTCATGTTGGTCCAACTATATTTGGTTTTGATCTAGCAAGTCACATCTATACAATTTAGGTATTAGCTTTTTTTGTAAAAAAAAAATAATTGACTTTTCTTTTGATACAATTTTTAGGTACCAAATATATGAACCAAGCTTACCTTAGTGATGCCACACTCTTGCTTATATTTATGAGGCATGAGGACCCGTATGGGTGTTTATTTAGTCCCCACATTGATTATACATCTACAAAATTTTGAGCACTTATATAAGACTAAGGAGCCCAAACAATACATTCTAGCTAGTCTTTTGGAGTAAGGTCTTGAGTTATTACAGATGGTATCAAAGCGGACTCACCCCAAGGCCTATGTGGATAAGGGGCATTGCACTATAGAACTTTTTGTGGTTGAGCATTGGTCGATCATAGTGCTTATGATTAGATTTAATTGAATTTGGATTTTTAGCTTAGTGAGGACATAAGGGCTTAATTGAGGGAAGTATATGAGGATCCATGTTGATGTATATTTAGTCCTATATAAGTTATGCATTGTAAAAAATTTGGATACTTATATAAGGCCAAAGAATTTGAACATCACCTTCGCCTTTTAGGATAAGATTCTGGATTGTTATAAGAGAGTAAAGGTTCGATTCCAGTTTTCTATTAAGACAAAGCTTGGGCTTTAAATTCCCTTAAATGGGGAGAGCATGGCTTAGATCCTCTTGCCTATTAAATATATATATATATAACTAATAATATTAATAGTGGACATAATTCTGAAACTTCCAAATCATGATCCATAATTTTCAAACATTTGATATGTTATGGCAATAAATGATTAAGGTAATGTGGCATGACCAAATTCGTCCAACTTATCATTCATGTGGTGATCCACACACTTTTAAAAATTCTCAATGTATTTTAATAAGCTCCCTTCACACCGATCTGAAAGCTTGAGCAAGCAGATCAGAAGCAGCCAATCTGCAGAGTTGAAGTATCTTAGCTCAGCCCGGAGATCTCGATGACCAACCCAAGCTGAGCATAACTACTTCACAATAGAGAAAATCAGGTCCTTTCACTTGGGTGTGCATGCAGCTTCAACAATTCTTTCATGTGTTTAACAGTCGTAACATGTCCCTAAATTGTTAACCCATATCAGCAGTTTATTACAGCACGATCTAGAATTTGTTAGGATTGGATTTAATAAAAATGTGGAATCTCTGTTATAAAATGAGATCCGACCAAACGTTTTTCATAGAAGATGAATGCCCCACGACTCTCTAGACATCATTACCATTCTTCTGCTTCTTTCTAGATTTTGGCCAAAGAAAATCTTCTTTGACTTTAGGGCCTAACCAAAGCCAATCCGATGAACTCTTTAAAGGCGGTCTAAATCAGCATTTCAAGATGACTGCAACGTGATCCATTTGAGATAACTGCTACATGACGTCATCCAAATTTTTCCAAACTTCCCTAAGAAGAGGTCTTCCTCTTCCCGTCATCCCGATGAGTGCTTCAAATTTTTCCAACGGAGAGGTCTTATGAGAACTATTCAAGGGATTCTCTTGTCGTCTAGTCATCGACCTTTGCAAGCAAATAGTGGCTTCACCAATCCATTCAAAACACCGGCCCTTCTCCTGGTAACTGCATCTTTACCTGCCAGAATTGACCGGAGCTAGAAGCCGAAATTCATGATACCCGAAGTGTCTCTTGGGCAGGCTTTTACACTTCTCCAAGTTCTTAAATCCTTGTATTAGTCAAGAGTCATAATTATTAATTATGAATATTAAATATTTGACTAATATCTTTTATTATTTTGGAAACATGTCCTTTTATATCTGGTACATTCATCTCTTCTAGTCAAGCATAGATTTATTATCATAGTTACTGCATAAAGATGCAAACCTGTTCCTTGTCTATATTTATATTAGAGGTGCTCCGATGGGGAGAAGGAACAAGTTGTAGAAGTATGATCTTCTAAGAATTATCATGTTTTTGTTGTCCTGGAGGAGTGGGTGGCATGCCTATATTATAGTTGTACTCATTTTCTCCTCATCTACTCCTCCAACATCCAACGTCATGTTGGATATTAAATTATCAAGTTAGCATTAATAAATTCAAGAGAAGTTTCATATACGTATAGCAGGAGCCTCGAAGCATTATATATATATATATATATATATCCAAGTAATTACCATGCATGTTGGTAGTGTTGCCTTCTACTAGAACAAAATGTCAAAGGTTCTGAAGAATTCAAGTCGACAAAGAGACAAGGTTAGGTCGAGGAAAAAATGTCGAGGAAACTGGGCCAGTTGCAGGATTGCAACTATACACATTGTCAAGCCCAAATGGCATTCTAATGTGGAAATTGGGCCCATTGATGTAATATGGTCAGAGCCCATATGCCGTGACACATTGTCTTTGTTTTGTTGGAATGCGATCCATGGATAAGGTTAGATTGCATTGGCATGGATGATGGACAAGAAGACTTCTATCTCACACGGATAATAGACCTTCATTCTTCTATGTATTTATATGGAAGGCTCCAATCTCCTGTAACATATTTGGTACCAACCGGCTCTTTCATTGATCTCAACTTACTAAAATTTGACAGTCCAAAAGAAAAAAAGGGGAAAGACGGAAGCAAGGCTTTTAGTTAGAAGACTAAAAAGGCATGTAATTGGTCTAAAGGTGACAGTGGCTTGCACTCAATTGGTTTTCCAAGTAAATCTTAAGTTGAGATGGGTGCAAACATGAGACGCTATAGCGCATAGAATCCCGTTAGGAATCATTACTCAAACTTGCTTCGCTGAGATGCTACTAGGATCGGATGACTTATGGAAAAACCTTATATTGCATCATTTTAAAGAAAAGCTACTAAAAGATTTTTTAAAAAAACTGAAATATTATAACCCTCTGGAAATTGAAGCAGCATATATAGTTAAATAAAAGCTATAACTTTAACCGATGTTTGTTTTGATCATTGTCATTTAATTTTTAGTTCCGATCATATTTATACGAGATTTGCATAGATTTATTTATTTATACCTTACGCATTTATAATAGTTCTTATACATAATTATATTCTTTCTATATATAATTATATTGTACATAATTATAATTATGTACTAAAAATTATAGTCTGCTTATTGAAGGGACCGGGTATTAATTTACTGCAATACTTAAATGGCATCTAAATGGTCTTACGACCATGTTTAGAATACGCCGCCGAAGAGAAACGGAGTTGAATCAAACGACGAAAAGCTTTTTGCGACCCGCTAGTCTCTTTCACCAATCTTGTCCATTTGCGTATGTTACATAAAGAAGATGAGACTGCCAAATTTAAATTAAAATATCAAAAATATCAAATTAAAGTACGTATGATTCTCCAGCTGAAGTTGATATTTGGACAATTGGAACTGCAAGAGGACTGTAGGGATCATAAAAACATCTTTTAAGCAAGTTAAAATAATAATAATTCTACGTACGTATTCGCGCCTACACAATGCATTGCAATTCTTAATCTCTAATATCTTTCACTGAAATTAATAAAACACAAAAAGTCCTTAATATTTCGGTGAACTAAAAACGAAAGGAACATATATACCAAGGTTTCCAGCATGGAATATATATAAAAATTACTGCAACTTCTTGTCAATCTTTTATTTTCCCAGAATCACCAAAACCTTTTATTTTTATGGACAACAAGGGATCATGTCCAGGTTTTCAAACCCCAAACGTCTTCATGCAAAGGTAATATATATCATCCCAGGTCTTATTCTATGAACCGTACTAGTTATAATAGTACAAATACTCTCCCTACCATCAGAAGAGCCCTGTAAATTAATATGGGCGCTTTCCCACGATGTTGCCTGGAGGCTTATAGTTGCAGATGATGAAGATGGCACCGCTGTTGCACTTCACCCGAGCGCAGCCGATGTTGGTGGAGTCTCGCCACACCACCTGGGTGTAGTGGCCGCACTCGTGCCCGGAGGCGCAAGTGTTGGTGTTGTAGTCATACCACTGCTTCTCATCCACCCACGACTTCACAGCGTCGGCCGCCGTGAAGTCGGCACCGGACCCCCAGAAGAGGTTCTCACCGTACGGTCCACCGGAGTGTTTGAGCTGGCAGTCGCTGATCCGCTGGTTGGCGTAGTTCTGGGCGTAGGCAGCCACGCTGTCGTCCCACGACACCGAGCCGACGCCGACGGCCGCCCGGGCTGCGTTGTGGGCACTCACGAAGTCTTGGGGGGAGTTTTGGGCAATCGTGGTGTGAGCCATGGCCAAGAACACGGCACAGGCCAAAGCTAAGGTTAGGTTTGAGAACTTCATGGTTTCACCTCTCTCTCACAATAAACTTTGATCCTGTTGTTTTTTCTTTTTGATTGGAGAGAGAGTCTAGGGGAGGGGGTATTTATAGTCGAGGGATGGTGCTGAAGTCCGAGTTGGGCCTTGAAAAATCTTTGCTCAGAGTTATCAAAAGCCTCACGCTTTCCAGGATCACGAGAAGGATTAGTCTTGGGAGAATTGGACGGGAGCCTAGCTCATGCGTGTTTTACTTACCTTTGTCCGTGGACAATAAGGATATGTTAGATAATGCGTTCTGTGGACCCTTAACCTGTGCTGTTGCTTTTCTTGTACTGCTGGCAGTTGTTGGTTCCAGAATAGAGGTGCAATTGAGTTTGCCGAGTCGAGTCGAGCAATAAAAGCTTGAGATTTATCCGACTCAAAATATTCAGGTTTGTAACTTAGACTCGAGATGAATCGGGCTTTAGCATCCAACTTTGTATTCCATCCGATAAAAAAAAATACTTAAGATCGGCTCAACTCGACTCAAAGATCAACCGAGCTATACTTGAGTTTGAGTTAAAATTCGGATCTTAATCATAATTAAAAAATATAAATAAAAGTTAGATGTTCTTAAAAAATAATATATATATATATATTTTAAAAGTATATATTATAAATAAAATATAATATTATTAAAAATATATATGCTGAACTAGGCTTGTGAGCCTTCGAGTCGATCATTTTGCTACTCAAGCTCAACTCAAAAAACCGTTTGAGCTACTCAAGATTGGTAATAGTCAAGTTGAGTTAGAGCTTGGTCCGAACCGAGCTCTAGCAGCTCATGAGTTACTCGGCTCATTTGCATCCCTAGTTCGAACCCCTCTAAGCTCGTGGAATAGCATTAAGCAGCACATAAAGAAAAAGTTATGAGGACATCTCAATGCACATCCATCCTCTCTTCCCTGTCAGTGGTGTAAAAAGGCTAGGGTGGAAAAAGATATAAAAAAATAACATACAACATATTATGTCTTAATTGCAGCAATTTGCTCCCTTAGCTTATGACAACTAAATTTAGCCATGCAGTAAGAGTATAAGGATCTGGACAATATGGCCAAGATTGAAAAACCCATATAGACATATGTTCAGTCCTACATCGGTTATAATTTGCAAAGATCTTGGATACTTAATTATATAGAACTAAAAAATTCAAACACCACTTTTCGGCTATGCTTTTTGGGCGAGATTATGAGTCATTACTCATTGAATCAAAATAGTTCTGACTCATGACTCTTGTAGACCATAGAACATACATGACCTACCTATTTACACTACCAGAAAACACGCATATAGTGACGGAGATTCTCGTCACTATACCATATTTCCGGTTACTAATACAAAATTTGTGACAGGAGCTTCCGTCACTGAATTGGTTACAAAAACACGCATCACTAAATTCTCAGTGACGGCGGCGATTCCCGTCACTAACCTCTGTGATAGAACCGCCATCACTAAGCCGTTACAAATTCAAGAATTAAATATTTAAAAAATTACGTATTTTCAGTCACTATCCAGTTGCGGCGTTAGTGACGAAGGTAACTTGGTCACTGATTTTATCACAGAATGTGGTCACAAGTTTAGTCACTAATCTGTCACAACCTTCAGTGACAGATTTAGTCGTCACAAACATGGTCACACATTTTGTCACTACATTTGTCATTAATCCCG
>JAOXJJ010000460.1:1075934-1087209 GCA_025769935.1 Phoenix roebelenii
TCTCTCTCTCTCTCTCTCTCTCTCTCTCTCTGTGTGTGTGTGTGTGTGTGTGTGTGTGTGTGTGTGTGTGTGTGTGTTTCCCTCTCATACAGAACCTTTCTTTAAATTTGAAAGGAAGAGTTGATGATTATCTGGATACCATACAGAAGATACTTGAAATTTATTTGGAGTACGTCTACTTTGTCCAGAAACTATTCGATTTTAACTGAGTAAAGTGTGACTAGTTTTCTAGTTTTTATCAATGTTTTACTATGACATTTGCCCTTCTTCTTGGCCTAAGTTGGTGCCCGATGATCCATAGAAGTGTTTGAGGATGTCAAAAGCATATTCTCCAATCTCAAACATGGAAGGTAGGAGGGTCAAGACTCATTCATCCAATCAGCGAAGTACTTCTTTATCATAATATAACTACCTTGCTAATCAAATATCAACAAATTTTTGAGAAAAGCAATCAAGTATTGGCAATTGAAGTGACAAACTAATGAGGTAGGTTTGCAAATGATGCATGACATTAGCGCTGGTTCTTTTGCTCCTAATCTCTTTCATCTGAATGACTGCTGCTTCTGATAGAAGTTTATATCATGATAACCAAACTTTGTTGCGTTTGGATGCAAAATAGGATGGGAGTTCAACTGAGGAGACTGGACTCGTTGGGAGTTCAAGCCACTCTGGGTGGGGAAATCTTTGCATTGGTTTGATCGTGTCAATCCTCATTATCTTTATTTGTGTCTGATTAAGTATTATTTTCAAGTTTCAGTGCCTGCCCTCAGTTGGCATTGTTACTGGATTGCCACTGTGTAGTTCTGCGGCATCTGGAAACCTCTGGAGCAGACACTCACCATACTTTATGTAGTTCATGGGCTATCATTGCAGAAGTACATGAGTTATTTGATGGGAGAAGTTAATTCAAACACAGCCAAGGTATTCTTTCCGCTAAGCATTCCCCCCTCAAAATAGTCATCTTAAGAAGTTGGAAGCTGGGTGGGAAGGTTTGGGCTACACCAAAGGATTGTTCTCTTCCTCTAGAAGGTAGCCTGAGAGCATCTGCCGACGAGCTTAGTGTTGAGTAGACGGGGAGTGGGCATCTCCCCCCTATGTTTGGATTATGGGGTGGACGAGTCGATGGATCATGTGCTCTTTCAGTGCATGTGGGCGAGGGGTGCTTGGAGTCTGACTGGAATCCCGAGGGACGCTTGGAGTCAGAGGGATTCTTTTTTGGAGGAGGTTCGGCAATGGGCTGGTATCCCTCAGATGCGTTGCATGGCTATTCGAGCGTCTTATACAGCTTATCAGGTATGGCTGGCCAGGAACGCTCGAATTTTTGGTGAGGGCAGTCCATCGCCGAGATTCGTGATGGAGTGGGCTCGGGCTCAGGCAGCAGAGATCATACATGCAGATCCAGCTCATAGACCTTTGACAGCTCGGGACATCTGGGGCCCCCATACTGCTTCGGCAGCTCCACGTATGGTATTCTTTACCTGGGAGCCCCCACCCCCGAGTTTCCTCAAGGTCAATTTTGATGGCTCGGTCTTGGATGGAGGTAGGAGAGGTGGGGCTGAATTTGTTATCAAGGGACCGAATTCTTGTGCGGTGGCGGCGGGAGGCTGTCAGATTTTTGACACCTCGTTTCCTAGGGCAGAGCTGCGGGCGGCTTGCATGGGTATGTGCTACGCGCGGCGAGTGCTTCAAGCGAGTTCAGTCTTACTAGAGGGAGATTCGGCCACAGTGATTAGCTGGATCCGAAAGGGCCCGAACAGATATGGAGGAGATCATCCACTGCTCCGCGACATTTGGGAGATGGGGAAGGAGAATGTCACATTTCAGGCTATGCATGTATATCGTGAGACCAATGGGACAGTCGACTAGATGATAGCTTATGTAGCGAGCCACTCAGGAAGTACCCTATGGCCTGGAGAGAGAGAGATACCCGAAGCACTTCGGGACCTTTTGCTTTCTGATTTTCTTGGATGTATTCGTACCCGTGATGTATGAAATGCCCGTTCCAGCAAAAAAAAAAGAAGAAGAAGAAGAAGAAGAAGAAGAAGAAGGTAACTTTATATTCCTATTAACTGATGCAATCTTCTTAACAACTTCAAAAATATTTGGAGGTAACAGGCACTTGGCAGAGGCATTTCCTGTTGAAGATAAGTCAACAGTTTAATTAGAAGTAATGAGATAACAAAGTAGAACAAGGTTTTACCCAAGTGTTACATTTGATGACGAATTTTTCCAAAGCATATACAAAAACTTTTTTGCTCTTGTCTGTATCATGCAAATAGGAGATAGTTGTTCAATGTTTCAACCAATTGGTTATTGTAATAATTTGAATTCTTAGGGACATCTGTATTACTTGACTCAGCAAGAACAGTATTTATTCTCTCTCTCTCTTTTCCGTTTAAGAATTGCAGTGGGAATACCACCATTTAAGATGGCTTCGCACTAAATAGGTTATGCAAATGGCAACATGCAGAACCTGCATACAAATATTGAAGTCCATCAAGATGGTAACTTTCCTACTCTTTGTTCTTATCCTTCCATGGACATCATTATCCTTCCATGGACATCATAATGAAATTTTTGAAGATTGACCCACTGGTGTTATTCCACAAAAAAATCATCCTGCCTGCTTCACTAATTCGTGGTAAGATACTGAACCCTTTGCTTTGAAAAATGCTTCAGAAGACCAGATCATTTCTCAGTGTCAGCAGCTGCAAATATATAATCCTATCACTTGGAAAAATCTACAATACTTGCCCTCGTCTTTTTGAATTTAAATCCCTCCAGACTCAGGAAATAATCAAATACTCTTAAGATTTAACAAGATTAGAGCAATACAAATTCTGAAACTTGTTCTCACTTACCCTGCTCTAATTTTTCAAACAATTCAGGTTCAATTTGCAGACAAACAACTACATGTTAGTGGCATAAAAGATATTATTTTGAAACATGACTTGTGGCAAGCCTGGAATATTATCTTAGTGAAGCTGCTTCACAATCAGCTTCCAATGTTAAAATAAAAAAATATAAACAAATTTAAGCATACTGAATCAACGAAGAAAATAACAGATACATAATCAAGCCCAAACAAGTGGCTGAATTTTTCTATCTGTGCGAATAAATTCATTCCTCTTGAAATTGAGACCTCGGGAACTCAGAAACAGTTTACATCAACACGAAAATCTTGCTCCTTTAAGAATTGACAAAATGCTACCCAGTAAATGAATGGATGTTATCCCACCCTGTTCAAAGTCTGATAAAAAGGTAAAACTGTGTTGAAACTGTAGGTAAAATCCCATCCGAACATCAAAACTTTCTTACAAAAGAATAAGACCTGAAAGAATGAAGCATCTAACAGGCTGTGCGTAGAAATATCTACACCTCCAACAAGAGGAAATTTTAAATTCTCCCCCTACAAGGGATGAAAATGATTCTGGTGAGGGGCACAAGCTGTGCATGCCTCTCTTAATTAAGATCATGCAGTCCACATAACAAGTCCCTCTGTGCAATTGCTTTTAAGCTTTCACTGAATCTGCTCGCCAATCAGATCAAGACCCACCAACAGGAATGAGACCCCCTGAAAGAGGAGGAAGTAAAAATGTATACCCTGAGCGGAGAGCAAACTTCGAGCAGAAGCAGTCAAGAGAAGGCACGCAAGTGCCAGCTCTTTCCGGTAGATCCTGTTATGTTTTTTCCTATCCTTTCTGGCCTTGGGTTCTTCCTTTGCAATGGCATCAAGGTTGGGAGCAGAGGCACCACGTTGTTGTTTAGGTTCTTTTTCTATTAAGTGAACAAGATCACCCTCAGAGGAACGGCCTGATTTCTTTGTGACAACCCATTCATAGGCGCTCCCAAGTTGGAATAGGCCAGAGATCATGGCATTGAACTTGGTCACAGACATGGTATTTTCGAAGAGCAGGTAGGGGACAATGAATGGGAAGGATCTAGGTGCAGGCAGGATGTTGAGGAAGGACATCATGGCGGGGATGTAGCAGACCACCCATGCAGGGAGCTCGGCTTCAGGGACAAACATGGTCATTGGGAGGATGATGCAGAATAAAGTAAAGGAGTAGAATGGTAATATGAGTTTTCGGAGAAGGAAAAACAGAAAGATCAAGTTGGCCTTCTTCCAGAACCCAATCTGCATCAAAAAAAAGAAAAAAAAAAGTTAAGCCAAGGAAATTTCAACAATCTACGTTTAGAAAAGAAACAAATATTGATAAGATATATACTGTTTAGAGTTCTTGTGAACAGTAGAAACTTCAGCAACTTCATATCAGGAGATTGATATTTAGTTATATTAGATAGAAGAATAGTGGCTGTTGCATTTAAAGATGTTCAACAGCATCCTATAAAAGAATAGCAAAATATGGCAACAAGTGCCAAAAAGCATTTGAAAGAGAAAAAGGATACTATTGGAATGATACTATGACAGCAAATTTGTCTACCATGATGGCCTCCTGGCAATGACTTTGAGGGATAGAAGTATGGATATTTGAAGGCAGCATCTAAAAGGTAGGGGATGATAATAATATTAGAAAACAAAATTTGCAGAACAATATTACTGCTACCAAGTTCAAGTTTTGCCAAGGTCACCGTATGAGCACAATCTTTTGATTTTCTCAGAATGCGCCATAATTCATTTCTTTTTTTCTGCATTACTCTAGTGTGTTTTCATTACAATCTTCAGAAGGAAAACTAGTGCTCCTGTAACTCTCATTGATAACAAGAAATGCAGATGGAGGTGCATAGATATGCACGAGCATGGTGCCATCATTAAGTCAGACAATGGATAGAGGCTTGCCTAATATGAATGGAATCAAATAAACCACACCCATGCATAGACACTCAGTGTCAATCGCAACGTGTATCACTCTGAGAAGAAAAAGTGGACATGAATCTCTTTTAAATATAGAAGTTGGAACATAACCACCTACATTCTGTCAGTTCCAAGCCCCTTCTAGGGTCAAAAAGCAAGTTTAGTGCGTTGTGGGTGCACATCAATTATTGGACATTCTGTCTGAGATCTTCCTTATAAAATTTACCTAAGCTGTGTTGCATCAGTAGCATGTGCATGTACTACACGACCCTTTCGAGAGTATAAAATAGCATCAAAATAAAGCAATATGCAAATTTCACCTTGGCTCGGATAATATCTGGCGAGCAGAGCCTAAACAACTGCATGGGGCCGGAATGCCATCGGTGCTGCTGCTTCCTGTAAGCCTCATATGACTCCGGCAATTCACATTGGCACTGTAAAGGGAACGTAAACAAGAAACACGATTTTAAACCTAAATTCAATTCATCGAATCTGTGCAATGGAAGTAACCAGTGGAACAAGTGAAAGTCCTCCCAGTACCTCCACGTCATTGAGGAAGATGAACTTCCATCCCTTGAGATGAGCTCGGACTGCAATGTCCATGTCCTCCACAGTGGTTCTCTCCATCCATCCCCCAGCATCTTCCAGAGCCTTAATTCTCCAAACTCCAGCCGTCCCATTGAATCCAAAGAAGTCGATGAACACCCCATTCACCTGCTGCTCCACCTCAAAGTGAAAGCACAGATTAATGTTCTGCAGCCTGGTCAGCAAATTCTCATCTTTGTTCACAAAAGACCACCTCGCCTGCACCAGCCCCAACTCCTCATTGTCCTGCAAAAACCACAGGTTTATTTTGAGTTCCATGCTTAAAACAGGGAAATTGAAGTTCCACTCAGTCCTTCAATCCAACCTTAAAATGGGGAACAGTTCGCTTCAAAAAGTCCGGCTGCGGCTGGAAGTCGGCATCGAAGATGGCGACGAGCTCATAGTCCTTAACATAGCTGCAATTCATGGCGGACTTGAGGTTCCCAGCCTTGTATCCATCGCGGATAACCCGGTGTCGATACACGATCCGAGCTCCATTCTGCTGCCACTTCTCCACCTCCTCCTTGATCAGTGCCTGCGTCGTGGGATCGTTGGAATCATCCAACACCTGAACCAGCAAATTGGACCTCGGCCAATCTAGATTGCACACAGCAGCAATCGACTGCTGATACACCTGCCAAATGCCAATTCACCAGCAAAAGGTTGCAACTTTAGATGACACATTCCAAATCCAAAGCTTAAAGAAAGCCAAAAATTGGATCTTTCTTAGGTTTACCTCTCTCTCATTGCACATGGGTATCTGGACAAGCACCATGGGAAAATCCTCGCCGCCGGATTCGAGGTCTTCGGAAGCTCCGGAGCCAAGCTTAGCGTTCTTCGGCACCGGTTTGATCGTCTTGAAACGGATCCAGAAGCAGCCGATGCAGAGGATGAGGCGGTCAGCGCTCTGGATCAGGAAAAGAACGACGCAGGCGTCGGCGAGGAACTGGAGCGGCGGAGCGACGTACTCCGCCCGGAAGTGGATCCACCCGGAGTACACGGAGTCGAAGAGATCTCGAACGCCAAATGAGGTGGGGAAGGCGAGGCCCCGGAGCTTGGGGGCTCCCAGGTGCCAGCCCTTGCAGTAGGCAACGACCTCAACCCCCAAGAGCACCACCGAGAGCCAAAGGAAGACCTTGATACAAGAATAGAACCGGTTGCGCAGCACCGGGCTCTCCTCCTGAGGGGATGAGGCGGCGTCGGAGTCCGTCCGGCCGGAGGCGACACGGCGGCGGACGGCGGACGCGAAGCCGAAGACGGCGGAGGCGAGGGAGGTGAGGCAGCCGGCGGCACGGTGGGCCTTGAGGAGGAGCACCCAGGTGATCTGCTTCGCGTTCTTCCCCCTCCCGCCCTTCCGCGGCCGGGCGCCGGCAGCGAACTCCTCTCCTCCGCCGCCGCCAACGCCGACACCGTAGTCATCGTCGTCGTCCGGGGAGATCTCCGAGATGGACCAGTTGGGATTCTCCATTTTGACGATTACCGGCGTCCCGCGGTGGGTCTCCTTGGCCCACCAACCGAACGACGGCGCCATGACTGCCGGAGAGAAGACCACCACCGGCTCCAATCCTTAAAAAAACCGATCAAGGTGCCGACTTTCCCTTAAATGCGCCTCGGGATTAGGTTCCCTTCAAGAATCTCGACGCTTGGGGGCCGGACCTCGCGCCCGGAGGGCAATGCGGTGGTCCCCTGGGTTTCAGTGGAACAGGGGAGGTGGGAAGAAGAGTCCAAATCCAACACCGAATCGGCCTGTCGTGGTCTCCATCTCCTCCCCCATCCGTTCCCGCTCGGAGATGCGCCTTCGCTGGCAATAAGAAAGGCACGACAAGGACCGCCAGAGAAGAGAAGAATAAGAACAGCTCAACACGTCTCTCTCGATCTCACGAACTCACACATAAGGAGAACATGACATTTTTATTCTCCCACCCCATGATTACCATCGATGAATTACGAAAGTCCCTCGAAGAAGGATTGGCACCTTGAAAACATGGAATAAATCTGGAAGAGAGGATAGATTACCGCAGCAGACGGCGATGGATGTGGACGAAGTTCTTTTTAATGAAGCTGGGATTTTTATACCAGAGAACAATAAAGAAGGAAGGAGTTTAAGAATGGAGTGAATTTTTTTTTGTTTCTATGGGCGAAACGATGCTTCTCTCCTTCTTCCAGTTTTCCTTAGAATATTCTATTTTTCACAGAGATCAAAATCCTAAAAAGATTTTTTTAAAAAAAGGCTCTTTTTTTTTGGGAAAAAGAAGGGAAGGAGGAAGAAGGTAGAGGAGTAGAGTGTCCAAAGGATGGAAGGGGAGGACGCTCTTGAGACCGTACGCGTATTATTGAATAGGTTAGCATTAAAACCTGAATTAAAAGCTAAAGTGGTAACTTAGAACGGAGGAGTGTTACTTTTGACACCAAACGGGTGTTAAACCCATCTCATTATATTGTATTACGTTAGAATTAATGGTTAATCACTCGGATTAGTCTCTATTTTTGGTGAGATTAAGTGTTACCGTAGAGCTAAAGATGGGACTTCCTGTCTATTTTAGTATTGAAATCCATGGCTGTAGCTCGCCTTTCTGTTGGCCACTGTAGACCGAGTCGTCTTTGGGTATTAACTCGCATAACGAGAAATACTTTAACAGAAAAAAGAAAACTTTGCTAAGTCTTAATTATATCTAAGAAAATTAGTAAAACAATGCTAAGCACATATATTTTATGTGCTTGTTTTTTCCATGCAGAAATCTACAGCATATAGAATTAAAAGCTCAAAAGTCCAAACATTCAATTACTAAATATTGGCGAAAAGACACCAAATCATAAAATATTTGCTTAATGAACATACTAATTAAATAGCTGTTGATATATTTTAAAAGAAAATGCACTCAATTAAGTTGAGTACTCATTGGCATTTGCTAGGAATAACCCCTCTGGTGTGACCGCCGGTTATGACTTTGGAACACTGACAGTAATCCACTAAATGGACAGCTAGGATCAACTTGATAGGGATGAACTATTTTTAAAATTTTTTAAGCTCCATCCCAGGAAATAATTATGGTAGCTCGCGAAGCTTCTGCCAAAACTGAGCCCACGCTGCAAGAGAACTTTAAACCCCGAGGTCCCAAATTTCGAATAGTCTAGTGGTAGCACTCGATCACAGCCGTCCATTCTGTCCAAATCAAACCAAGCCACAGGCGGTGTCCACCGTACAGCCTGGTCCCATGGACCCTACCCTATGCGTTCCAGTTTCAGACCAAAGTGACTCTTTTAACCTCGAAGTCTTTCTTGGTCGGTCTGTAAGGGTAAAACCGTAATTCTGACAAAGCGCGTGACACGAGGAACGTGCGGATCACGTGACAATGGTTCGGCATCTCTGCAGCGTGACAGCGCTAACACCTTCATATTTGATAAAATTAGGGGTAAAATAGGCAGTTCGTTTTTTTACTATTTTTTACTTTATGGTATTTGGTTGGCAACGCCGTGTCACGTGACAGGCGAAATGGTCGGGTCGTCGACACGTGTCGTCAAGCGCCCTCGGGATCCCGCCAGCCGGCGGGGTGGATGTCGTGTGGGCCAAGTAGCGCAACCCGCGGTTTACCGCCACGTCACCGCTTTAATATTTGTATTTTCTTTTTTTTGTAATATTTTTGGGTTCAGGAGCTTTTGTGCGTGGGGGAAATGATAAAATAATTGCTTGGCTTGGCTTTGTGTGAGTTTTTTTTTTTTTTAATGGAGTCACGCTTTTGAGGGGGTGAGAAGTCACCGTCTGCTTTCTGTTTGACCGTACTGAGGTCTTTGAAGCTGGCCAGCTAGTTCTTTGGTTGCCTGGAATGGCCTTATGGTCTTCCCTGAATTACTTGGGACTCACCTCAGTCTTCTAAAATGGAGAATTATGTTGCTATGTTGGGGACCAACGGCTGAGATACTGTGGTTTGGGGCCAATGGTTTTCCTTTGTTATCGAGATTGTTACAAGTGGCTTGTTTTCAATTTATCCCACTGTAGTGAAGTTCAAGAATTTAATGGTTTCTGTAAAATTTCAGATTGAGCATCTTTTTCCTAAAAAAATTCTTATGGTAACTTAATCTTGTTTGTAAACTTTTCTTACGTTGGGTCAGGTAGTTCTAGTTGTGGATTTTTAATGTTTTATAGTGATTTGTTGCGATGATATGCATTCCTGGTAGTACTCCATCATTATATTGTATAGAGAAAAATAGTTTATAAGCTTTTTATTAGTAAATAAATTATTATGGTTAACTGTTAACGTGGGATAAGTTATGATTTAATAAGGGACAGTGTCTGCTATAGATTGATCTATACATAATCGTATATTATTAACTCTCCCTCCTTAAAAAGATTTAGAAACTTCCATAATAATAGACTGTGTACATAATAGTATAAGTAAGATTTCATTTTAGCCTTTTTTTTCTCTTTTCTAATATTTCAAAATAGGAAAAGCATACGGAAAAAAAACAATGAATTGCAGGTTATTCTTTTTTTAATAAATATTTTAAACTGTATTCTTTCTTTTGAAAGAAAAGCTTTTTGTATTCTCTTTCTGAAATATGAAATCTTGACCAACAGAAAAAATAGCATAATAAGAGATATCTTGATATTGTATTTTCCAATCAAGCAACTTTAGTTTTCAATTTTCTGGAGGTATTTTACGGTTTCCAAAAATGGGTCATTTTCCCGAAGAACCTAAAGCCTTTCATGAAATCTTATCTTTTATCAGGAGAACGAACAAGAAAACAAAATATTCCTATTAATTTTTCAAAATACTTTACATACAATCATATAATTCCCACACAAAAAAACTTATTTTACATTTGATCTTATTAGCCGAAAAGCCGAGAAAAGTATCAAAAAGAAAAAGAAAAAATGTTTAAGGCCGAGAAAAGCATTCCTCAAATCAATCCCTCTAAAAAAAAAAAAAAAAGTAAAAAAGGAAAGAAGAAGGGTGGAAAGAGAACGACACCAAGCTAGAGAATTAACAAGAGCGTGTGGTTGGTTTAGCACTTTAACTCAAAAGCTAAAGTTCACATACATGATGTGGGACTTGTACGTAAGTTTCATCCCCCTCCTGCGAGTGCATGACAGCTCTCTGCATGATTGTTTCCAATGTCTTCCCGTTCTTATCCCATCCCACCTACCCCTTCAAAAGAGAACCCTTCTAAACCGGCTTTTAGGAAGTTTCTACTTCATTCAATCTTTAGTATTTAGACCCAAAGAGGGAGTAGGAAACTAGTGTTTAGTGGAACCCCACCACCTTTGTAGTTTTTCCGTCCTTCCCTCCCACGGCCGACTGCACCCTGAACTTAAAATACTATGGGGTCGTTCTGTCCTACATTATTCGATTCCGTGTGGGTCTTCCACACTTTGAGAAGCGCTGTTGAGGTTGGTGGGTTGGTGGGTGCAGCAGTGCCCCGCCCATCACCCACCGTCGCCCTTCTAGAATTAGGTTCGACCCAATCATGGACCCAAAACAGGACCAAATCTATCAATAGAATTGACAAAACAATCTCCAAACCATGTGCCTTGGTCTGCATATCCAACCGTGGGAATCGATATTTATGTGACACATCCACGTGGCATCTGTCGAAGATGAGACACGTGCGAGTTGAATTGAGAGAAGATGGTACGTGTGGTGGCTGACGTTGGTTTGATGTGCACTTGGTCGAGCCTATGGTTTGGATTTTGGAGCTCGATGGGTTGGACCGGGTCGATGGCTCAGTCGTAAACATGGTTCGACCGGATAGAGACCAAGACTGGATATTGGTCAAAAAGGAACCCTAATACGACAGTCATGGCCGTTGGGTTCAAATGGTGTGGAATGGAGACCATTTCGCTTAATGACTTCATCAACGAAGCAGGGTTGGCAC
>JAOXJJ010000460.1:1087309-1098415 GCA_025769935.1 Phoenix roebelenii
CATGGCCGTTGGGTTCAAATGGTGTGGAATGGAGACCATTTCGCTTAATGACTTCATCAACGAAGCAGGGTTGGCACCAACTATTATAGCAGTTCCTTTTTTTCGTTTTTAAAATGAATCAAATTTTAGTTGAACAAAACTAACATGTCAATTGATTTCAAGCTAAGCTATAATAGTATTATTCTTCAATATTGTCTACATTTGCCTTCCATAATGATGCGGACTGCAAAGTTCATAAAATGAGTGCTTTCCCACTCCTCACATCATGTGTATGTAGGTAGAGTTAGTTTGTCTTTAAAGGGTAATTAGAGTTTGATGACGTAATTTATTGTGTTTAATTATTGGGGACGTGTTAGGTGTAAGAGGGAAGCCATACAAAAGTGTTGTCTCGGTTTATTAATTATGCAAGGCATGGTCCACCATGTCTTAGACGAATGCCAAATACTTATCCCTCCCTGCTATATGGGGACTGGGCATTGTAAGTGGCAGAGGGGTCTTGCTGCCATGATCCATTGAGATCTAGCCTCGAGTCGTATGGATTCGTCCCACCCCTCGTGCTTTCGTTACCTCCAACTAGCAACGGGGACAGCACGGATCGAAGGCCCACAAAGTCAAGAGGTTACATGCGGTCGGCTAGGTCGAGCGGCGGTGATATAGCAAGCGAGCTTCATTTCTCCAAGCACTATTATTAACATGCCACTTGACATGGTTTTCTCACATTGGGAAATGGACCTCTGCTTAAGTTATGGAAGAGCCGGCTAACATGTTAGGTTTATTCCTAAATCCAGGTCCAATGTGTAATGAATTGATTCTCCTATATTTTTGTATGATTTTAGTCCTCTTCAAGATAGTAGAGACAGAGGAAGGTTTTGGTGCCATGCGTAAAGCTCCTTGTACATATTCATTTGCCTAATGCCTACTAAATATTATTATTATATTTAAAATTGATCAAAAGTGACATGCTTTCAAATATTAGCATGGTTGTTTGTGCAGCTGCACTCAAGAATGTTCTTGAAGTGTGTCACGTCCAAAACTAGCATGGCATTCTGATTGGCTTGCCGGATAGGAGCTAGTTCAGAAGGAATAAGTTATTTGTAAACAAGTTGGAGGGACGATAGTTCAACTTAACTTTCTTGTAAAGCATATTAATTTGATGAACTTTCGGATGCATGCTAGAAACTTCATCTTAAAGAACTTTGACAAGTACTTTAGTTTATGAGGAGGCGGCCTTGGAGTATTTCGATTCGAGAGCAAGAAAAAAATATGAAATTTTTTACATAAAGTTTTGCTTTTTGAGCATAATTTTGCTTTATCTTAGAGTTGGAGATGAAAGAGCCCCTATTTTTGGTCACAAGTCCTTGCACAGCTATTAGGCTCGAGCTTGGCAATTCTATTTCAAACAAAGGAAGCCTATCGAGTGTTACTCTTTTAGTATCGAGACGTATTCGTTTGGATATATAAAGTAATGCCTGGACTCTATCCTAAAATTGTTGTCCATTATTTGGCAATTGATCCGAAACGCATGCCAGTAAAGCCTTTAAGAATTCTATTTGGATTGCCAATATAGTCCCAATTTGAAAGATGAACGGTCAAATACGCACCTGAATTGATTTCTAAGACTTTAATAAAGTGTCCTAAAGATTGTTTTTCATTTTCCATAAGGGAGATGATGGTTGACTCCATAACTAGGGATGCAGCACTCTCATTTATGGATGGTTCATCTAGTTATAATCAAAGAAAGATGGCATCCGAGGACGCGATACACACGATCTTCATGTAACAATTGAATACATATTGTTTCTTAGAAACAATATGGTTTAGGTCGATGGAAAATACTGCCAATACTGAAAATAATATATGCATTAGCAATATATAAACTATCTACATTTTTTAAGGCGACTCTACATCCTTTGTTATAAAGGTTTGTCATATTTTGGCCATCTCAATTGCATCATCTTTTGGAATATGTATCGGCAAACTTGCATGTCTCCAAAGTCAGACATATTTTAAGTCTGTTCAAACTATAAACATAGACTAAACTATAGAACATAATTCAATTACTATTTACTCCAATGATGACTTGATCTGTTAACAAAGAAATGGACAATTGAGGACGAAGTCATCTCATTTAGGTGCTAATGTAGCAGAATCTGAAGGAGTCATGCACGTCTAACTCAATATGATTGGAAAAGCCAATTCATAACAATATAACAATAGGTTCAATGTTCCAAGGCATCAAACTAGATAGACTAGAAGAGCAATCCAGTACAGATGTTAGAGCTTGTTTGGTCCTTTGAAACAAGTGATGTGACATTTTAACTACATTGATCAAGATAACCCCATTGAAGATGACCTCTCCCTGGGAAAAGTCAAAAAGAAACAAAGAAAAAATTTGTGGTCTTCCGCTGGCCATTCGTTGCAAAGTGACTCTTCCTGAATCGAGGAAATATGAAGGTACATTCGGCTGAAGGACCAACAAACCAATGACTAGCCTGACATGAACTCAGCTCCTATAGATTAAGAGGCAAAAAGAGATGTTATTGAGAAGGATTGTCAACATATATATTATAGCCATACATATACATATACATATGTATTATAGCGGCTAATAAATATTATAGTTAATGGAATTTCGAACGCTATTAATGCTTTGATCGAGATGTCAAATTTACCAACCAGTTTTGGAAGACGCTATGGACCAAGTTAGCTATTAATTAAACTCCATTTTCAAGTTCCTTTCATCCTTGGACTGATAGGCAAAGTAGGAATGTTTAACTGCAATGTGGGAACTTGCTACGGAGTCTTATCGCAAAGTACTCAACAATTTAGGATTCAATTTTATCTCAAGCTGAGTTCACATACGGTAACAGCATCAACCTCTCATCAAGATTATCATCTCTTGAGATCGTCTAAGTGTGAAGATCCGTACGGGTGTGTGTTTAGTTCGATATCGGTTATTCGTCGAAAATATCTTAGGTACTTATACAGAACTAATGAACCAAAAAAATATTTTCTGGCTAGCTTTTTTAGATGAGGTTCTGAATTGTTACACTAAGAATTAACATCATGATGGCAATCATTGGACTAGTACCTCTGCCGATATATAGCAAGGGTTATGCCAAAGGAGAAGACTTTTCTTAAACATATCTAACAGATCTATGATGAAGTCAGGAAGAAGATTGTTGAAACGCAATGACACTTGCCATAGAGGCGCAGGAGCATTCACTTCAAACTAGGAGATAAATTGTTGTCCGCAATCAGCCAAAATGACATCTACCTAAATCTTTCATTAAGTTGTAGGCAAAGTACCCGGGACCATGCTAGATCATTGTATTTGTGAGGGAAAATGCTCATATATGTACTCAACATTCCAAAAGATGCCTACTTTAGCCCAGTCTTCAATGTTGCTGGCCTCACACCCTACTTTGAAAACCAAGAAATAGTTGATGAAGTACATATGTGATCTAAAATCCCACCACTCGAGAAAAAGAACTAAGAAATCAAGCCCATCCATGCTGATGAGACTGTGCTGGCCCAAAGTCAATCGAATGAGGAGTTTCTGCTTAAGCAGAGAGGTAGGCCTGAATCTGAGAGGTTATGGATAATAGCCGAGGACCTACCTGCAGCGCCTAAACTTAGACGAGTATTAAGTGCATGGTTCCAATATTTAAAAGAGCATATACTCAAAAGAATTTAGAGTAAGTTTTAAAATGTGATGGTCGATGAAAATCTAAAAACACAAGTGACAGGGGGCAAAATGGATCGTCCAGCCCATATCAAAAGGGCCACCCAATTTCGGCCAATAGATACCGATGCCGACCGGACGTGTCATTGGTCCGGCCCTGAACCAGCCCGATCTCGGACTCTGCCAAAAGCTCCTTCAACCTTGGATGTTTGCCGACGCGCCCCGGCCAAGATCGGGGTGCCTTCCTGCATTCGCCGACTCGCCCAACCAAGCTCGGGCGCCCTCTTTAGTTATGCACCCTGACCCTCAAGCTCGGGACACTCCACCAAGCACACCTCCGACCCCGGAATGCTAAGCTGGCCTCAGCGCCTGTCTAGCCGACCTCGCCAAATGTCCGATGCAACCTCAATAAGCTCGGCCTTATCAACGGCTACACCCATGTGTGTGCCTACACCGTTTCTGAGAACGGACTCCGCCGCACGCCATAAAAAAAGCATATACTCAAAAAAATAGAGTAAGTTTTAAAATATGATGGTCGATGAAAATCTAGAAATACAGGCATCCCATTTCCTAAAATGAGGATTTTGATTATTTTCACCATTGTGGTTTGATGTGGGTCTGCTTTTCTGAATGATTACATGATACCATCATCTTGGAACAGATGAAATTTGTTGGCCTCCATCTGCAAGCATATCTTCATGGTTCATGTACTAAGTGACCCCACTGGAGAATATCAAAGTTCTATGTACCTTACCTGGAATATGGGATTGAGATGAAATCTAGTTTATACTTATTATTTACTTTTTGTTTATACTTTGAGATGTCAAAAAGGAAAGTAAAGTCGAGGATTTTCATGCTTTGCTACTAAATTCATTCCCTTGCATGGGGAAGAAGATGCACAGATGAGATCTGACGAAGGAAAAAAGAAAACACGTACCAAACTTAGTGATCATAAAAACAGGACAAAGGCCACAAAAGCTGCCGAGCCACTTCTCATCGTATCAACGAGCTAGGAGCTTAGCAAAATGAATGAACCGAGTTGAGTTTATTCTATTATTTGTCATGAACTGATGCCATCAAGAATGAATGGTTCTTCACTGTGTAATTCATTTCAGCGAATTGCAAATGGTAGACTTTGCTAAACTGAAAAGTTGGCAATTTTGTTTTTCACCAAGAACACTTCCTCATTCTCAGCGTGGGGGGAAATGAGAATGGATAAATAATTTTCTCATTATACAGGTCAAGTGAATTCACTTGAATGCACACCCTGGTCAATTGCTCATCATCTCAGGTCTCTTCATGCAACCCTTCGGTACATGAATCCCGTGAAAGTTTGATTCGATTGAACTGTGGTAGGTCTCTCTCCTTCTGTAGTCATAGCATCGATTGCTATTTTGCTGGTCTCCCTTCCTAATTGGGACACTGGCACCTTGCTTGAAGCTGTTACACTGCAGACAAGAAAATGAGCTTAAGGATTAAAACTGTGGATGCAAGAATCTAATTCCACAGAATATAGTGAGGACCTAGGCTTGGCAGCTTACCTTGATGTTGCCAATTTGCAGGTCTTTTCAGAGATTTTTTTGCTGCTTCCTCCTTGCTAATGACTAACTGCGTTGGCAACTTGGGATGAGATTTTGCTAGATTCTTTGAAGCATTAACATATTAATTTCAGCAATTTTTTTCAGACTCCAAGGCAAAAAAAGATTTAAAATTTACCATCTGAAGAACACAATGGCTTCCTTTACTTGCAAATAAATCCAGATATTTGATATAACGTGTATTGCAACAGTCCACATGTACCTCTTTACCGTGTTGGAAGAACAGTGGCCATAAATAACATTCTCCTGTGAAGCTTTCAATCCGAACTGTTGTGAGCTCCTCTACAAGAACAGATCTAAGACAAGACCTCCACGGAGTTTAATTTTGTAATGGAAAGAAACGATACCCCAGTCATTAATTTATGATTTCGCTTATTGTTCTGCTTCTTACATTGATAGCACTGCTCTCCATGCGCCATTAGCATCCATAGTCTGTAAGGATGCCAAATGCTAGAGGATGCCTTTTATTTTACAATATCATGCAATCTTGTTCAAAATTTCTATTTTAACTTGGAACTCCATCACATGTTAGATGAAATCATCGAATAACCAAGCAGAGGTACCACCAATTATGATGACTGTGCATTGTCTTAAAAGCAAGCATCAAATACCTCAATAAAGATCAGACATAAATTTTGCATTTAGTAATCATGTACAATATTTCCAGTCCAGAAATAAGCAACTTTCATAGTTTTAGCTGACTAATGGTAACCAAATACATCTTATGAGTCCACACGCCTGGAAACATGAGTTTCATGACGTTATTTGATCTGATATACCAAATATCCATGAGGAGAATGTGCGACCTCCAAACCAAGAAAAGACTTAGGGTGACCTTCATCACTCGGAAAATCATAGTCAAACGAGTCTCATTTTCAGAACATGGCAAGCAAAAGAAAACCTGCATCTAATTGGCTCGAAAGCCGGCCCTTGTTCAACAGCTAGTATTGAATCATTTCTAGTGAGCCGTGTGAGCGGAACCACCTCTATTCTTCGGGTTTCTTGCCAACAGAAGAGTCTGATGTTGATGTGTCTTCTTCATCAATCCAACCCGTGTTTGAACATTGTGCTGTTTGAGTACAAAATGCAATATATTTTTACCAGACCCCTCAAACCATCTGAGTTCCTCGTGAAAAAGAATCCAAATGTAGATCATTTGGGGACAAACAATTCAGTTACAATCGCCTCTGACATGATCTATATTTACAATTACTAGTACAATCAGCACCTTCCACCTTTCCTCTCTAATTTTATTGCTTCATAAGACGTCATTACTTCTTTAAATTTTGCCTCTGCAGCCTCTGCAACAAGCATCATTTTATCTTGTCAAATAATTCAGCAAAGACAATGTCAGGGTATGCAAGGATGCTTCAGAAAGAAACAAGCCTAACGCACACAGAATGATACAAGGATGTAGATCATGTAGTAGTACTCAACCTTTGTTATCCTGGTTTTGATCTGGATGGTATTCCATAGCTTTTGTTCTGAAAGCAGTCTGCAATACAAATTAGAGGGAAAATATCAGATAACATAAAGTTGCAATCTTCCCAACCTCCCCAAAGCACATAGCACGTAACCAGAGAGAGGATCATTGGGTTTGAACGTGTTAATTATTTGAAGGGCTTCACAATAGCGGAACAAGTCTACAGTCCAGTTACAAGACAAGTATGACGCAGCATAAAAAGTGCTAGCACTGTGGTATTTGCATCTTTCAGTTTGTGTAGGAAATGCTAATGTTTACTTTGCTGAATAACAACACAAGTAGATTAGGAGTAACATTCCATAAACAAAACTAGACTCATGCCAGATAATCAGAGTATACAGACGCCAATCAACCAGATAATCACTTCCCTTCTGCAACTACTCTACACTCAATAAATGAAGTTTACTAAAGGGAGTAACCCATTAGGGCCATCAAAAAGTTTGTCATTTGTTGCTATTATTAGCTCAGAGAAATTTAATTCTCAAAGCAAAAAAGAAATCAACTTGAAGGAGTTTGTTTCTTTCAATGGTATATACACTTCAAAACAAATTATACCAGAGTTACCTATAGAGAAATAGCACACAAAGGCTAAAAGAAGGATGTTATTGTTTGTAGCCAAAAAGATGAAATCATCTTAGGGGAATTATCAGGTTTTATTGGGACTGGGTGTACCCACCCAACCCAGATCCCCACTAGGGGATTCAGGTCTAAATTTGGCCCCAACTCCACCCAGCCACCAATCAGGTTCAGCCCAGGTCTAGGTAGGTATAAAATTGTAAGACTCCTCAAATCTATGGGCCGAGTGTCTACCGGGTCTGGATGAGGTCCAGGTTCACCTACTACAGAGGTCGACATGTGAAAAATGTAAGAGGAAATAAGTTTTGAAGAAAATGACACTAGTGTGCATAAGGCCGAAGGCAGGATCGATGCATTGGAGCTTTTACGAGGGAGGTGACACGTAAAAAATGGGTGGCAGTGAATGGTGAACCCAAAATTTATTATCATGCCTCATAAGAAAAACTAAAGATGAGTAAATATATTTAACATATATTATAAACAAAACAGATCAGGTAAATTGTTGGGATCACGTTGGCTTTGGGTTTGCAGATTTAAGTTATAGGCCTCTCTCTGTGTGTGCACATGGACATGGCTTTGCATAAGCCTGCATTCATGCTAGAGTGTACACATGAATCCATCTTTATGTTCATGTTTGTGTGTTTGTATGGTCTGTATTGTAGTCAAAACTTATGGTGTTGCAACCATTCACAATCCATGTGAACTCCAGCATCTACCTTCCACCTTTCATTGGTTTCCAACTTCCACCCTATCTTGAAAATGTAGTTTATCCCCACAATAATGTTATTAGAAGCAACACTAATAATAAATTCTATTTTTTCTTATTATCTCCATTATATACATACATACATATCTACATATATGATATAGTAACCATATACTTATATCTTAGGGGAGTAAAGCTAGAATGCTTTGAAGAGCATTTGGCCCCAAGTGCTTCCTAATGAAGGTTAATGAAAGACCTCTCAAAAGTTAATCCACAACACTGAAAATGATCTACAGTGTCTTAAGTGTCTAGAAACTAAAAAACATTTGTTTAGGAGGTCGCTTAACAAAGCATCAAGTGGGTAAAAAATAAATGGTAGCAATATAACCAGAGAGAAAAAAGAATGCTGCAAACTATAAAACTTAAAAATCCAAACAACTGATGTTGATATAAACATTTTACAACATATAATAAGCCCATTAGAATGTTCCAAGACTACACATCAAATAAAAGTATTGTATCATACCAAATTGATGGATAGGTTAGACACCTCAAAAATACAATGATTTTGGTTTCCAACCAATTGATGCAGAAGCATGAAAGGTTCTGGTGAAAGGTTCTAGTGAGAGAAACTCTGGTTCCAGAGAGAGAAGCCAACAGCTAGTCTCCAGTTGGCCAGGGGGTGCGTCGACGGCCGCGTGGAAGCTCACGGCAACCGTGGTGGTGGAAAGGCACTATTTTGATGGCTTTGGGTGGTCCCTGCCCATCGTTCGGTGGCTCGGGCGGTCGGAAGAGGCTCCGGTCGGCCGAGGCGGTCCTGCGACTGCCGCGTGGGGTGCTCGCGGCAGCCGCGGTGGTGGAAAGGCTTGGTTCGTGATCTGGGTGGTCCGTGTCCATTGGCTAGTGGATTCGGGGAGGCCGGACGGGGCGGCAGCGGTCGGGTCGAGTGCTCCCGGTGGTGATCCGTGGGGAGACTTTCGTGGGGCAGCCGGTGCAGCGGTCCAGTGGAATACTCACAGTGGTCGCGGCCAAAATCACTCTAAGTCGGCTGCCATTCCATCTAGATCTAGCCGGGTCAGTTCTTTAACCATTTCTTTTCCCCTAACCCCTATTGTGTGCGCTTCAAGTGTGATCAGCCGTCATCTCTTAAGGCTTCGGCGTCTCAATGGAGCGGAAGGCAGGTCCAACAGCGGAGCAGACGACGGGGAAGAGGGCGGAGGTGGCAGCTCGAGGCAAAGGTACGGTATTGGGGAGTCGTGGGGAGAGATCAGGCACTCGGGTGAGACTTGGGCCCTGGGTGACCTGTCAGCCCACGGAAGCAAAAGTGGCTTGGTTGAGCTGCCGCTTTTCGACAATTTGGGAACTCCCGGAGGAGTCTATCGAGGCTGCCCACCGGGAGTGGGAGGGACTAGCGGTGGTGGCCACAGCCTCGGGCGACGGCCGAGTGGGTGGCCAAGGATGTGGCCACCCGGCTGAAGAAGATAGGGGAGGTGGCAGCGGTGACATTAGCCGACGACCATTTTGCCCTGCATTTCCGGTCAACGGCAAAGCGGGACCACGCGTTGTCGGAAGGGCCGTGGGTAGTGGAGGGGCAACTCCTCGCCATGGAACTGTGGGCACCGGATTTCCTACCCAGAGGGGACCCTGTGAAGACTGTGATGGTTTGGCTCCGACTACTCGGGTTGCCGCCGGAGTCCTGGTCGACCTCGACTATTCTCGACATCGCAACACGGGTAGGGCGGCCATTGGCCGTGGACGGGGTGACCAAGGAGCGGCGAGCTATGGGTTTCGCCCTAGTGAAGGTGGCGATTGACGCCACCGAGCCTCTCTTCCCGAGGGCCCGAATCCACAGCAAGACGAAGGTGCTCTGGTAGCCCTTTGTCTTCGAGAGCATCCCCGATTTATGTGTCCGGTGTGGCCAGATTAGGCACCCGATGGACATCGGGGATGCCCTTGGAGCGTCGGGGCTAGGCTCCGGGGAGGGGGACTCTAGGCCGATCTACCGCCTATGGCTGATGGCGACTTGCGCCCGGATCTCACGAGAGCAGGGGCCACCGCAGCCGAGGAAGATGACCGTGCTCTCGGCCGGGTCGCCTTCAACACTGCTGCTCTCCACGGTGGCTCGGGCCGACCCTCCGGGTCCCCGCCGGATTTGGAGGGCTGGCAGAAGCCCGCCAAGGTGGCCCGCCACCGCTCTCCGCCAAAGGAGCAGCCGGCGACGGTGGCGGGCCTCTAGGTGTCCAGGACCCCAGCCGAGGGCATCCAAGTCGACCCGGCCTTCGGCTCTTTCGCCGGGTTGGGGGACTCGAAGCCCCTGGCTGGTGGGGCTGGGCCAGCATGGGTGCGGGATGGATCGTCAAAGCTGCAAGCCGGCCCAAGCTCTATTCAAGCGGGCTAGCCTAGGGGCTAATCCAATAAGCGGCCCAAGAACCTTGGGCTGCTTCTGGAACTAGGCCTTGGCGCTACAGGTCGGGGCTAGGATGCGATGCAGGTCGCGGTCCAGCTAAGACGCAGCTGCGTGGGGCACGTGCCCCGTGCGGCACAACCGACGGGCCAGCAGGCCCGTTGCGCGGCTTCGGGCGCGCGGGCCTAGGGAGCTGGGTTGCACACACGTGACACCGAGAAAGCCCCCATGGACGCAGGCCTTCTTGAAGGGGAGCCATTGCTGATAGGGCTGGAAGTGGGCTCGAGCCGGCCCGAAGCCCATCGGGTCGGGCTGCCTGCGGCCGGGCTATGGGCTAGGCCCAATGCATTTCAGACCGGGCTCGGGCTGAAAACTTAAGCCCAATTCTATTTCGGACCGAGCTCGGATATCTCATTGGCCCGGCCCAGGAAGACAGCCCGAAAACACGACCCCTAGCCCGAATCGCGGTAACATGCCTCATGCGGTTGGGATCAACGAGGCGATTTGGGATTTGCTGAATCGCGGTTGGGATTTGGCGATTTACAGAGGCGAGACGAAAGCGGTGATCGGTGGAGGTGTGGAGCTAGGATTTCTCACTTTCTCCGCTTCTCCTTGTCGGCTCGTCGCTGGTCGCCGGTCGCCGGTCGCCGGTCG
>JAOXJJ010000460.1:1102195-1120439 GCA_025769935.1 Phoenix roebelenii
GAGCTATCATATACTGGTTTGATAGAATGATAAATTTCATTTCCTTTGCATGTCGTCACGTCACATGTCAAGCATTGCGGCAACATGATATTTCTACCAAGGCTTCTCAGAATCTACTCTTCCTGCTGCTTATTTGGTTGTTACTTGAGGTTATATTGCTGACTGGTTCAGCTTGGTTTACTAGAATACCAAGTCATTAATTAATGGACACGCAGAGGCTGGAGAACATTGGATCTCATATGGGATTTCCTGTTGCATTAGTAAACTGGGGATTCTCTCATTTGTTTGACCAGCATCGTGAGTTCTGAATATGCTATGGTTGGCTGGCTGCATTGGAGTATATTTGTTTTTTCATGAGGGGTTACCTCCCTTTGATTATTGAATTGATCGTACTATTTTTTTCCACTTATGCTTTTAGTTCATGTCTTTCTTAGTTTGTTATTTGGAGTGTAATGCTATGATTTTTTTTTAATGATCTCGATAAGTAGATCTGCTTTTTATATGTTGTATCGTGTTTCATATCTGTGTTCCAGAAATGTCATTTGTGGTATTAATGACCTGGTGATGTGCTCTCGGTTGTTTGACCAGAACCATCGGCTCTCAAGATAGCTTGGGGGATTGGATCATGATATGCACTTTTGATGGAGGGTGTTCCTCAACCTTTATTATAGAATTGATAATATTTCTATTTTTTTCTCAAACTTAAAGTTCACATCATAGGTTTGTTATTTCTAATGTCGCAGAAGAGCTTGTACAACATCAGGTGATCTTGCTCAAGGGCATATCTAAGCAAAGGTAGCAACAAACTAAGCATATCTCACTAAAATGAGACAAAATGGGCTTGGGCCAGGCTCGTGATCGGGCTCGGGCCGAATTTCTGTAAAACTATTCGGGCCTAGGCCCAGCCCGAAGCTCGAAAAATAATTTCGGGCCGGTCTTGGGTAGGGGTGTGGCCCGGCCCACTTCCAGCCCTAATTGCTGGGCTCAGGTTGGCCCGCCAATAGGTTTGGGCTGAGCCAGCCCGCGAGAGAGTCTGCAGGGCCTGCAAGGCCCAACTCCAGCATGGGAGGGCCCATGCCGAGGAGTGAGCCCGGCGGGGGGCTCCCATGACTCTAGGCCAGGGGTCTTCGGGGATCTTGGTCAGGCTTGGTGAGCCAAGCACGACAGGGCCCTTAAGGGCTCAGTTGGTGGAGTGACCCCAGTCTTCCAGTTCTGTTCCCGAGCCCTGATGCCGGAAGGTGCCCCTGTGGCGGACCTGATTCCTGAGTCTCACTCCACTCTAGGTCCTACGGGGGTGCCTGCAGGGCTAGGGGTGGTGGTATCGGGCAGGTCTGGATCGAATGGTGAGACCCGCTCGGCTGGGGCCCTGGCTTTGGTAGGTTGCCCCATGGGTGATGCAGCAGGGGGTAGGACACGCCTGCACCTATGACGGTTGGGGTTGGAGACCAGATGGGACGCAAGGGGGCAGATAGCAGGTCGGTTGGGGATCATCCGTCGGTCGTTCAACGGATTAGGGCGGCTGTGATGCGGATCATCTCCGAGGCTAGTGTGGATGACGATCAGGGGGGTAGCACTTACCATGAGGTGGAGATGGACCCTGAGGCCTAGGGGGTTGATGAGCCTATGATCGACCTCTCGGACTTCTCCCCATGAGGATCTTAGCTTGAAATTACAGAAGGCGGCTAAGCCGTCTTTCATATTGTCCTTTAGGAGGCTAGTTCAGGTCCAAGGTCCTGAAATCTGTTTTCTCTATGAAACACATTTCTCTGGTAGAGGGCTCCGCCGATACTGCAGCGCTTAGAGGCGGACTAGGAGCCTAACGCAGTAGAATCCCAAGGGCTGTCAGGCAGCATTTTGGCATTGCGGAAGCGAGGTGTGGCAACAGTTGACGTGGTCCACAACTGCTCACAGCAGATTATTTTGGTTGTTTCGGAATCCAATTCAGCACCGTAGGTTTTAAGCGGTGTGTATGCGAGCACTGATCACAGGACTAGGAGAGTCCTTTAGAAGGAAATCACACATTTAGTTGCCCAGGGTTTTCCGACATTAGTGGTGGGTGATTTTAACTGTATCCAGGACGCGAGTGAGAAGAAGAGAGGAAGGGCGTTCACTGATAGTGTGGATAGGAGAGAGTTTCGTGATTTCATTTCGCAGAACGACATAGTAGACCTGGGCTTCTCTGGACTGCATTTTACCTGGTGTAACAACCAATCCAGTAGAGCCAGAGTTTGGCAGCGACTGGACAGGGCTATGGCATCTGCCGATTGGATTCTCGGTTTCCTTTCTTTCGAGTTAGCCACTTATCTCGGATTGCCTCGGTTCATTGTCTTCTCTTAACAAGGACGCGAGTGACGGACGCACGGGCCCTCACCAAGATACTGGCCGACTACCGTGCTGCATCTGGGCAGAGAGTAAATTTTCAAAAGTCTACCATTTCTTTCAGCCCTTGCACATCACTTGGGGTTAGACGAAGAATCCGGAGGATTCCAAGGATGCCTGAGCAGGCCGGAACCTGGAGCTACCTAGGTATCCCCATCACTGGTAGGAGATTGAGGGTTTCTGAGTGCACTGGTTTGGTGCAACGGGTCCAGAGTAGGTTGGAGGGTTAGCGAGCAGCGTCTCTATCGATGATGGATAGATTGACGTTAATTAGATCTGTTCTAGGCTCCATGCCCATCTATTACATGGCGAATACAGTGGTGCCGAAGACAACGTTGTTAAGGATTGAGCGGTTACTTCGGAGCTTTCTATGGGGCTCGCATGGAGGTGGTCACGAGGTGCACCTGATGGCTTGGGAGAGTGTTTGACTTCCATCCAGCGAGGGTGGTCTTGGTGTACTCTCTCTCCTGGAGCGGCGGAAAGCGTTCATTGCCCGGCATGCTGGTCGATTCTTGTTGGAGCCGCAGGGCTTCTGGAGTCAGACCATGGCAGCTCGTTACGGGGGGATGGTCCCGAGGCATCGGCCCATGGAGGGCAGAGATGTTCCTTCCTGTGACGAGAGATAACGAGATACTTGCCGACTATCTTCGTGCATACTAGATGACTGATGGGCGATGGGCGGAGCATCGATGTAGCTGGTGATCCATGGGTGAACGTTCTTCCCTTACGGCATTGGCCGACTATGGTTAGTGCCAAGGCGGCGGAGGGCCTGGATGTTTGTGATCTCCTTGCCCCAGGGGGATGAGTAGGACGAGGCTAGGTTGGGTCAGCTTTTCGAGGAGCACCTTGCGGAAAGGGTTCGTTCTCTCCCGATACCCAGATGTGCAGATCCTGATATCCGAATTTGGAGCTCTCGAGTAGGGCTAGCGTCAGGGTGAGACCTTTCCCGCTTGCTCCAGCGGGTAAATGAGCTGGGGCCAGACTGTGCTTGGATCTGGTGCTTGGGTATCCATCCGGGGGTAGCACTATTTCTATGGAAGATGGTATGGGATCGT
Source organism: Phoenix roebelenii (assembly GCA_025769935.1). Lineage (NCBI taxonomy): Eukaryota > Viridiplantae > Streptophyta > Magnoliopsida > Arecales > Arecaceae > Phoenix > Phoenix roebelenii. The sequence continues at coordinate 1,105,630 of JAOXJJ010000460.1, forward strand.
CTTCCGACGAGAGTTGTTCTCAGTGGACAAGAGTTGAGGATTTCCTCGGAGTGCGGGGAGTGCGGTGTGGATGAGATAGTGGACCATGCGCCATTTCAATGCGTATGGGCGATGGTGTCTTGGCAGCTGACAGGGATCCCTTAGGAGGCTCGGGGTGGGTGGGATCACTTCTTTCAGGCTATATGACGATGGTCGGAGTCTCTTTTGCGCCGCCATGTAGCAGTTAGAGTAGCGTGCACGGCCCACCAAATCTGGTTGGCAGGGAACGTCCAAACTTTTGGCCTGTGCAGAGCTGAGAGCTGCATAGGCGGGCCTTCGTTATGCCCGACGCGACTTACGAGCCAGCTCTATCATTCTGGAGGGGAACTCGACCACGATTATCAGTTGGATTCAGGAGGGCCCCAAGGGTGATGGCAGGGGCTACCCACTGCTCCGTGACATCTAGGCTATGGCAAGGGAGGGGGCCTTCCAGGCCAAGCATGTCTTCCGAGAAACCAATGGGGCTGCGGATTGGGTGGCTGCTTATGTGGCCAGTTACTCCGGGGATACCTGTGGGCTGAGGACAATGAGGTACCCCAAGCAGTTCAGGGCATTTTGTTTTCTGACTTTATTGGGTGCATTCATACTCGTCAAGTATGAATCCACCCGCTCTAGCAAAAAAAAAAAAACCAATTGAAGCACCGCGAATCATGATCATTCATTTGGATCTTTGTTTTGAGAGGTTATCATTGATTTCATGGGGAAGTATTTTGGGCAAATACTCTAAAAGGTATTCTAGCTTTCCTCTTTTAATAGTATAAATATCTAGTATGGTTTTATACAAACACTTCCATACCTTCAACTTACCTCAAACCTGCTTGTCCTCTCCCATATCAAGGACAAACCAGATCTCCCCTCACCACCTCCATAGTACATAACAGCTATCTCAATTAAGAAGGCCTCTTTAAAATAATTTATGCTATAAATGACCATTTTTGAGCTCGTAAATTGAAATGCAAACAAGGTAAGAGCATATGTATTGAAAAGCAACCAAGGGTGTTAAAAATAAATATGATTTTGACTATCATATCTTGAAACTCAAGACACTGCAGGTATTTGAATTACCACTGATGACAATGGAGTAAATTAAAAAAATACTCCAGGAATAATGCTTAAAAAGTTGTACCTTAATCTCAGCATCGGAGTATGGTTCTGACCTTGACCTATAGCAAAAACGAACATGATACATTAAACTTCAAACCAATAATATAAAAACATATATCAAGACCAGAAAAGGGGGGAAAAAGCATACAGTTTACTGTGTTTAATTATATTGAGCCTTTTTTCCTCGTATTGCAAATGCAGGATATAGATTGATATTACAGATAACTGCAGACTTATATCAAGACACATCAACAGAAAACTGCAGACTTATATCAAGACACATCATAAATGTCAAAATTATCAGATAGCACAGAACCTATCCTGGATTGAACCACAAGAATGGACTCAAAATATAAAGGCGAACCTATTCATTAATAGAAAGTGGTTGCCCCCTTTAGTTATAATCTAATCACATGCCTTTGCTAGTTTCCATTCACAATGCTTAGATACTCATCCTTGCCATGACAACGGGTACTTCTGAATCCACATATGAGCCACAATGATTTTGGGTACGATTTTATCTTCATGATTATATCCTATTTTCTTTGAAATACTGGAATGTGCAAGATTTATTATTTCAAGCAGCTATAGGATCTTGCATTGATGCCTTTTCTTTCCTAGTTTATATATCAATCAGTAATAACTCTGATTATGCTGGTCAAGGACATGCATCAGTCCCTTTATATATTGCTTGTATCCTGGGTACCTTGGGCAATGGTATGAGGCATATCCTCCTCCTGCGCATTTCAAATTTTTCTAGTCGCTTTACTAAACCTTCCTGCTTTAAGTCACAAAGTAACTTAGTTGTCGTATATTCTTCAATATGAAGTCGTTGATGCTATTTTACAGCCACCTATTTTAACCTTAGATTTAAACATTTGATAAGAGATATATTAAGATTTCACAGCCATGACATATACTTGATCAACTTTTTTTTTTCATTATTTAATAGTCAAGCCATTGATTGTAATACCCCTGTCATTTTGCTACCAAGTTCCATATGCTACTGGCCACTAAGTTACCTAATCTAATATTTTCAGTTAGCCCTTGCATAGTTAATTTGAAAAGTTAAACTGTCAAAACAGAGTATGTAATCATACTAACAAATTTAAATAATGTGAAATTTTTGTAATTTTCATATTCACATTTGTTACAGCCCTAAGGATACTACTATAACTAACTTCTCTCTATCTAATTAAGAAATTATTGCAGCATTTTTTTCAACACTATTACATTAGGGGCATTGAAGCCTAAGGATACTATTACATTAGGGTGCAAAATTTTGGTCAAGGAAAAGATTCAATGGCACCAAGCAAGATACAGTTGCGCTAGCCTAGCGATAGGTGAAGGAATGGTTCACCCAAATCAAAGCATGAGGAATTTAAAGCCGAGACCAGCAGCGTGAGCTCTGACGTTGAACAAGCTTCCAAAAGACTTGAGATGAAAAAAATCATATGCAGAGGAAGTTATGACCTCCATGGAAACTGGCATCACTTATAATGACTTTGTCATTCATGTGAGATTTTAGCATGAAGTTGGTTTTGTAGTCTTGTCTTGGTGATTTTTTAGTCATTACCAGAATCCAGGTCTATGGATGAGATTCAAAATTAATTATTGTGATTTTGAAATTATCAGAAGCCTTGTAATCAATCAAAAAGTTTGCTTTGTTTCTCTATAACTAAACATGTGTTGAATCTTGTCCGGTAAAAATGAATAATGAATGGTTAGTACATCATAAAGTTTGTGTTTAAAGTGGAAATTTCCTTGCTACCATTCTTCTTTGACCCTCCTAACATCTCTTTAATCCTTCTTCTCTTCTCCAATTTCCTTCAAGATTTCTTTCTTTACATTCATCCTTCTACCTTTACATAAGATTATTATGATCCTTGCTTGTCAGCTCACATATATCCTTGTTGAGATTTTCATGCTAGATTGAGCATCTCAACAAATATGTTATATCAATCTCCCTCACCAAAATACTTGCCAGACATGCATTTAAACAAATCATAGCAATAAAACTTGCTACTTTAACTTTAAGAGAACATTAACTAAATATTATAGAAATCATATATTATAAAGGATAGGATGAAAGAGGAAAACATAAAAAAGAACAGAGGATAGGATGAAACAGTCTCCGAAAGATAAGGAGCAGATGGAAACTTTAACGAAAAATTTTAATATCAAAGTTTTCCATTTTAAACTGATCTTTTTAGAATGTTTTAGGATATTCTATAACTATGTTGTTGACAAACCAGGATTTTCATAAAAAAATCCATGATTGCCTTGCCAGACTCCTATTTTCATTACAATTGCTCAAATTAATTCGGACAATATCTGAGGATGTCAATAGACAGTTCCAGATCCCAGCCTGACTTGGTTCAAACTTGGTACACAATAGAATTTGTCTGGTTCAGTCAGGTCAGGTTGCTCCTATAATCTAGGCCATATAGGTTGACTCGGCAAATATAGGTGATAGACTAGCCTCTAGCCAAGGTGGTCTCCTAAGCATCTAGGTGATCACCAAGGAACAAACTTAGTACAAACTCACTAAATTATGCTTTGATTCAAGTTCTTCATTTTCACAATTAGATTTCTGAACTGTTTCAATAAGTTAAAATTTTAACATACCTCAGGGTATTCATTGTGAACATAAACAAATAAGTCTCTTTCAAGAGATATTACAATTTGTTAAACTTTTTCTAAATTTATAATATATGGAATACAAGCAATAACAAATATTATGGATCTTTCAGATCAATTGGTGGAATTTGTCCAGCTTACTTAGTCATTTATCTTGGTAGAGATTGGAGCTAAGGTTTCTATTTTGGAATAAAAGATCTCTTTGTGGTTACTTGTTCAATACTTAAATTCACATTATTTCTTTTAAATTGTAATTTTTTATTGAGGTTTAGTCTAAAGTGTCTCACTCTCTTATTTGCATATGTGTCATATAAGAAAAGATTGCAAGAAATTACTTCGTACTGTGTATATGTATGTGTATACATTTACGTACATTCATGTATGAATAATAGTCATACACACACAATATATGTATATAAGTTTGCATATTTGTTTTTTTACCTATATTTATATATACAAATTAATGTTACAATTGTATATATGCATTCATTTGTAGTACACATACATTCATATATGTATATATAATATTGATATAGTCACATTTATATGTATGTATATATGAATCTTTGTGTGTATATATATGGATATACTAATGATAGTCAAGGCAAGGCTTGCCTAGGCAATCACAGGCCCTATACATCGCCCAAGCTAGGCGACGCCCATCACAACTATGTCATGGACTAACCTGTTTAGACCATTATGCCATATCTACACCCACACATGCATATGCATGTCCATGTGCATGTGCATGCATGTCTTCATGACTTTGTAAATTAGTCTATCATGCTTGACAATTTAGCTTCTATTGCAGATTTCAAATAATTAGTATCAAAGCAGACATCCAGAACCAGCATTAACTATGAAAAACATCTAAAGCTGGCCTTGCATTATGCCTCTTAAACAAATGCTATCCTCGCTACCACTCCTATTAAAAAAAAAGACATGCATGCATGTGTTTAACTTTTAAAATTAAAAATTTGTACCATATAATTCTCAAAAAGTGGTCAAAGTTTGTTGAAAGATTTCTACGGAACAGTGAATTCATGGAGTTAGGAAAGTTTCATACAACTAGTTATTTTCTCTAAACCCTTAGAAACATCTAGAGTTTTATAATTCCTATGTCAGAAAAGTATTAGCTCTATCCATTCCTCCACCGCAACTTAATTATACACCTCTCCCTTCCTATGAACTTTACACTTTATGAAAAGCATTCTTCTTTTGCTAGGCTATTTTCACAAAATATTCCTAATTCTAAATCTTGTCTATAATGCAAAGAACAAAATCTTCTGTTGTTGCTAAAATAGCAAGAGATTTTTTCCCCTTCAACCTTCATTTGCAAAAAGTTTTTTGTGACATGGCAACAGAACAGTTTTTTTTCTTTAACCTTCAAGGAAATGTAGTAAAGAAATTTTGTATAACATGTAAGTTAGCAATCAAATATCTAAATCCAACATGTAGAACAGGAAAGAAAAAAAGAGAATGAAAACATGACATGTGAATGGTGTGGTTTCATGCTGTAAATATTATAAATGTGGTCTACACATCACAAACACTAGATAAAAGAACTTGCCTGATTACATGGATTAGTCAATATCACTCAGGTCATAGTCTCATACCCAAAAAAAAAAAACAATTAAAGGTTACTATTTTTTGTTCAAATATGTCATCAATTTATACCTATCAAGACCCAAGACTGAGTAGTGATGTGACATCAAATAGCTTCCACTTTCCCTAGGAGTGAATCTGAAATTTGTTCTTCTATCTTTGTAAGATGTATCTGTCTTCCAGTACCAGTCATCCCTTTGGAAATGCTGATATGCTCCAGGACCAGGATCACTCCATGTCTCATAGCTCTTCTTATACTTGCTTCTTTCTTTGTTAAATACACTTTGCACCCGCCTTATGCGTTCCTAGGAAAGGCAATAGTTTCGTTGCTATTTCAGTAGAAACTCAAAATACTTATAAAAAATTTGGAGAAGAAAACATATTTTGTCGAGAAGAGGTCATTATGAAGTATGTTGCTACAATAGCTCCCTAGATTTGCATAAAAGTAGTGGAGATGATGAAAATAGTAAATCACAATTAGTCAGGGTTGAAAAAACTAGCAAATATAAGATCCAAAATGTAATCACATATATTAACATAGGCAAATGCAATTAAGAATAAGCAAATTAATATCTCTTGAACAAATGACTATAAAGTATAAACTATACATCCGCAATAATTCCAATGTTATAGACCAAAATACTCTACAGTCATGTAATTGAAGTTGGAAAAAGTCATGGATTCAAAAACCACCGACTGAGACTGTACTATCAGTTTTGTTCTATTTCGGTGTAAAAACATCACCCGCATGAGTGTTAGGTCAACAAAACAGGCAAAATTGAGATGTATTTGCTGTCCTGATCGGCACCGATTGGTACCAAGGCCGGTATAGCTAATACAAAGCCTATTCTAGTCAGGACGACAATTTTTTTAATTTTTTTTAAAGAATAGGAATGGAACGAACCAGCCACCCTGATGGGTTCCGACTAGTACGAGCCAGTACCAAGGCCAGTTCAGTTGGCACCAAACTCGTCCTTGTTGGACCAGCAAAATTTCTTTAAGAAATGGTGGAGGGCCAGGTTGGCTGACCCAAAGTGAAGTATGAAAGACAACTTGGTTGCACATTAAACCTGATACAAAATCATACAACAAATGGAATTATCCAACTCAATAATGAAAGATATCATGCTAAAATTATTCAACCAAGAAAATATGGAAACCTGGTGATAGGGACCAGGGAATAACACTTGTTCCTTGTGCTAAAGGCAATTCATTCTGATATTTGATAGTGCTCCAAGACAACAATGCCAATTAGAACAATACAGTAGGTGATCAGATGAACTTCAATTGAATCTATATTCACATTGCATGACAAAAATAAAGATTAACTTAATATCCATTTACATATCAAAACCCCAAAAAAGGAAAAACCAACAAGAAAAGATAAAAATTTCAAATTTGCATACTGGTACGGTGCTAATACATACATCCCAAGAGTCGATACAGCATAGGTTAGTACCGTACCATTCCTGAAAAAAACTAATACCATCATCGGTATTGGTATTTCGATCCTTGGGAAAAGTTATGCCTTGCCTTGCTAGGCAAATAGCTTCAGATATTGGAGGACCCAGTAGGAACAAGATAGGTTCTTCAGAGCTAGGAGGTCAAGGTAAGATTTTGTAATAGGAGGAAAGGGTAGAGGGCTCACCTAGGTACAACAATGTCTCCTATCTTAAATGGAAATTGTTAGTTGCAGATGTAACATTTAAGTTTAAGAAAAAGACTGCCACTCATGAAGTTGCAGCTCTAGGAATAGCAACCAACTCCTCTCCTAAACTTCTTCCTCTAATTTTCCCCAGGACATGCTTCATGATTATTGATATGCATCAAGAGGGTCAAAGGACAAAGGGGTTTAATAACCGTATACAAGAACAAATCCTAGTGATGAGAAGAAAGGGTTGTTGCCCTTGATCTAGCTAATATAAGGCTACAACTTGCTTCTTGAGATTAATGACAAAAGGTTCTATAAGAATACAATGACAAAAGAGAGGAACGGCATTAACAAAATCCATCTTATGGAGATATGTCAATAACACTATTAACTAATTGCCTTTTTTTTTCAAGTTTCAGGTTAAATTTGTACTAAAATAATGAAAGACAACCTCAAATGATAAGAGCCTTTATTTTTCTTATTAAAAGAAAGAACAAAGTAAAACATAGTCTGAATGCAACCTCAATGAAAATAGGAATCGGAGTGAGCTCTACGTATAGCCAAGAGATCCCACAATGTCAGCAGTTTCATTGTCTTAGATCTATCATATTTAAAGGTGAAAAACTTAATCAAGACACATCTAGTAGAACTAGACTACTAGAGAATGGTGAATTGAGAGAAATTTTATTGACAAAACAAATGATGTCAGTCAGAAAAGTCTGTGATAGGCTAAGATCAGAAACTTCAGTTATCAGGTGTAAAAATCAATCATTTACATAAGTTTACATGGGATCAAATTCATGATCCAAAGGAGCCATCTAGATTGTACACAACTTTCAAAGGCCCAGATTGAAATAAAACAACGAATGAAAAGACATAGAGGAACAAAAAAGAGAAAAGAGAAAAACAGAAAATTCATCGATTTTCGAAAAACAAATACTTCTACATTGCTTTTCCCACTTCTATAAACATAAAGTCTCAAAACTAAATACTCACACCACACTCTCGCCACCAATAGGGATTTTGACTAAAAGCAGAGATAAGAAGAAGAAAGGAAGAAAATGGTTCAGCCAAATGGAGCAATCAGTCATCCTTTCTTTTCTTTCTTTTCCCTTTCTTTTTTCCCCTATCTTTTTTTATTCCTCCTTTGTTTCTCCAGTCATTTTCCTTTTCTCCTCCTTTCCGAACTTACTGTGTCTGTAAGGTGAGGTTGGAGACCGCAGCTCCCTCTAAATTTGTAGACCCACATAATCAGAATGTATATTGGTTGATTTGGATAATTTTTTGTTGCACAACTCAAAACCTGCAGTAACTCAGTTCATAGGCGATCTCTAATCTCAAAAATTGGTCCCAAGACATAAAAAATTAAAAACAAGCCCTAAAAGATCCTGAAAATGGTGATATAAAATTTAATTTAAAAAATAGACATAAGAAAACTTGAACTTTGAAAGTTAAATATCTAATGGTAAGCAGCTAAATAAACCAAAGGCCGTATTGTGAGACCCGCAATGTCACCTGCTTCAGAATGTTGAGCGATATTGAAGGTCCAGGCAAACAAAAGATGGACGCAATGGACATGTAAGTATTATGATGGATGTGGTAAAACAAGAAAATGTAAAGAATACATTAGAATTGGCAAGAAAAAGACAAATTGAGGAAAAAGAGATGGGGATTTCAGAGATAGTATGGACACACACCATAATGATTTGACGAGGCCCTGATATGAAGGTGCTTGACTCTTTGCTGAAAGTCTATATAGAAGAGAGGTCATGTAGCATCATAAAACATTAAAGGCTACATGATCAAATAACAAAGGATCCAATTCAGAGCTGATTATATCTGAATTACTATGCAGAAGAGAAGAATATAATAGATCAAGACAAAGATTAAGAAAAAGAGTAGAAGGAATAGGGGGAAGGAAAAGGAGCAGGGTAAAAGCCAGCAGCCAACTCTCACTCCAAGTAAATTTCCATAACTCTAAAACTGTATGACATAGACTCAATATCCCTATTATAACAACAGCAAAATCCTAATACAACCCTAAATCCCTAGACTACCCCTCAAAGCATTAAGTTACTGTTAATGAGTACTGCAGCGTGAGTATTACCATGAACGGTACCACTACAGTAACATGATTTATTCAAATAGAACTCAGCTAGATCTTAACACAAATCCAACAAGGATTAAAAATAAACAGAAATAACAGCAAAAATAATTAAAAGCTAAATAGATCTGTTCTCGATTTTGATAATCTGCAACCCTTAGGTGCATCAAAGGGAAAGCCGATGCAGATATGGATAGAAGCCGTGACAAACTACTAGACAAAGGTTGCAGTTCAACATTGGAAGTAACACTTGATAGTAAAGACTAGGGAATGAAAATTCAGAAAGCCAACTTCAACATGTTCGGTTAATACTTGATGATTAAGGTCACAATCTCATTGCCTATTTGCTCTTACATGGCTCTTTTTTTAGGGAAATATAGGTATTACTCTAATACATTATCAACACTCCCTGGTCACCCAGCTACCTTGTTTCTGTGCTTAAGATGTAAGAGTGGGCTACTGGATAATTTTAATTACAAGACCAAGTGGGATTTGCTAAACCATGCAACTTAATGGAAGATCTTGAATTAGTAAACTAGAGGGATTTTCTAAAATATAGGCCCTTATTGCCAATACATTTGGGTAAGGTTTATTTTAAAGCTCCAAGTATTATCATGCCACCTAAATATGCAGGAGTGCTCTTAGTCTTTGAATTTTAGCAGTATGAACTAGGAGTTAACTTCATCAAAACAAGTAATTTTCCACCAATAATTAAAAAAACACCAACACAAAATTAAATTTTGACATGTTGAAGAGGAAATTAATCACAAAAAAGATGCCACAGCACAATGGTAATGCATTGAACAAGAAAGCAGAAAATAAACTGACCACTCTCTCCATCTCCTCCTCATACTCCTCTTGCATTCGACGGTTGTATCTATTCCAAGCTTCTTCCCTATAACTTCCACGATTTGAACTGCCGGTTGCATTCCTCCATGATGAAGATTGCTGTGACCTGTTAAGCTTTAAAAGCATCAAAATGACCAAAGAAACTAGTCAACGAGCATGTCTGACAAAAAAGCACCATCTACTAGTGAAGAGCGGGATTCCATTTGGATGTCCCAATGCTATCATAACGAAAACAAAGAGTCATGTTCTTATTTAAAAGGAAAGAAAAAAAGAGTTAGAAGGAGGCTTCTGGAAACATATGACAATCATACAAACAGAAAGATTTCAGACTTATGATTAAAGATTTCAGACTTATCACTAGTTCTTGATGACCATAAAGTACTTGAGAAGAGAAATTGATTTACTGACATTTAAACAACTAAGTACCAGTAAAGAAGAGGTTCAATTACCCTGCCTAGTTCTTTGAGCTTTTCATATTGTTTTTTTTTGCTTTTCTAAATCATAACTATATATCATCTGCATGGCCACTATTAGACATCTTATTGTTAGATATTCTTCTGCTAGGAATTTCAAGCCTTACCAATCAACTACATGTTAGACTAACAAATATTGAAGTTTAATCTAGGCACGCTCCTAAGAAAAATCTGTGCATTTTCAGTTGATTACAACAAAAAAAAAACTCTCTTCCAAAGAATACCAACAAAATAAAAAAAAAAACATAAAACCAAAAGATATAGAAGATATGCTGGTTTGGATAGTGATATAATTTACACATGTCATTTCATTCATTTTCAGCGACTTGTCTGTATCCCAAGTCAAAACAACATTTTAAGCTAAATGCCCATAGCCAAATGAACACACAAAGGATCATGCATTTGACTCTTTAATAAGTATCCGTGTGTTATATGTTAGCTTGTCCACCTAGTTTGGCACTTTCCTTTTTTCTTAAAGAAAGAAAACCGATCTAGGTTACCAAATCATGAAATTTACATAAAAAGATAACAGAAAAGCGATGATGATAACGGTTGGCGATGAACCTTATTTAGCAAACATTTCAATAACTAAAGCATAGATAGATAAAAGTTGTTGTGTTGGTGGGGGTAGATTTCTATCAAATGAAAAGCATGGAAAGATTTTATCAAAGCTAAGATTAACCTTTCTGGTCCATCATATTGATCCATATGCATGTCTGATATAAATAATTAATAAATAGTATAATATAATGTAAGGAAAATATTGATTAATTCCAATGGCTGTTATTCTCGTTAAATTTAAAAACCTTAAGTTATGTTATTTATTTTTGTTGAGAAACTTAAATAGAGTAAGATTTGAGATCTGATAGGACCTCCATATGATTTGTTTCGAGACAGTGGATCACATATATCATGCTTTTGCTTACATTGCTAAGGTGATTTGTTCAAGACAACAAGTTTTAGATGTTCTGTAAAAGTTGGTACGTGTTGATGCTGGCATATTATTGTTATATTACCTGACTCCAAAATAATCCATTTCAAAGTCCACTTTTAATTAGTTGTAAACAGTAGTGTCTTAAGGAGACAAGCTTGCATGTCAACATCAAAGAGAAGCTATATTACATTCATTAGTTTACCTGAGTATAGAACCAATCAACGGTCCTGCGCAACTGACCAACCTGCAAGATTGCACCATAAAACATGTAGAAGTATGTCATAAAAAAAAAATTAAGTGAACATAAAAACTTACAAATACGATTATGAATTTTTTTTCTAAGAAAGAAAAAATGGAATCATAATTTCGTATGAAGATCATAACATCAGCTTGAGAATATACATAAAATTAATCTGTAGCAGTGAATGGAGTTTATGTTTGATTTGTAGCTTCCAAGAGCACTTCCCTTTTCAAAATTGAATACAGCCTCAAAAATTCCCTTCAACTAAATTATTTTCTACCCAGATACACCAACTATCAGAAACAAAGGAAAGTTTCACACTATCAGACACAGGCATTGCATGTGACCTCCAAGATTTTGAACAAATTCTGTATAAAAACTCATAAAATTCTAACAAAAAAAGTCAGTAAACATATTTACATAAACTAAAGTCTGTCTTAAAAGCCAAAAATTTAGAATTCATACTCTTTAGAGATTTTCAAAAATAAAAGGGTTAGAAAAGGTAGTATAATAATCAGCTTTAAATGAAGAATAGAAGAAAAAGAACAAATAGTCTGCTTGCCCTTGTTCTCTAAATTGATAACATCTGTGCATTGTCAAATCAAATAGAGGTGCGTGCGCGTCATTTTTCCCCCTAAAATCTAAAAAACACCAGGATGTTTCTTCAAACTAGACAATAATAAAGAAGGAACCGACATCAAGAATTTAAACAAATTAAAGATTGATGCTTCAATCTCGAATCCTTGAATTTGATTAGGAAGAACAAAATTTTTAAAATTGAAGGCCAATTCATTGCCGGGTTTTCTGAAAAATCAAAAGAAAGTCCCTATTGAAAACAATCATATAGTAAAATAATATAAAGAACTCAAACAAGCACCTGAATTCTCATTACCTTCGTGAAATTTGATTTAAAAAATGCAATATTTGACAAATAATAGTCCAAAATACTTAAAAAAGAAATCCATCCAACCTAAAATTCGGCTCAATCCGTGGAACAGTCAGCCGAGAAATCAAGAGGACATCATTTCAACCGAAATTGGGAAAAAAGACTTCTGGGTTTTCAAGAAAAACAGTTAAAAAACAACTAAAAGGCAAACCCACTGATACCATTCGATCCAAGAAGATAGAAGGAGAAGAAGATGAGGCGGGAGGGAAGAGTTACCGCGACGGTGGTGGCGGTGGCGCCGATCAGACCGAAGAGGAGAAAGCCCCACGGCAACGAGCTGTAATCTCTGTCTCGCGATGGGTCGCGGTCTCTGCTCTTCCGATCCGCGGGGATCATTTTTATAGGCTTCGCGCGGCCCGAGCTCGAACTGAGAGACGAGACGAGGAGAAGGGCATGACTCGATCGCGCGGAAGGAAGGAACGGATCCACTCGTCGGAACACCGAATCGAAGCGAAAGAAAGGACGAGAGAGAGAGAGAAAGTGCAGTGTTCTTGATAATTTCCACAAAAGCGGGGAAGCGCACCGCGAGAGAATCCGACCCGCAAGTTTCCTTCCTATTATTTTACATATTTAAAAATAATTAATCGTTTGGCACGTGCAGTGCACGTGCGAAAGGGATGAATTTTTTTTTTCAGTTTTATAAGGTCCTCCAATATACATACCCATCATCATGTAATCTCTAGGGTGGCAACATCGATGTCTTTTATAGTACCTATTGTGGTTCAAATTCGACCCAAAGATGACCACGTAGGAGGAGTCGAATGAGCTACACCGGTCAGGATAGAGTAGGGACGCTGCTTCCTGCGCGTCGGCAGAACTGCACAAAGTTTCACTGGTGAGATTCCGATATAAACCCTCCAATAATTAAGTTAGAATGGATTTTAGGTAGAGCAGCCAAAAAATCTTTAGGCGTTATCTGATAGGGCTATTTATAGTCCTCGTAAAGGTGCTCCCATGTTATGAGCAGGACGATCCATTTTGCCCTCCGTCAGCACCGTCCCACCATAATTGACTATAAAATATGGCCGCACTATTTTGATCATCTCTATCTCGTTTTCTCTATCACTACATTTTGCTAATATAGCAAACTATGTTTTAAAGGTGCAACAAGGATAGAAATCCTGCCCCCCTATTTAGGGCCTAATTGGATCCTAAAAGAATCAGTTTTTTTTGGCCCGCCCATTCCGAATCTTTTAAGGGCCTGCCCAAGTCTCGATCTATATCCAAGCTAGCGAGCATGAAAAAGACACGTGGAGGTTTGTTTTTCTTCCTACGGGATTTAAGTTGGAGACTCTTAGGTTGATATGGGCTACACTCAAATAAAGTTCCCAATCATAATTTCAGTAAAAAATTATCCGAAGAGGCCTTTAAGAGGATTTACAGCCCAAAGTATTTTCGTGATAGAGAACTCTCTCAACTTTCGCATGTAAGTATGAGGATGGTACCACTAAACTAAAGCTATTTTAGCCTTTATTTGATATCTTTGAATCCCTCTCTAAGCTGGAATGTTGCTATATAGTCATCCATTAGTAAAAATCTCTTCTTTAAACAAAACTATAATAAATTCTGTTGTTGTCTATGGGAGTGGGAGAGAGATAAAATGAGTGCAACATCTGACAGTTGGAATTCATTTGTTGGATAAACTTACATTCATCCATACTTCTTCGAATAGATCATTTGTCTAGCACTGTCCAAAAATACATCTGATAGTGGGAATATATATGATGGATACAATACTACACTTATCTATTCTCATCTCTCTTAATTATAACCTGTTTAGACGCATAGTAGATGAGATAAAAAAAACAGAAAGAAAATAAAAGAAAAAAAGAATAAGGAAGAGAAGAGAACTTCAGAAATGAGATTAAAAAAGAAAGGAAGAGTGGGTTACGAGTTAGGGGGAAAACAGGTTAACTTTTGTCACAGTTTCTTTTTTATTCTCTTCTTTATTTTTCCAAACTAGAAAATTTGATTTTCTCTTTTCTTATCTCCCAACCAAACTAGAGATTCTTTTTCTCCTCTCACTCTCTTCTCTCCGATTCTCTCAATCAAAACATAAAGAGTAGAAACTCAATTAAGAGAAAAATATTTACTAAAAGTATATATGAGAAATAGTTGGACATCTTAACCACTAGAATACCTATTGGGAGTAGAGATGGGCATTGGGCCGGGCCGCCCATGACCCGGCCCGGCCCGGCACGAAGAGGGCCGTGCCTGGCACGGC
>JAOXJJ010000460.1:1127461-1172851 GCA_025769935.1 Phoenix roebelenii
TGAAGCCCCAGAACCGGACAATATCTGGCAGGGGAGCCCCGCGGTCCCTCCTCATGTGGCCCCCACGTGGGCACTGGGTACCTCACGTGCTCCACAGAGGCGGGGGCGTGACAATAATTACATAAAGTTGGTATATCCTTTTTTTTTTTTCAAAAAATGAAGTTAGTACACATGATATACATGTAAAGATAAATAATCCTAAGGGATAGCTTTGGAAAGCTAAATGGTTAGACTACAAATCCATCCGGAATCTAGGCTGTGTTTTCAAGTTGGACATTAGATCAAAGTTAGTGGTCCAAGACCTGGAATCTAAATGTTCCATTCCAAACAGCGATCCTTGGGTCAGATGGCTGATCTTGAAGCAGTAAATGGGTGGGTCGGTGGACCAGCCTCGTACCATCATTTGGTGAAGGGAGTTGGTCCTCGTGGTACTCGTGGTGGTTGTGAAAGTTGATCAAATCTTCTTTTACATATCCAGAATCATCTTGCTTAACTTTTACTCCTTGCCTCCTTCTTTGTCACTTCCTATTGCATCAGGTGTCGTTCTCTCATGGGCTCCCCTCTCCTTACCTGATGTAATAGTTTGCTTGATAGTAATGATAATGATAATTTTAGTGTTAATAATGTCTTTCTCTCCATCTCCCTGTATACTTGTCTTGACATGATGAATTCGTTAGCACGAAATGCAAGGATACCGATCAACCAACCATAGCAATTGATCAAATTAATCCAAAATATTCGGCAAACTATCTTTATCCATATATGCTGCCTTCGACAGCTGATCAATCAGAGCCACATCAACTGCTTCTTCTTGGAAGAGAATCATTAACAAAAAAAAAGCATAGCAAGTGTTTCCTCTGACGAGTGCTTAATTAATATAATCATCGGTCGATATGTGGAAGGAGACTGCTAATAGGCGCGTGTTAGCTGCGACGAAAGCTAATCATACTTTACTCTTTAGTGACTGTCTTTGTCATGCAATAGACTACATAATGCTCTGAGATTACATGAATAGTATAACAAGCTAGGAAATGTTGGTGGCTTGGGTTTTGTCATGGTTTTGGGGTGCCCCTTGGCCAAGGTGCCTCAGTTGATGTTGTGATTTATTTAGGGTACTAGGGTTGACGGCATGTGCCATCAAGTTGTGAAATCTTGACCTTTTGCATGGGGCTCTTTCTCCCAAAGACCCAGCTAGGTTTGGGATATTCTCACAACTTTGCAGTCATAATCATGGTGTTTGTATATTAATTACTGTCATCGATCATGGAATTTAGGTGCTGGTTCAGTATTTTAAATGGAATTTCATGGTGAAGGTGTCTTTGTAGAGTTGGAAGGAAGCTAGGAGGACTGGGGTGGTTGTCCTGATATGAGCATCTAGACATGAGACTCATCTCAGGGATGACTAAAATGGTGCACGTAGAACTAAAGCAACTTCTGATCTATTTTCTGGCAATAATAGAGAGTGCTAGATGCGAGTTTGATAGGAGTTTTCAGAAGTACAAAATTTTGGTTTGTCATAAAGCAAGACATTGATATGTTACAAAAGTATCAAGCTGTTGTGATTAAAATGTAGTTAAAGACACTCATGCATGATCAGCATTATAATAAAGCATTAACATAATCAGTACCAACTTTAACATAGCCTTTGAGGAGTAACATGGATAAATTAGTTACTTGAGATACTTGTACACATCTAAATGGATGGATGTTAAAGTGCTTATATGACTTTATGAAGGCATTGAATTCATCGAACAAAAACATTTTCTAGGGTTACCAACTACACGTTAGCTGCACTGAGTCTAGCATGGCGACATGCTAATGAGTTTGGTTGCACTGATTCAAAAAACCTCTGAAATTTTCACCCTTGGACTTTTGAGCAACCAAAGATCTAATCCCCAGAGGTCATATTAAAGTGCTTCAAACTTTTGAATCAAAGCACGAGACCGAAACAAGTCTCCAAAAGAAAAAAGATCAACATGCAGCCTGTGCAAGAGCTGCCATTTGTCCTGGCATTCCTAGGCCAAGATTCTTTTGTCCTAAAGCCTATGGGGATGATAAGCTTTTCGGAAAAAGTACCCAAGATTTTAGAGTTCATCTCATAATAAACCTGACCATTCACCTCAGGGGAAAGAAGATGGAACTTATCATGACTGGTCTTCAAAGGTAGATAATACTACAAAACAAAACTTGATCCGATTCTGTCCTCCCCGAAAACGAGAGGAGCCGCTCTGGTTTTCCAAATACAATGTGAATGGTTTTTGACCTATGAACTGAAGTGGTATTACATGGCCTAAAAAGACTGTTGAACTCCTGCTCAATGATAGACACGCACCTGTTTTGATTTGTTAATTAAAGGGATCTTAGAACGAGCATTGAGCGAGTCAATTGCTTTCCCCTCTACTGATGTCACTGCTGACATAAACAAGCTTTAATGGGGAAAACCAGCATTTGGGTCTCTTTTAAAGGCTAGGACTCCTGTGAGCTAGCTTCTTTTAACAATTCAGCGATTCCTGTCTCCTTAGAGGATATAGGACAGGTGTCTCCCAAAGGATGATGTGTTGTTCGTTCATATATCAAAATCATCTAAGTTGGTTTTCATTATAATTAGCTATTATGGGTTATTTCAGACATACTTATTTGCATGTGCTCTCAAATTTTAGCTCAAAAGTCCATTTTCTTATTCCAATGTGCGTACAATACTTGCCAAGTGTTCCTAGATGCTGGATTAGAATAGTACGGTATCTTCCTACCATACTACTTGTAAGGACCCATGTGGACATGTGTTTAGTTCCATATTGGTTATTCATTAGGATAGATCTTGGGTACTTATACAATATCAAGAAACTCAAATAATACCTTCCGGCTAATCTTTTTGGGTGAGGTAATGGGTTGTCGCAAATGGCATCAGAGTTGACTTGGCCCTTAGCCTATGTAGACTAGGGGATACTACAGCACGGGTTCATGGAGACTGACCACAGGCCTATCGTAGTGCTTGTGATTAGATATGAATGGATTTTAACTCTTAGCCCGACGAGGACATCAGGGCTTGAAAAGAAGAGTATGTAAAGATCCATACGGGCGTGTGTTTATCGCATATTGGTTATTCGTTGGGATCAAGAATCCAAATAATATCTTCCAACTAATTTTTTTGGATGAGATTCTGAGTTATTGTGTTACCAACAACCTTAATTATGGTGCATTGTGGGATATGGAAGGGGTGAACCTTAACTTTCTTTGATCTCTACTCATATTCATGCAGCATTCCGTGCAAAAGGAGGGGGGGGGGGTCCAAAATTTCAACATTCCAATGATTAGGGTGGTAATATAAATATTATAAAAACTCAGAACGAATGCAGATGAACTGTAAGCCTGATCATTTTATTATGTCTGAGCTAACAAATCATGAAATACGTGGAAGCCAAGGATTGGGCTCGGGAATAGGAGAAAAACTAATGGTTCATATATGATTGAAGTGGATTAGATCAAGCCCCATCAAGTTCTCTGTTCATTGGAAGTGAGACATAAAAAACAGTTAATGGCTTGAAGCTGTTCTCATCCGATCATAACAAATAAATGCCTCAACAAACAAAACTGCATTAAAAATTGAGAAGTCAACCGCAGAACAGAAGAATTATAATTTAGTAGTACAAGCCTGCAATTAGTACTGTAACTCATCCACATTTTTGACCTGTATCAGCTTTTATATTCTTCGGCAAATGCAAATAATTAATCCCTGCTCATGTTCTTCCCCTCCCTCCCCCAACTAGACCTGCCTAACCAAAATGAGGTTTGGCAGTGTCCATTGATCTCAGTTATCTTCTTAGTGTGGATTTTTTTTTCTTATCTTGAATCTGGAGTCTAACCATTATATATTTTCTTATCAGTTTCTTTATAGCTAATTGTCTACTTTATTGCATATGAAGTTAAAATTAAGACTTCCTCAATACATACTTTATTCCTCGATACATCCTGTATCTAAAATAATCTGTCCTATTATATTATTAAAATTAAACTGTACTTGCTTTGTCGGTAATATATCTCCATGCAATTTTTCTGTCAAGAGATTTGAATAACAATGCATTTTCTTGGAAATCCACATTAGTTTTCTTATGATGTTAAAGAAGACAATTCATTTGATTAGAGCTTATTGATATCTTGGTACAAAACTCGAACACAATTAACATCTTCACCTTTTATTTTTGTTTTTCTTAATAGTGATCAGACATGTATTTTAGTAGTACTTATGTAAAAGATACTCATGAGATTTCTCCTATAGCATGTGATTTTTTAAATAATTAATCTGTTGAGATAGAGATAGCAATACATAGTGGACTGCTGCATGCAAATAACTGGCGGGTATTCTCAAAAGCAAAACACCAAACAAAACAAAACAAAAAGCCAAATAGTGGTGGCTATTCTTATGAGTACCCGTGCAGCCGTATGTTTAGTCCCATATTGGTTATTTACCGAGGAGATCTTGGGTACTTATACAGGACTAAGGAGCCCAAATAATACCTTCCAGCTAGCCATTTTGGGTGAGATCGTAGGTTGTTACAATTCTAGTTGCCTTGGTCCACAAAGATCATGGTAGTATGTTTATCGTGTGCAAGAGCTCCTACAGTGACTTGCCACAAGCTTATGGTTTATATATTTTGATGATGTTGGTTAGGAAACCTGAGATATTGAGTTTGCTGAGTTGCACTATCAAACAATTCCTTTATGAATACAACTTGTTTCCTCCTTTTTTTTATTGGTAAATGAGGTTGCTATGTTCTGTTCTCACCTTTCTTTTTGAGCAAGCTGTTATCAGTTTTCTGCGGTGATAAGACTTCAGTGCGTTTACACTAAAATTGCAATATGAACTATTACTTATCTCTATACCATGACACAACAAAACTTCAGCATATCTTGGTATACCACAGAAATCCTCCTTTGGTCCAGTTATCCCCTAGATGTAGACATAACAGCTTAGTTTTCACCTCGATGAACTTTCGACACCCTTGGGGTATCATTCCTGAAATTATGCCTAAAATTTGGTACAGGTTTTGCTGGGACCAAAATTTTGATGCAAGTTGGAATATTCAACTCAATCTCATCATGGAGCTCAATTGAATTGCAGACAAGAAGAATTCATGAGAGAAATTCGAAATAATCTATTTGACACCTTTTCTAGCATTTTAATGCACCTAACTTACGTTTTTGGTTGACATGTACATGCGCTTCTGGGAAATTGGCAATGACCCCAACATGTGACTGCACCCATTACAAAGAACTGATATCAAGATAAGTACATGCATATAAATTATCTTTCAGAAGAGGTTCATTGGAACTGCATGCTTTAGGAAACACGACTGTAACTATTTGTTTTTCTTCGGAGGTTTTGATCATTCAAATGGAGATTGAGCTCTTCCCTATTCTGCGAGTACTCTCAGGTTGGCACTAAATTACTGATGTGATACCCAGACTACCACATTATAAATACAAGGAATGAGGACATCTGAGCTGCTTTTCCTTTTGGTCAAGATAAAGACTTCGAGGAATCAAACAAATCCCAGTCCCATGATAAATATGGAGATCGCTGTGAAGAAACAGGAGAAATTTGGGGTCCCCTACTCGCTAAGGCCTAAGACGGGGAAGGTGTTGCCAAATTGTCAAAGGACCCCCACCTACTTTAGTGCCTTCTAAGTGGGATTTTGAAGGAACTTTATGACTACAAATTATCTTCTCATTAATCGGAAAAGTTGCCAACTTTTGCATGCGGATACGACAGCGGAGTCTGAGACACTTCCAACACCACATTTCCCAATCCCATCGCATGGAAAACATCCAAACATGGATACCAGGCCAGCCCAGCTTTGATACCAAAATAAGCCTTGAGATTGAGTGTACTTGAAGTCAAGGACAAAATAAGTTTTGGTCTATGAGTTGGAGGAAGAAGAAACAACCGCAAGTCCCCGAAGACTGAACAAACCAACCACTCCACACAATTCAAAACATGAGAAGAAGAAGAAGAAGAATAGAGCCAAATGAGCTGCAATCACTAACCAATATCTGGACAAAAAACACAAATCAAACAGCTCTCCCAAAAGACTTTAGTTTATTCGGGTGTTATCTGAGAAATTCAATGCCATCGCCTTCATCAATTTTACAAACCTACACAAGCTCATGTACATCAATCATCACTGCATGCCGAGGTGAACCGGTTCTTCAAACAGACACTGCTGCATCCCTTGGTAGCTCGTGACCGCATTCGGGTATATCAAAGGACCTACCGCGCTCCAATTCATGCTCTCCGATGTGGTATTCCCGTGGTGCTCATCAACGATGCCTCCTGCTCCATAGAAGCAATCAAGGCCTTCCAGTTTCACTGGATTGAAATGAAAAATCTCATCGATTTCATCTGCAAACCGATGAGGACCTTGCAAGGCTTCGCTGATGGAAGTGGTGCTCACCAAAGGGTTCATTAAGCCAGCCGAATCGTCGTAGAGTTGTGGCAGTGGAACTGGCGAGGGTGGAATGAAAGGGCTCTGATGGCTTGGATTGCTGTCGTTGGAGGACCTTCCCCCAGGCATCAGCAGCAGCCTATTTGTCGAAGCAGGGTCGTCGTGGACATGATGATCGGGCCGGCTGGTCGAGTACACAGGCATGGCCGGCTCAGGCCAATACGTGCTCCGGCTGCCACCCTCGCCAATAACTCCTAGATTTCCGCTCTCATCACTCTTACCTTCTTGCTTTGGCCCTCCGCCTGGGCGTGCCTGTTTCTGGTGATCTTTGCGCTGCTTGCCTAAAAGCTTCTTCTTCAGCCTCGTGTTCCAGTAGTTCTTGATGTCGTTATCGGTCCTTCCCGGCAATTGGGCGGCGATTATAGACCACCTGCTCTCCCACACAACACAACAAGTTGAACATGAATCGAAGCATCCTACCCAGATCAAGGAACCATGCTAAAAAAACTAAACACAGTGGTTGGATTTTTGAAATTATCAGTCACCTGCTACCGATGCTGATATACAGGCTGCAAATAATGTGATCTTCTTCTTCAGAGAATCCTCCATGCTTAATGTTCGGCCGAAGATAGTTTAGCCATCGGAGGCGGCAGCTCTTGCCGCATCGGTTAAGGCCTAGTTAACACAATCAACACAAACACAGATCCTTATGTTACCATGACGAAGATGACAGGAGAGAGAATTAATTCGACATGCGAGGACGAGAGAAGTACCGATCTTTGGAGGGAGGGCGATCCAGTTGCCTCCAGTGCCATGCTGCTCGATGTAGGCCTTGAGCTTGGCGTCCTCCTCGGGGGCCCATGGCCCCCTCTTCACGTTGGCTTTGTCGCAGCAAGGGGCTCTTCCCATGGTGGTGTTGATGGGTTTCTTTTGGGACTCTGGGGTTTAGTAAGGTGGGAGGCTCTCCTCAGCTTTCCTTCTTTGGGCTGCTGCTGCGGCTGAAGGCTTAAAAAGAGCTGAAGAAACGAGGCATGGGCTGATAGCTGTCTCTGTATCGGTATTAAAAAAGTGACAAGATTAAACCTGGGTTTCTCTCTCCGCCTTTTGTACGCTGGAGACTCCATCATGCAGCCATCAGCTCGAGGGCCCACCACTCACCTTTGTTGCCTGAGCTAGATGTGGTACATGTAGTATATGCGGCATCGGAGTTGCAGCTTTCCAACCAAAGGAGGATTTTGCACGAATACACCGTTGGATCATCCACCGCGCAGATCTCAAATCTCTCCAAACTTTATCTTTCCTCTGCATGCACATATCTTCAGGTGATCAATGGATGATTTAATGGTGGATTCGCCCGGATCCATATGTGTGTCATGATATTCATACATAGGTATTCCTAACTTGGAGAAGAAATAAAGATAGAAAAAAAAGATTTTTTGCATGAATATTTATCTAAATATCGAATTTTGTATGAATATTTTTTAAAATTAATATTTGCATGTACACTCTCGTAAAACACTTATTTTACTATTCTACTATTTTTTTTATTTTTGTATGTGCACCCATGCCATCTAACGCAGTTAAAAAATTAACAGTTTTAAATTAAAATGATTAAAATATCTTTAATGGATAGATATGAAAAAAAATATTTATAAGGTGATTGTGATAGAGGACAAAAAAGTAATTTCAAAATTTTATTTTATTTTGAATTAAAACTAATATGTTTTTTTATTAATGGTGTTAAACGAACCGTTATATTAGAAACATTTGTGCAAAAATAGTATTTTATGAGGTTATGAAAATAAATATTAATTTTAAGAGGATATTCTTTCAAATTCGAATTTTTAAAAGGATACTCGTATAAAAAAAAATATAAAAAATAGTGTAGGCCGGCGCAAAGTTTAAATATTCTTAGGTTGAGGCTATGTAGAGGGTTGAAGGAACGACCGTTGTGTGATCATATTCCATTATAATAGCTCTCATATCGAAGAAATTACGGCTGTTATTCGGCATTGTTACTGTTTGCGTATCTAGGAAAAGATAGAGTTTATTGAATTTAAAATCTCTAGACCAGTGAAAAGAATAAAACTTGATTAATAAATATCGACTTGTTTGTTATTTTTCAGTATAAGCTATTGAAATGTTATTTATTAGAAAATAATGCTTGTTTTTCTGTTGTAATAGTACGTAACTGTTTTGGATGAGGTACGTTATTAGGCAACTTGGTGATATTGAAACCTTAGGTTTAGTGTTTGGTGAAGGAAGATCTCAGCAACTCAGGATTGCAACCACACAAATGTTAAATAAAATATTTAACACATATATCACTAGCTAGCTACCACAATAAAATACAGGTCTCGTGCACATTTTGGAGCTGGCCGTGTCATATAATTGTTTCAATCTAAGAGTATTTTGGTATCGTTGATATTTAATTAAAAGTCCGTCGGCGTGATGACACAAGAATCTCACAATGAAGTCTGACGGAAGGGACACAAGCACGAATCGGAACCTAAAGAAAGCAAAACAATGTTTAATTTTATGTGTTCATATAAAGTGGCACATGAAAGGAAAGAAAAGAGAAAGCAATACCTAACATGATCTTAGATGAATTTCGTCCGTGCCCCTTTTAAGATCCAATCTAATGGACTCATGGACCCACATATCATTAAAAAAAGACCAGATTTTGTTTGGTCTTATAATTAAAGAACCCATGTTTCCAGACCGAAAAATGCAACTAAATTGGGTATTGTAAACTCTAAATTACTGGTCTTATAATCTCCATGTAACCCTTTTCAAGATATAGTATCCTTTACATATAATCATGATAATTGCTAGGCATTACATTCGATTCATAATCTCTGTAACAATTATCGTGCTAGGGTTGACGATATCAAGTTCTCTTGCAAAGGAAGTTCGTATAAACAACATATCAACTATTAGATGACCAGACGAATATCTTGTAGAGCTGCATAAAATTTTAAGAATAGCTACCCACAGAAAAATGAGAAGCTTAATAAAACATAGTATAACAACTCAGGATCAAGTTCCTTGATCTTGTATAAATACCCAAGATTCACTCAGCGAATAATCAATGTGGGACTAAACATACGCTTGCACGGGTTCTCACATACTTCTCCCGTTCAAGCCCTGACATCCTCGTCAGGCTAAGGGTTCAAATCCATTCAAATCTAACTACAAACACCATGATCAGCTTGTGGTCAGCCCTAATGGATCTGTGCTGTAGTGTTCCCTAGTCCACATAAGTTATGAGATGGTTCCGTTCTGATACCATTTGTAACAACTCAAGACCTCCCCAAAATGACTAGCCGGAAGATATTATTTGGGTTTCTTAATCCTGTATAAGTACCCAAGATTTATCCAACGAATAACCAATGTGGAACTAAACACACATCTGTACAAGTCCTCACACCTTGGAGATGAGGACCATCAATTTAGTTCCGAAGAGGATGACCCTAGTTTAAGGTAATATTTTGTGATCTTCCATTTAAATAATCACCATGGGTAGGTGTTTAGGGCCTGGCAAGGCCACTGGGTGACACCTACCACATGCTTTTCATAGACACTCGTTGTTCAAACCACCAGTGTGGAAGACTCACACCGAATCAGCTTTTTCACATGTGTCTGAATTCTTATTGACTGGTTCCCACGGGTCCCGACCCAGGTGGTAGTCAGCAATTTGGACTTTTCGTAGGGAAGCTTCCTTCGAAATTTCTCTTTTTCTGACCCTTCGTTAATTATAGACTTCAATGGACCATTTCGCGCCATGAGTAATGTGGTCGTCGGGAACAACTAGGGAAGGAAAGGCCTACTGTTTGAATGGTTCCAACGAAGAGAAGATTATTAGATTGGTCTATGGGAATTAAAATATCTCCCCTTTCTAATCTTTGTCAAAAGAATCAGTAAAAGGAATGGGGTGATATATATGCTCATACATTGCACTTGGTAAAAGGTTTAGTAGTTTGGGAACAAGAGTCTCAGCCGCCTGATACTAATGTTTTTGGATTAAAATTGGTCGGCCACTTATAGGTGAAGGTAGCAATCTATATTAATTACAATTAAAAAGAGCCAAAAAAAAAAAGGAGGAGGAGATGGTGATGTGAGGAAAAATTAGCCAACAAAGTTGGTGATGTTGATCATAGATCAATTTAGTTTGTGTGGTCAATTACGGCTCTATTACATGCCTTTACTTAGGCATAAGTTATTATTTGAATTCCATTGTCGATTCTTGACTCTTATAAGTATCTAAAATCTCCTACCGTATCTCTTAATCCATATGGATATTTATCCTTACATACTCTTTTCATTTAAATCCTGGCATCCTTGCCAGGTTGAATTTATTAAAATTCAATCACAAAAACCACATTCAATCCATGGACAATTCAAATAGATCCATGCTGTAATATCTTAGTTCACATGGGTTACAGATCTATCCCATTCTGATATTATTTGTAACAACTCAGAATTTTACCTAATAAAACTTGCTGAAATGTATTATTTGGATTTTTTGATCATGTATGAGTACCTAAGATTTACGTAGTATATAACCGATGTGAGACTCAATATGTCTATACCGATCCTCACATAATATGCTCTTATATACTATCATGCCAATTGAAGAGCTTTAAGATGCCATGTCATAATCTTCTTGTTGAAAGTAACAATACGCGTCGAAGACAAGTTGAAGGCTACCGAAGCATGTCCCGGTGCACTTGGTTTGTACAATACTGCAAACCTACATACTCATCTAACGTGCCCAAGATGGAAAAATTAGTGCAACCATTGTTGTTGTGGAGAAGCTAGGTTGGAAACTCATGTCCATTACCAAGATTGTCAAAATCTGTCTTAATAGTAGCAAATTAAGGTTGTGTTTCCAACTTTGGAATTAGTAAAGTGTATTTCATTCTTTTATTTCCTTTCTTAAAAAAAAAATAAAAGATTTGCTTTCTACCTGTCCAGGGTGCGCCAAAACCAAGTTTGGCAAACTCGAGTCACCCTGAGTTGAGATCAATTTGCTGTAACTAATAACTCAACAAGTTGCCCAGTTCACCGCAGGCAAAATCTAGATAAGGTCTCATGTACTTCCGGCTGGTACGAAGTCCATAAGGCGGGCAAATTTTTATAGCATGCGTTTTTTCAGGTCATGTCTGTGACGTCTAAACTCGGACATGAGTATATGGCATGAGAGATAACGGAGTTTCATCAAAGTCTGAGTTGTAGAGAACAAGAAGTAAATGATGATGACCACATGAAATCTAAGAGTTTTAAACTTGGCCATGTTGAATTAAGGGTATGTTTGGTTGGAAAAAGTTAAAACAAAAAAGAGTGACTCCTATTCTACCCATTCGGTAAGGAAAAATTCTATTTTCATTTTAATTTTGGAGAAATGAGAATGCTCCAATTCTCTAAAATTCAATTTCTGTCCTTTCCTAATATTTAAATTTTTTTTTGATTTCGATTCTGATTCCGATCACGGACCATAACATATCGGAGAATATGGCCATTCTGATTTCTATTCTAATTTATTCAAATTAGATTTCAATTTTGATTCCGGTTGCAAACTAAATACCTCCTAAAAGTATATAAAGTTTATATCTGGACGGTGATTTTTCTTGTCTTTTGCATATAAAAAGTTAATAAAAGCCTAGCAGCTAGAGAAGGGCAGAGAGAATTCTCATCAGTTAAAAAGATGATCAATTTTCTCATGAAATAAAAAAATACCAATTCCTTAAAGTAAACCAAATGGTCCACAAGGCTTTTCATGTCTACTATTGACTTATACCATGCATACATATCAATAATTTGGAGAAAAGGAATGTACCATGCATCATTGATAAGAACAAATTTGCCCAGATCAGGCTCAGTCAAATGCACTCACGAAGCCATAGACTTCCTGTGGATTGAGACACTCGACAATCCACGGACAACTATAAGTGGTTTTAGCCATCGACAATTCCTTTGCTTTAGTCCATGGCTTCCCCCAGGTCCTGTAACTCAATAAACATGCGCCAAGTTGCAATATTTTCTTCTCTCTTTTTTTATTTTTTTCTTCTTGCATGTGCTCCCTCCTCTTATAAGCTAATTGCTATTGAAGACCCTTGTGTGTGTATTAATATCTATCTTAAAAGTAAGATAGATATTAATACTCTTTTATATCTATCTTACTTTTATATCTCTGTGTATTAATACATATCTTTACTTTTAAGAATTTTAAAAAGACACTCCACAATAACCTTCAGATATCCTAATGAATTACTTTCTATATATTTTTTTACATTCCTCTGCTCACTTTTTTCTGCAAGAATTTTCGAGCTACTTAATTTTCTCAATGTCATTGTCATCGAAATCAAGCTAATACTGAGATCACAGCACAGCGAATGATAGCGGCAAGGTGCTCGAATCAAATGATGGAAGAGCATCAAGACGCCAAGAAGTATAACTGGTTCAAACCTCATTTTAACTGGAGGTTTTGTCTAAGAGGAGGAAAGACAAAATTCATAAATTATTGGCAGCAAGGATTTTTTTTACTCTCGTCGCACTTTCCAATCCTTGTGCAGTTCACCTCGATTAATAGGATACTCTGTCAAAAGAACTACCACAGTGGGATAATCCTAGGAAGCTGATGTCAATCCTCTCCACATCCTATCCTCCCCATCAATATTTTTTTTTTTACTAAAACGGATATTTCATACATCACATGCACAAACATATCCAATAAAAATAAAAAACATCTCCAATCAACCAATCAATTCTTAACTGCAGCTTTCTGTCAAGGTGGGTTCAATCAATTGACAATATGTTATCCAACATGGTTGAATTACACTGCAAGTAGGTTGTTCAAGCCACCTACCATTGATTGATAAAATCCACGTTCACGGAGAACTGAACTCGACTCGTCTGAACTTGTTACATGAACCGGAGAATCATTCTAGTGGAAGAAGTTATACCCTACATCATGTGCACCATCAGACCCTGCATTAGATCAACCATCTTGCCTTTTTTTTATAGATCCCACTCGTCATCAAGTGCTCATCGTGGTGATTAGTCCACAGAAAGGAGATGAGCCGATTGGCATGGTGCACAGCAGTTTAGGGTTATATAATTTGCCGAGAAACCGAACGAGCAACTAGTTTGGGGCATTAACCAGCGGACTGATTGGAGCCTGTGTCAACCAAGAACTGGCCCTTTGGACTCTAGTTCTGCTCAGACGGCGCTCCACACGTCACAAGGAACGTAGAGATTGTTTGAATTTGGCCAAGAAAATGTACATGAAAGACTAACAAAGGTTGATGTTGCACGGCATTTGATCTACTCCACACATTTGTTTTCTTTGGAACCATATTCCTTGGAAGTGTCCCATTTGTTGTGAAAGTCCTTTCGATGAACCATCACCATCTGGATGGTCTATTCTTTAGCAATTTAGCCCAGGGGAAGCGAGCCTACGGTGACTTTGGCTGTCCTGTTCCTGTGGGACTAGAATGCGTCCGCCCCCAGATTTTGAGCAGCTGCTAAAATTAGGTAGAAATCCATGATAGCGTATTGCTCTTGGAAGCAAATGATATGATAGCCAGATGCTGCACGTTACAAAAATAGCCCTTTGAACAGGGCCTAGAAATATTACGTCGCATGCAGCCTAAAATTATCTGCGGTGCACATTTTGTACATTTTAGATAGCCACCATATCACTTAATGATGGAGATGGATGGCTGTCAAACATGCATGATGTACGGCACACAAAATGCGGTGTGCAACACTTGCTCTATTTGATAGCAGTTCATCTCCGTGATCAAATAATGTGCCAACCATTCAAAGTTGTACTTCTTTGTACAGTGTAAATTGCGCACCGTAGAGAATCCATAAACATCAAGAAAACTTGCCTGCTCCTCTCTCTAAGTTGATATGGTAGGAATTAGGTGTTTAGATCTAGTGTGTAGTGTTTAGCCTGCGAAGGTGCTGCCTAGGTTTATCTTTTCGTTTGAACTTTTTTTTGGTAAATTGGATTTATTAAACACATCTAGAATAAATACATCAGCAAAAATTAGAAAATAAAAGAAATGATAATTCTGAAGAAACTAATTCTAATGTGATTAGCTACATATGTTGTCATCTAGTCTGCAATACTATTAACTTTTCTGTAAACATTCATAGTGGAGCAAAGGGAAAAGATCTCTTCTTCCCCTTGCTCTAGATGAGATCAAGCTGCAAAAAGATCGCCCTAAAATCCTGGATCTGGTCCTCTTTTGACCGTCCTCCACCGCTTTCGGCAGCACCATCAATAGCTCAACCCTAACTTCTACATCCGTGTCCTCCCCTATCCAAAGAATTCCAACTCCTGGATGATCATGCCTCTCTTGCCCCCATCATGGATCCCTTCCCCTAATTTTAGATCTTTGAGGGCCCTAAGAAGGTGTTACAATCGTTTGAGAGCAAGGAAGATGGAGGGGATGGGGAGCCCAAGGATTGATGGACTTATGACTAGAAATTGGAGAATATCAGGAGTGGATTGCTAATGAGTAGGCCTCCCAAATACTAAAAACTATATCGTACATGGTGTGCCTCATATGACCGTACATGCTACCAATCACAGTCACTTGTTTCTGTAGCACATCAAGATGATCGCTTGATGAATTGGACTCACAAGAACGAGTGGTTTTGATTGGTGGCACACATGGCTATATGATGCATGCCATGTAGGATATAATTCTCCCTTAGTCCCCGCTGGGCGACTTCCTTGCTCTCAAAAAGTCCTCAGTCGACTGGCTTCACCTCGCCTACTGTTTCGATAATATCCTCGGCCACCCGAACAACCACCTGCATGCACCCTCCACCATGTTCATCTCCAGTTGGGTCGGTAGGCCTCAATTGAGTCGGGCCCATATGGGTATCGAATCGGACTCGAGTTGAACCTCAGCACATTCCGATTCCAGCCCAAGCTAATTGGCAATGGTGCCGCCTCTATCTTTCCCTTTTGATTCTATTTGGTTTTATTTGGTTTCTAACGAAATGTGTAGGGTTTTTCCTATTGGGATCCTTCCCCCAGGCGGCTGGCCCGTTCTACCGTGGGCCACCCAATCCTTGGGCTAGTCATCCACCTGAACACAGCCGCCAACGATGTCTCCGTTTGGCCACAAACAATCCCGAGCACTCCCTCCACCCGCCCACCTGCTGCTACGCGTACCCACCACGGAAAAGTGTGCTATCATGCTGATCTTGCGCATTGACTTGTCTCCCTGATGGTTTTTTTTTTTTTTTTTTTTTTTTTTTTTTTTTTTTTTTTTTTTTTTTTTTTTTTTTTTTTTTTTTTTTTTGTAAAACCAGCATTTTATAGCTCTCACATAGTACGACAAGTCAAAAGAAAGATCCCTAATGCCTTGAGGACCATGTCCCCTTTTGCTAGACCAAAAAGAAAAGAGGGGGGAGAGGAAGACCTCACCCGCGTAGCAACCCCCACTGGGTTCCTTTTCCGTTGGAGAATATTCGATGCGGTAGACAAGTTTTACTCATACCATCCCCATCTATGAGTTGTCCCACGTGTGAGTACGTCACACCAGCACCACCTAAGTACCGAGGGACCAGATGGCGACTCCACCGGACAAACTAGGTGGAGGACATCCAGTCCCCGCATTTAATCGATGCCCGCACGTTTCGAATCCGAGCCACTTTGGTAAAACTTTAGCTCTGTTCCAACCATGCTACCACCTCGGTGGTTCAACACCATGTCTTTGACCTTGAAAAAAAAACCTCCCTTGGGTGATGTGTTTTGATGGCGTAGCGGATTTCGCCGTTGGGACCTTGGCCGGAGGGACCCCCTGCAAGCTGCTTCGAGCATGCGATGCCGTCAACATGCCAGACTGATTCCGTGGCACCGAGCAACTTATCCGACAGATTCCGTTCCAATTCTGGCGACCAGACCGGAGACATGATTGGCAACTGCAGGGAGTAAGGATATATTTGCGAATGCCTGAGCTGCAACCACCCAATCCCATCGTCAAACCTGCTTTACCATATATCTCTCTCAAACAATTGCTGCCGTGGGGGACTTAACCACGGACAAATTATTGGTGGGTCATCTATTATGTTATTTTTTATATATATAAAATGCCATGATAAAAAAAAAAATAAAAGTACGTTCTGATTCTTCTGACATCGAAGGAAAAAGACCACTGTCCATACGCGGTTAAGACAAAGAAGAAGAAAAAAAAAATAAAAAAGAAAACTCCAATGAGGTCTACAATAACATTATTCTGAATCCAACATTAACTAGTGTCCCATAATCATTCCGCGAGCCTTCGCCATGAAGATTCAAGGCAACTGATACCGACACACCCAGCTCTTCAACCATTCTCTAGGTTCCAGGTGTTCACCATTTTTTTCACCTTCCCGCTACTACTCTTCCTCAATAAAGAGAGATCACACAAGTAAATCTCAGCCAGAGATATATATACCCTAAAATCACGGTCCACACAAGGAGATCAAACTCGTATACATAGAACATTCAAAATACACTTCTATGCACTAACTCATCACTCAAATACATTCCTTACATTGTGTGAAGAAGGTGGAAACATGCTTACAGATTCTGCACACTAACAAACATCACCTTACATGTTTCGAACTGAAGCAGGGAAAAAACAAAAGAAAAAAAGTATGGATACCATGCGCTGATTACGAAAGTACCGCTTAGAGATCCAGTGCATGTGCTTCAATCTTCTGTGCCACAACCAATGCCACATTAGAAGACAGATGATTCTGAATTCTCCTATGGATGGTTTAGTTATAGAAGAAAAAAAAAAAAAGCTAAGCAAAAGCAACAGCTATACAAGAAGCATTAAGATATCAGTATGCAGCTGTAATGAACTCTAACATCTATGATACAAGTAATCTACATGCTCAGGTAATGATAAATTTCCATAATTTCTCTTTCGTAGATAACCTATCCTCATCCTCATCCTCAACTTCATCATCACCATCTCGGTTCCATCTATCCTGCTCTTTAATTTTGCCACCATCATCAGCAGTTTGTTCCATTGTAGACTGACATTAAAAAAGGAAAAAGAGAGAAAAAAAGAAACATGTAAGAAAGTGCAACAAGCCTCCCCCCCACCCCAAGGAAATTTGAAGATGGCGGTAACATTAAAGTTTACCATAGTAAGTTATATAAATCACAAGCAAATAAACAGATAATTAAAACCATTCTGGCAAAAATATGTTTCAAGGTACATAAGGAAATCCACATGCTGCAAAGGAGGCATAATTTAAGACTAATCAGCTGGCTTACATAATTGGGTACTGAGACTATTGCCCTGCAATTCTGGATATTTTTGCCTTAAAGGCAATGCATACATCTGAGTCAAGATTGGCCAGTACCAATACTGACCTGCTACTGTTATCTGCTATAACCAACCCACTAAATCCTCGTGAACTTGTATATCGCCAGTTCATCGGGAAAAAAAGCAACATATGAGATGATCCAACCTGTGGATCGGTGGCACTTGCAAAGTCTAAATCAGTGCAAACAAAGCAATTTGGACCATGTAAGTGCTTTATAATAAGTTATTAAGGTCCAAGTTTGAGTCTCCAAGCATTTATAATACTTGAATAGCTTTCCAAAGGAGAGTGTGAATTTTATAACATCCAGGCTAAAGAAGGGATAGCAGAAGATGCGTACAGCAGAAGCAAATAGGACTGGGAGGGAAGAATACTGTAGAAAACCACTATGATTAAGAAAGAACAGTTTATTTTTGGGAAAAAAAGCATAATTAGAGTAATGTTTACCAAACCATAGAAACTAACAAACTGATGATGCCATAATTGTTAGTTATTTTTCTATTTTTTTTTTAGAGAAAGGGAGACGCACCCCACCCTATAATTATCTAGGTCCAAATACTTGGAGATGGACCACCCAAGACCTGATCTCAAAACATCTAGTTGCTAAATAGAGGGGAATGACTATTAGGGCAAGCTCAAGTTCACAGCAGTATTACTAATCACTAAACTAAATTTAATAACATTTGACATAGTTAATTTCTACTTTTTAAGTTTTAAAGTTAAAATCTTTTTCATATTTCCTTTGATTATCTCTATATTGATTTTTTAGTTGTTGCTATGAGCCAAGTCATGGTTGCTAGATGAGGCATTACATAAACAAATACTGGAATTCTACCCATGTACCACAGTAATAGGAAAACATGATTAAAGATTGTTGGTAGGAGTATCAGATTGGAAAGCATGAAAATTGGCCAAATCCCATGAATTTTGAAAATGAACAAATTCAAGAAACAAAGGCATTTAGAACAAAAATTACCGTAGTAATCTCCTTTGATGGTTCTGCAGCCTCGAAGATCACTTGGTCTCCTACTTTTTCTTGTTTTTTCAGCATTTTATGAAAATTTGAACTGTACAGCAAAATACCATCTCCAAGAAGCGAATAATTTTCTGATCCATGTGAATCTCTATTTTCAAGAATATGAGGACATAGTACTGTAGATGTGTCCTTAGAAACTTCAGGTGTCTTTGAAATTGAAACTTCAGGATTTTCATATTCTCGATCTTTGCAACCCACAGGCAGTTCTTCACATCCTGAGGTGGGATTGAGTGATGATGGATCACAATCATCTGAGTTTGGCATTTGCACTGTAAGCAGGCTAGCAACATCACATACAAGTTAGAGAATGCACATAGCTAAAAGATACCACGCAACTTCAGATTACATTAACATGCATAGACACACATCTATAGAGAAAAAAAATACAGTTATACCAGTCAGAAGCGACTCCTTCCACATCAGCACTCCCATTCTGCCTGGTTTTCCTCTGGTGCTTCTGACTTGGTTCTAACTGCATGTCAGCATTCTCATAAGATAATGTGTTGTGAAGCCTTTTTCTTCCCAATGGCAATGCACTGTCAGCATTTCTAGATTTCTCAGAATCTTCAATAAAGTGGCTGACTTTATTATCTCTGTTGCCTTCAACTTCGGCATTACACAAGCCTTCATTTCTTTCCACATGTGGTGAATCAGACCTCACAGGCTGGGCCTCCCTTCTTCCTGTTCTCTCATGACCTTTTGAATCCATTCCCTCAGATGCAACAGATGGAATTTGAAGGTCTTTCCATTTTGACAAGCTAATTCTTTTACCATCTCCAGAGTTTTTGTTCCTATGAGAAACAGACTTTTCAGAGCTGTAACCATTTCCCTCAGACACTTTTGCAGACTTGGCTGAGTTTTTGCATTCAGCGTGTTCTATATTTCTTTCTGGAGAATGCTTGAATATCACCTCGGCACATTTCCTGACCCAGGATAGAGTAGTGGATGTTCGAGGTGAAGCATGGGAGGTCTTCTCAGAAGGCAACTTCCGATTAGAACCATCATTAACAGTGATCTTCTGTTCAATTGGATCATCAATATCATGTGCATCGTCAGCATTTGTGTTTGCTTTCAAAGAAACCTTCCATTTATTAGGTGTCTCAGATAGAGCCCTATTTTCAGATTCAATGTCCAAATGTTCCAATTTTTTAAGACGTTGAATCTCTTGATAAATTTCTTCTCTATCTGAATGCAACAATTCCCTTTGCTTCTGTAGCTTCTCCCGTTGAATATTGAGTGCTTCGATGGAGCTCTTTATCTCATAACACTCTTTCTCTCTCTTCTCATGGTCCAGAGCAATCTCCATTCGCTCATCATTAAGCTTTTGCATCTCAGATGCAACATGTTCCAACTCCTTCACAATCAATTCCTTTTGAGAATTTATACGCTGGAGTTCTCTGGCCTTTTCTTGTTCAAATGCTTCCTCCTTTTCTCTTAAATAAGTTTCAATTTCTTCTCGTCTTTTATTCATACAATTTTCTAATTCCTTCTTCTGAATCATAATGTCTCTCACAAAATCCTCTCTTTCTTGCTGAATCTTGCTGAACCAATCTGAATGCTCACGCTCCATCTTGCTTAAGAATTCCTCCCGCTCACGAGCCAAGGACTCAGCATCACTCTTGAACTGATTACGCAAATTTTCCTTCCCCAATTTAATGATATCATGTTCAGTTTTAAGGTACTGGTCCACTGTTTTTCTCTCTTCAGCAACCCGTTCTGCTTCTTTTCGTAACTCTTCTCTTTTTTCATCAATTAGCTCCCACTCAATCTCAAAATTCTCCTTTTCTGCCTTCAATTTATCAGCTTCAGCTATAAGTTCCATCTTTTGGGCTCTAAGATTATCAATTTCTTCTTTAAGTTTTCCTTCCAGAACAAGCAATTCATTTCTCTCAGCTAAAGTGAGCTCTAGTTTCTCTTGTGCACACTGGATTTCTTTCTTCTCATCTTCCAGGGAAGATTTAGCATTCTCAAGGCTTTGTTTCAACTTCAGCATCTCCCCTCTTTCATTCTGCATGTTTTGCATCTCGATTTCTGCTGCTGTTTGGGTAGAATGTAGATTTTGTTCTCTCTCCTCCAGTAATTTCAATTTTTTCACTACATCCTCTTCCTTTTCTGCTAATGCACTCAACTCAAGCTTGATAGCATGTTCTCTTTCCTGGATAGCATTTTCTCTGTTACTGAGATCAGCCACCCTAGCCTCATTAGCCATTCGTTTGGCCTCCATCTCATCCTCTAACATCATGCGCCTCTGTTCCAATTCAGCTTCAAATTCACTCCGCTTCCTTTCCAAAGCAGACTGATGTTCATCCATAAGTCTTTGTATCTCATCCTGCACTCATCATAAAATGTAGAGTCAATATATATAGAGGAGAAAACCAAGAGAACTGATTCCGAAGCTTTAGCTTAATCTTTAATCATTGACCTACATATAAATGGAGATAAATTTGTTAAGAAGCAAAAGAAATCTCACATGCTCTTTGCAGGCAACCTTTTCTTGTAAAATTAGCAAATCACGCTCTCTTTTATCAAGCAAAGATTCCCTCTTGATCACAGACTGCAAGAATTAATTAGTAATCAAAAATGAAATCCACTAAAGAACAGCTGATGAGTATAGAAAAGGAGCATCTCATTTAACAAACAGAAAATACACAGACCTCCTCCCTAGTTGCAAGACCAGCTATTTTTAGATCCAAATTGGAGTTTTCTTCCTTCAGAGCTTTATGTTTTTCTTCAAGATTTCTTCTTGCTTCTTCCAATTCTTTTTCAAAGCAGCTTAAATCTTTCGATCTTTCAAAGATATATTCCTCCCTCTGATTTAATAAGGTCTGTGCTGCTATCAACCTCTCTTGCTCCTCATTCAGAATTTTCTGCCTATCGTATAGAGACTGCCTTTCACTGTTGATTTCTTGTTCCTTCGCATCACATCTGCAAAATTATTAATCTATATCACGAGAATATTCATCACACTGGTCTATTTCAACAAAAGATACGAAAGCAAATAACAGGTAGCAGGACCCCAAAAGGGAAATAGGTTTCAAAATAATAATCAGAACCATCATGTGCAGACACCAAGTTGCCGATATGTCAGATGTCCACAGTTGAGGCAAGGAAACAATAAAATGTTTCATGTAAGGATTAGTACAATGCTATTGAAGAAGACTATCGAAGAAGATAATTTGTCTATTGGACAACTTCAGAAATAATTAGTTGCCAACAGGAATTCTTGATATAAATCTCAGACAAAGTGCAAAAGAAGGGAACTGCAAAACAAATTGAAGGACAACTTACTCAGACTTAAAAGAAATATGATCCCTCCTAAGTTCATCTTCACGTGCTTCAACGTCCTGTAAGTTTCTTAATGCAGTATTACGGCTCCGGCTGGCCTCTGCATGCAAAGATTCTGCAGCAAGCAGCTTTCTTTCTGCCTCATCAAATTTCCGTTCCGCAGCTTCCATCATTTGACGAGCCTCAGCCAGTTTGTTTTCATATGCAAGCTTTGTTTCCGCAGATTCAGCACGCATATTAT
Source organism: Phoenix roebelenii (assembly GCA_025769935.1). Classification (NCBI taxonomy): domain Eukaryota; kingdom Viridiplantae; phylum Streptophyta; class Magnoliopsida; order Arecales; family Arecaceae; genus Phoenix; species Phoenix roebelenii. The sequence goes on from JAOXJJ010000460.1 coordinate 1,149,813, forward strand.
GCAAGGCCTTCTCAATCTACATAAAAGACAAAAATAATGGTACGTTATGTCTTAAAGTCATGATCATAGCCTTATCTCAAACATTAAATACTAGAGTAGCTCAAACACAGAAAGCTGCCTAATATACATTCCACTCATTTCATCGATGTAGACTCAAATATCCATGCCTAACAAACCTCTTGTCTTTCTTTAACATAGATCATTAGAACAGAATTTTATCCCTTACTTTGAAAAATAAATTCTGTTTTAGCCTTAATGAGAACATCACCTATTATTGCATGAGAGAGCTGTGCCAGCTAAAGATTAGATAAGGAAGAGTACTTGATAAGTTCAGTTAAGATAATGAAGGTATAGTTTAGATATTGGATTATAAAAGTAGATCAAAAAAGGAAAAAACTAGAAAGGAAAGATACATAAACAATTATATTCATGTCTGTGATTTTGTATTGTAATCAATGAAGACAGTATGTAACGGTTTTGTTTAGCAGATCAACAAAAACAATGAGGCCATATCATTATAAAATTAATACAAATATATCATCGAAAAGGATATCCCTGAGGGTAACAACAAAATTAAAAAGAAAGCTTGTCTAAATTAACGTAAACTTGTCAAATTTTCAACATGGTTGCTTCCAGGGTGCATCTTAATTTCTTACATCCACACGTGCCTATGGCTAGCATGCAACTGAATCCGTCAAAGAGCTAACAATGTGATATGCTGGCACCAGCACTATGGATCAAAAACATTACTTTTGCATGAGAAATCTGGATCAAAACCTCTTGATGAAAGAAATGGTTTCAGATCCAGATTAAAAAAGGATATGAACAACTGAACAACATGGAGACCAAATATGAGGAAAACATTAGTGCTGTCAAAGATGATGACTACACCTCCTATTTTAAAGGAAAAAGCATCTGAAAGGAACCTTTGGCAAAACAGTGTTGATAATTCAAAATCCAAATAGATAGGATTTTCTAAAAATACATGCTATCTATTTTTTAAAATCTATTTTTTAATCATTAACAACTGAAAAGCAACCCCCAAAAAGACAAGATTCCATGATCAGTAAGGTAGGTTTCATTCATTGAAAAGGTAACAAGCACCAGTAGAGATTTCCCAAAAAGGTTGAGTAACAGCAATAAATTACCTACAATACCAAAAATAGAATAAGGCAATTTATTAAGGACTAAAATGTGTATTATATTCATGTTCATAAACAGTAAGTGCCACTGAAAAAAATAGTAAGCTGTTGCAACAAGTTACAAGAAACGACAAGAAAAAGAACACAAAAACTAGGTTGAGTAATAGAGATGGGAAATAGGAGAAGGTTTATGATGCAATGACTTAAAGAAGTGGCAGTTGATTCAATGTAGCTTGAACCAAATTCAGTCAAACAGAGATACCAGCCAGAAACTGGTTTTGATCTTGTTTCAGGCTAAATATGCAAAAGGACCATTAGCAGCCTTTCATCCGCATACAGAACATCTGCTAGCCTGGCCTAACAAGGAGTTTTAAGCTATGCAATCTAGTATAGCATACATCTTCAGGCACTTAGATGACGTTCAAATAGTTAATGCTCAGAAAATAGGACTACAAAATGAACCTAACTAGAAGGATTTCTTCAATATGATATTACCAATAATGGCTACTAAACACATTGCTAAAAGCAGCTGCTTATTGTAGGATCCCCTCCATTGTGGACTCTAAGAAGTCACACGCAAAAATGATAGAAACGAGACTGAAGGAATTATGAATATTTTGCAATTCATTGTTTAAAATGGAGCATGAAATAATATGAATGGAAGCAATTTAGGGATTGGTTTTCCCACCATCATTTAAATATTTCAGCTTTCAAGTACGGGCTGCCTTGATCATGAAGGCAAAAAGGCTACATAATGCTCCAAGTCGACATCAAATCGCTACTTTTGTTTATTCATGTTTAACAAAGTAGAATAACTGAAACATATTTGTGTTAGTCAATTTTTATGCTGTTACATACTTGAGAGAAACTAGATATGCATGAGAGAGAAACCATGTTTGCCACTTGCAAGAAATCTAATTCAAATAAGTAGAATTTTATACTTTTCTTATTGTTCAAAGTAATTAGAATTCTAACCTCTATTTATTTTTAGCCTTGATCATTTTATTTTTTATTTTTCTTGTTCTCTTGTTTTTGTTCGATCAAAACCATATCTTTTCCTATATCCTTTTCTTTTCTTACTCCTTTTCTTCCTATATTCATCAGCACGTTCTTTTTGCTGTCACTTAAAACAGATACCAGTTCGAGCATTCCTTTAACATTTTATATTATTAATTTTGACTTTCATGATCCCTGTTCTAATTTTCCAGCATTTGATCTGCGCACACAACACTCAGCAGCAATATCTCTTTCCAATTTTTATTTGTGCACCTTGTCTTCATCCATTTCTTCTAATACGTAACCTAGAATTCTTTTTTTCTTTTTTTAACTTCTTCCTTTAACAATGAATGCAGCTAAAGCTAGCTAATCAGAGGTAAGAAAAGTTTTTGAACCTTTTTCTTTTTCTTCTTTGCCATGTCAGTTAAACATTATAAGATTATATAAAAAAAAAACTAAGAAACATTGAAAAATTCATTTAAACACTAACATGCAACAGTAACAACTATTCTAGGGTGGTACTCCAACAACACAAAAACTAAATTTCAGAATATTCAATAAATTAACCTGCAATCTGAAAATCGGCTCTTCAGAAACCATTATGTTTATCCAATGTTGATGCAGTTAAGCTTTGACAGTAATTTTGACATCACATTCAATATCGTTTCTCATGATCCTTATTAACAAATGAAGGGCATATGTATACTGAACAGTTGATTCCATGCAATGTACCAAAACTCTGGCAATATATCCTATGAAAATTTTGAAAATAATATCTGTGTTTTGTTCTAGAAGTTTCAATTCTTAGCACCTGTTGGAATGGCACATCTGTTGCTGCTGTTCTGAGGGACTTATGAGATATTACGGATTATACATAGATAGCCATGTTTATAATTTTTCATCTCATATCTTATGCTAATATGTCACCCACTTTTTTTTATTATCTTCTATTGTAGCTGATGATATTGCATGCAGACTCAGATGCATATATCGGTGTCAGACAACTGAACACCAAACACTCCTGCAGTGGACAAATCATAAAGCAGTCTAGTCTACACATGTCCGTGTAGTATTAAAAGTTGCACCAACATAAGCCTACCACCTCTCTGGAACTACAATCACATAATCGCACAAGATGGCAGAAAACAGAAAGATGCATCTACAGATAGCAGAACAAAAACAAAATGTTACTTCAATAATGATATGCAGCAAATATAAATATCAAAAAGATTTTTTTAAACACATGCATATGTTTGTGTATAATAATAAAAATAAAAAATAGATCTGCTTCGAACAAAATTCTTCAGGTGATGTGTTCTTACATTTGCTACACATTCTTTCTCAATGCTTAAAGCTTTCTTTAGGCTCTCTTCTCGTTGCCTTGCTTCAGCTAAAGCAGATAATTGTGCTGCTTTCTCACGCTTATATACAACCTCAGCAGACTCAGCAGATATTTTAACTTGTTCATATTTTGATGTCCATTCCTTCCTCTCCAATATAAGAAGTCCCATGTGATGTTGATAGTCATATACCTAAAGTAAATTAATCGATGCAAAAACGATTCAGAGCAAACATAATAATTAATATTTGATTCTGACATCACAAATTCATTTACTAGAAATAATTGCACATTCCCAGGAATCAAATACAATGTTAAGAGGTTGAACTACGTAGAATATAACATATAACAGAAAGACTGCATTTATATTTTACAAAATCATCAAGAGTTTGTTCATTTTTATGGTAGAAACAGATAAAAACTCAAAGAATCAAATTTCATCGTCATAGTGAAGATGCTACTGCAGAGTACGAAAGGCCAAAGCACTCAAATAGGAATTCAATCTGTTCAAAACATAAACAGAAGCAAAAGTTCATGTGAATAACAGCTACTACTACTAAGGGGAAAAAAGAACAACAACTAGAATAATAACAACACTAACTATAATAATGGCAGTAGAAGAGCATGAAAAGTGACACTTTGGCACTTATTCTCATAATGGAAACTGACAGGGATCAGTGACCTTTTGTAACTATTCAATTAATGACTAGAATTTCTGATGAACATCATATGAGAAAACAAAGACAATCCAGCAGAAGGTCTAGGCGAAATAGCTCACACAGACCTGAAGTTTCACCAGTAATTGTTTTCATCAGTCAACTAAAATGACATAACCAATTGATGAAACATATCCATAATCACAAGCAATGGCTGTTGCTTTATAAATCCTGCTACACAATTTATAGATTTAGGACAACAACCACCATCACTGCAAAACCAAACAAGCACCTAAACAAAAGAAACCAACACCCTAATATTTTTCTTATTTTTCTACTTAAATGCCAATGAAAAAAGTTAGTTTCAAATGACAGTCATAAGGGAATAGATTAAGCAAACCTTAACAAGACCTGCTGTGCTGATGGAGCCTCCTGCTGAGAGAATTGCAACTAGCCAGCTAGCAAAAGGACATGGATAATATAGTTGTTATGACCAAAAACTTCGGATAAGTTTACTCTGCTGCAGTGACAACTTCTGGAAGTGTTGGTTGGAAATTTAATAGCAGCAGGATATATGGGCAGTAAAAGCCACTTCTCACTGACAAAACAGTGGCAAGAGGTGCAACCAACCATCAGAAGATAGAATGGCATGATTCATGAAAGTTCATCTTCCCCTATGCCCAAACCTGGTGGTTGCTAATGCAACATATTTGCCTCACTTTGCTTGAACCATGATAATGTGGAAGTATATGAATCGTAAATTCAATGATGAATTCACATACATAGAATTTATGCTGATCCAATCGGGGAAAAGGAAGTAATTCCTTTAATTGGCTCAACTTGAATACCTTAAAAAAAGTTAAGGAAAGATTAAAAAAAATGGCGAAAGTAGGGTCTAACATCCACTTGCTTTCTTTAATGAATTTCAAATTGAGTTTCATAGTCTCAATTTATACTAGTGAGGTCTGCCCTTGTATAATTCGAGCCGGATTCTTATTCTATTTACAAGATAACACAAATTTCCCGAAATAAAAATGCCATGGAAATGTTACCATCCCACACGAGGTAGATCTCAACTTCTACATCGACTTTGTTTTAGCCATTCCGTCTAATTCTTCTCGAGTTGAAAAATATACTTAGTCAAAGGCTTTCTCGAAAAGCACTTTTGCTTTGATTGGCCCATTTCGAGGTCCAAATGATGGATTTCGACTCTGATCGCTCAGTGCAACACACCCTTAAAAGGTGGTGGTGCCGCATCATCGATCTCGAAACCTTACCCGATTTAAAAAATAGAGCACCTCAATCAAACAACATACAGTTAACTTATAGCTTCTAAAGTTTGGCATGTGATTCAGCTTCCTAATGTGGTGAATCTCACTCCTAAACCCTATCCAGTCTTTCCCATAATAGCCAAAGTGATCCACCTCAATCATATGCCCAAACCCATAGGTTGCTAGTGCAACATATTCGCCTCACCTTGCATGAACCATGATGGTATGGTAGTATATGGATCATCAAATCTATGATAAATCCTAATGGTGCCCAAATATTGCCCAATCATATTATGATGATCTAGAGGCGTGAAGGGCACCAATCAATCCACTCGATCCACAATGGTGGAAGGCAGAGTGCCAATATGCCATGGAGAGTCGCGGATCTGCACATAAAAAAGAAGAAAAAGGCCTCCCAGGGTGGCTCCAATTGGACCTCCTCCGGTACTTAGGTCAAGGAGGGCTTTGGAATAATAGTGAGAAATAGCAAGAGAAGATAAAATAAAAAAGATCAGAGTAGAGTAATCATCCTAGATCAGTAGACCTTGATTGCCTGGCCTAGAGTGCTCAACCTCGGCCTTTAAGAGCTCGACCATCAAGAGCTTGGCCATAGGAGGCTCGATCTAAGAGTGTTCAATTTGGGAGTCCAACTTGTAATGCTCAGCCTAAAGTGCTCGACTTTAGGCTTGGGAGCTTAGCATGGAGTGCTCAACTTGGAGCTCGGCCTAAAGTGCTTGACTTAGGAGCTCGAGAGCTTGGCCTGAAGTGTTTGGTTTGAAGTGCTCGACCTAGTGAACTCGGCTTGGAAGCCCGACCTGAAGTGCCCACCTGGAATGCTCGGCCTGGGAGTTGGGCCTAGAAGCTTGGCCAAGAGTGCTCGGCATAGGATGGCCTCCAGGGACTCGCATCTTGATCTACAAGGATACGTGTCCCATGTGCACATCACTCATGTCTCGGGTGGCACAGAAGAGCAGCCTCCAGGGACTCGCATCTTGGTCTCTAAGGTTGTTGGTCCCATACGCATGACGCTCGTATCTCAGATGGCACGAAAGGGCGGCCTCCAAGGACCCGCATCCTGATCTCCAAGGACATACGACCTATCTAAAAAGGAGACAATGTGCAGGGATGACCGTGGAAGAGGACTCGAATGTAGAGGTAGCCATGAGAGCTTGAAAGCCTCTCTGTAGAAGCCTCTCGCCATGAGAGCTTGTTGCCAATGAGAACTTAAGAGCCTCTCTTTAGGAAATTCTCGCCATTAGAGCTTGAGAGGCTCTCCTTGGGAGCCTCTCGCCATCTGTGCTCGGAAACCTCTAGCCATTCTCCTCCTTTGGAGTCCTTAGCCTTATTTATATAGAGGAAGGAGTGTGGATCTATTACAATTTGGAGGCAAAAAACAAGGGATTGGCGTAACTTCCTTGCTTATTAGGATTCAAATCTGTCGTAATCTCCTTCCTTGTTTGGACCATGCCAAGAATTCAATTTTTTTTAATTCAAAATTTTTCAAAATGCTCATCGCGTGTCGACCTGTGATAGGCAGATTAGATTTAGGCTACATCAAATCCTAATACAAAAAATTAGGAAAACTAAATTTGTCCAAATGAGTTGAGGTTTCCTACTCTCTAAAGTCTTTCAAGCTATCTGCTTAAAAAGTTTTGACAACTTAATATAAAAGGAAGTACATAATATGATAAACTTAAGTACATGCCAACATTTTCTTTTTGATGAAAGAATTTAGCCATATAATAAAACACATTAAAGGAATGAAATGAAATAGCATCATCTATTTGATCTATTAAACCTACTTCTAGAGAGCTCAGATGATGATTTGCCACTTAGACTTCAAGAAAAATTCAACCACATCACATGCACAAGGTCAAATCAAGCAAGAACATAGGTGAAAACAAAATCTCTTCTTCTAGGCTTAATGTTGTTGCACTTGGACTTTGAAGTCTCTTGTCAGTGATGGGAATTGCCTCCTACAATTTCATGGTTGTTTTGATTGCCTTGACAACTATTAGTCGCTCCATTGTTCCATAAATCCCAACTAATTTAGCTAAGAGTTTATGTATGTTTATATAGCCTTAAAGAAGTTAGATTCTACAATTCTAAAACTTTAAGAAACTTGGATACCCAAGTTCCATGTTGGAATGCAAACGGGCCACGCCAGAACCATAGATCTCCAAAATATTCAACAAGGTCAAATAGAGAACAAACACCAAATATGCAAAATTTGGTTCGTAAGTTGGCTCGTTTGCGTCCCTATTTCTGAGCAAATATTCATCTAAAACTCAAATTGTCCAAACACATATTTCATAAACTTGTAATGCTATATTTAGTTAACCTTTTGAGCTACTATCCTGAAAAATCAAAGCTTGCTCCAGGAAAAAGATTGAATTAGTTTAAATAGTGATATCAATAGCTACATGATCAGCTTTATTAAAACTAGGAGTGCAAAAAAAAAACCTAGCTGTTTGTTTGCCCAAGGAAAAAGTTAGAATGAGTAAGTTTAATTAGTGATACTAAAAGTTATGTAGTCGACATATCAGAACTCAAGCTGCAAACGCACTAGGCTCTTCATGAACAAATGTGGGCTCAACTAGATGATATGCTCCTTCAAGCTCACTCGGCTAAGCAAGCCAAGCTTAAACATCTTTTAGAGCTTAACTCATTAAAAAAAAATACCAGGCTTAAATACTTTGGATTTGCAAATATAAATACTAGCTTGGGTCAGCTTGATAAGAAGATTGCCCAAAGCTTGGTTTTGATCATAGATAAGCCTAACTTGGCCATATGTTGTCAAGCTCAGCTGAGTTTGTTTACCCTTTCTTATTACTCAGCTTATCCACATTCCTAATCAAAACTAGTTTCATGGAGGTACATAGGAAGGTTGAACAGGCTAGAATATAATCATTCATGATAACACTAGAAGGTGAAAAGAAGCTCATTTTGACGGAACGTACATGCCTTGATCTGATTGAATAGCAAAAAGGCTGTAAAGCTGATGAAATTGGATAAAACAATTTTTTTGATGATGATAATTGCTAATAAGAGTCAATTCTAGCACTCAATCAAATCAGCATGTAGATATGCTACTCAAATAGTTAACCTCTCATCTTGATGTGGTAACCAACAAGCCAAGGTGCATCTTGAAAGAATCTGTGGCATATCAACTACTTTTCCCAAACTATTAGCTGAAGTATTATTCTGAATCACTTCCACAAGCATACCCCTAAGTGTTTTCCCTTAGTTTTCTTCTCCACAGAAAGCATTGTATTGCTAGTATCAGGCAAAATTATTTTTCCCAAAAGCAACAATGGACCAGAAGAGGTGGCATGCAACAGAATTAGCAAAAATATGGGCATAAATGAGCAGAAAAATGGACTCATATTATTATAGGAAAAGAGGACAGAGTGATGAACAATGGATTGAGATGATTTAATTATGAATGGTGAAGATGAGTGGCTATCTTCAAGGGCAAAGATAGGTGGACGGCTAGGGGGGCTATCAACACATGGTTTCCCTTAACATATGTCCCTATTCTCCACTTCACAACAAGCAATGACCCTACTACCTTAACCAATCAATGACAATATGTTCCTTATCTCTAATTCTCAATTGGACATATTTTTCAAGTGCAAATAATAAACACATTGCTAATCAGAGTACCCAATTCTACATGTTTCCATTGTAAGTAGGATCCCAAAATACATGAACATACAACAGACAGAGGGTGTAGTCTTGGGTGTATTCATGATTGAGCACTGAATATTCTTCACATATGAAAATCATCAATTGCCATGCCAAATCTGATTGGCTGTAGAAGAGTAGCACTTCCTCTCCATTTCTTTCTTGTCCATGGCACACCACACTGTCCCCTTTCTTCCTCCAGATCTCATCCAATACTATAGCCTTTCTATTCCTCCATATCTTACCCATGGTCATTGTCTCACCCCTCCCCATGTCATTCCAAAATCATCATTTCTTTCAGTTTGATCTTGGAAAAAACTCATCCTCGTTTCATAATTTATATAGGATTTTGTCTCCCATTTAACTTTCTCATTCGGCAGATCTATCGTTCATGATCAACAGCTTATTTTGCCATTACTTCCATTGCTATTCATGAAAGCTATCAAGGTCAGCGAAGGCACTCCAAGGCAGTTAGTATGAACTGCTGGATCCATGTTATTTCTACCCTCATCACCCTCTCAGGAAGGTTTACTGCTTCAACTCTTGGAACCAATTTGATTTTTTTTATATAAAGCATTTTTTAATTATGTTGTAGCTCATATCAAGGATTTTTGATTCTTCTGTTAAGATTTGCATATGTGACAAGAACAAGAGTAAAATTTATTAACTAGTGTGTTTCTTCCCCCACTTGGAACCGCCAGTGTCCAGCCTTGAGCCAGAGTGTAGCTTGGGCAAGAAAATATTAATAATGGAAGAACCGAAATGAAAAAGTAAAATCAAAGAATAAAAATTTATGAGAAAAGAGTCCATTTTCTCCTTTCTTTTTTAGTTTAATCAAATAAGAAACCTCGATCCTTGGAACAGCATCTTCTTAGAATCAGTTTTCCCAACAAACCGTTCTGCCCAAATTTGCTCAAAGCCATATAAAATTTTAAAACTTCTTTCCAGATTCTCTTTTAACAATCAAAATTCAACAAAGATCGCCTATCTAAACAACCAAAAAACCTCACAAAAACAAGAAACAGAGTCAAAAACGAAGCACAGTCCCCACAGCCTCAGTGTAAAGAGTGTCGACAGAAGCGAAAATATACCTCGGATTCGAGCTTGGAGATGTAAGCAATAAGGGCGGCCTTGTCCCTCCTCTTCACCGACTCCTCATCGAACCCCGCCTCCCGGAGACGCTTCCAGATAGCGTCGTCCCCCAGCGGGGTCCCACCGTTGGCCGGAGGGGAAGCACCGGCAACTCGCGGAGCCGGCGATCGGGTGGCGGCGACGGCCAGCGGCGAGGCCCTCGGCCATGGGCTCGCCATCTCGTCGACGGAAACCCTAAATCGGAGAGCAGCGGAGGAAAAACTCGGTAGCGCGGAGACCGAATCTCGGACTCAGAGGTCTCCTCCCTCTTTTTGGCTTAGAGGGGAAGTGAAATGAACTTTTGCTGTAAAGATCCTTCCGCGGAGTGGGAAATCAATTTTGAACGAGAGATCCCTCCGATGTACGGTACGAGAAATGGGCGGCTCGATTGGCTCCGGCCTTCCTTCTTATCGGATCCGCGCACCTCCAGTACAGTTACCTCCCCCATTTAGTGGGCCGATACTCGATAGGCGATAGCTGAGGCATGATTCCGCGAAGTTGGACGAGATTTCGAAGGGCGAGCGAAGGTGAGGGCACTAGGGCAGACGAGAGCCGCCTCCGGTTGGATTAGTAGTTGTGTTAGTAAATGGACAATTAATGTAAGTTTGGAGATTCATGCAGGGTTTTGACTATAATAGGTGGTGCAAATGGAACCGTAGCTTTTGTGCTTTGAAATTGATCCAATGAGGGGTGGGGCTGCCGCCAAACTTCCATAGGTATGATCACATAAAAGAAGTTGCACAAATGGACCTTTCTTAGGTCTCCTTTGGTTCGGAAAAAAAAAAATCTCACTAAAATATTTTTTAAAAAAAATTAATACTTGAATATATAATATTTGAGAAAATAATTTTTGCATATTTGATTCATCATGAAAAGAAGTAGTATATTTCAGAATAATCTATATTTGATTAAGTATCTACTTTTTTTGAAAAAATTGTGTAAAATATCTATTATGCTATTAATAATGAAAAAAATCTTACTCCATTTTATCTAAAAACTATAAAAAAAATTATGTAATTTCTAACGGATGAAAATTAGACTTTTCATATCCTACATGGATTTTTTTCTTAAAATATGAAAATCTTATCTTCATGAGACTGCTACTTTCATATCCTTCTTCTTTACAAACTCCAACCAAACATAAGGCAAAGCCTTTATTTTTCCATTGATATTGCTTTTTCTCCTTCTCTTCCTACAAACCAAACAAGTACTTGTAGATACTGAGAGCAAAGAGAGTGTTTGTGTTTGCCATTTAACCAGAAAGGAAAAGTTTTTTTTATTATTACTTTTAATTAAACTTGGGAGAATTGATAATTTATAGTATAAGTTTTATAGAACCCATCTGCTTGCTTACGCATAAAATGGACTTTATACCAACTCATGATGTTACAACCTCATAAAATAGTATTTGAGAGAGGTGAAAGACAAACCTATTATAGTATAGAAGTGTATTTGCCAATTCTTGATTCCATATAGAAAAAGATTGGAACAGACAACCATCATTTGTTGATGGTGATGAAGTGAAGAGATTGCATCTACCATGCAATATTAAATTCTTTGGGAAATAAAAAGGTTAGATCTAGCTTCCTATTTATGGGTGAAAAGGATAAATCGCTTTATAACCCCTTGAAATTATCTGTAAATTGAATTAGTGTAGAAAGTTAAAATAAAGGACTTCTAAATATCATGTTACTTTTTAATAGATGTATGTCCTTGTGAAGTGAAAGATTGAGAGTACTGACATCACCAGCAAGGAAATCTCCATCCATTGTAACTTTTGCACAAAAGAAGGTGAATCCTTCTTTCCAAAGGCCAATGAAAGAAAAGTTTGGAATGCAAAGTATGATCCAGTGGTTGGCGTCGCAAAAGAACATCAATCATTCTTTGGCATGAAAGATACAATCCAAACCTATCATAAAGATACTAATCAAGACACATTTCTTTACATGTGGTATGACAAAATTTTAGGCGTGCTCCGCTCATCAGTGAGCGATCTAGGTCCCACTATTTAGGTGAGACTATATTAGTCCATTTGGAAAATTGTACTTCATGGATGATGAACAAAGTAGGTGGCCCCATCCACCCATCTACTGATCTACCTTTCCTCGTGTTATTGTCATCGCTAGGTCTTGAAAAAGTATACCAAAGTGATGATGGAAGGAAAGATCGGGCGAGCGATCCAAGTTTGGATCAGACAAATCGGGTTTAGGTCCAAACCCAAGCCAAAATAATGAACCATCTATACATGCACATTGTAAATTCAAGTAGCATCAAAGTTAGCCCCCATAAACTCAGTATTTCTTCAGTTGAACCTCTAGTTCTTTTATGCATATTACTAAATAGTTTGGTCCTTTTCTATGGCATCTTAATTCTATGATCTCCTATGAAAGCATGATCTTCGCAATCGTCAATTTTCTTTAAGGATGACTAATTGGGATTTTCCCTAATTGATAATTGCAATAAAATTATCAGCCTAACAAGGTACACCATCTTATGATGTTATCCTTTGCCATCACCAACCATCAAAAAGCAAAAAAAATAGCATAAGCAACAACAACAAAAAAAATGGAACAAGCAAAAGAAGGCACTAACTAATTTAAACAGAGGGAAGCCACTAATTTCACAATCCCAAGATAACTAGTTGATCCAAGTTTATTTGAATGCGTACAACAGAGCTCATGCTCAAGTGTGATTAATTGATTGACACAGAGGATGTAGTTTTACTAATCTAGATACTATAAAATATGATTTCTCTAAGACATGTTTCATCTAAAACAGAGAGTGACCTGTTTTCATAAAACTTTTTTTTCATGTTTTATGACTTACTAATTTTTGAAAAAGGAATTTTGTGGAGAGCAACCAAACAACAAAAACCGTTCATTTCTAGTTTTACATCACCTTTGTTTTAGTTACTTATCAACCAAACAGTCCCATAATTTCCTTACTTTGAGATGAACAAGTGCTTCTGATTGTTGCTTGCATTGATAGATACAGCAGTTCCCAACCAATGACTTTCATATCATAAAATGTTCTTCTAGTGCAGTCGGAGCTTTGCTTCAATATGGTTGAATTCTGACAAAGTAATCTACAAATTGTCTCCCACTTGGGAGGTTAATAAGACTTTGCTTACATTACTTCATCTGTAAACTTATTAACTAATTCTAACCTGCAACAAGAAAGATCAAGAGAAAATATAGTCACTCCATGACAATTAACCGGTATTTACATAATATTATGTGAGACCAAATCACCAACCTAGGCCAACTCTGGCCAACATCAGATTACATAATAAAAGGAGCTTTGTCAATTTATTATCAATTTAGTCTAATCAGCAGCCCTTCGGTGGATGACAAAGGAAATGATATATTAAGTAAATAAGCAACAAACAAGAATCCAATGCTCGTTCCAAAGTCCATACTTCCTTGGGCTCGCCAAGCATTTATATACGTTCATACGCTGATACAGCCCAAACAACAATTAGGCCGTAAGTTCAATCACACTGGGTTTACGAGAGAGCAACTAAAGTTGCTAAGCAAGCCATGGAGAAGGCTTCCTCGGTTGCAGTTAAATGTTTAATAAAAGAGAAGAATAAGAAGAAGAAAATGATGATGATGACAAGTTTGAGATCTATGATAATAAATATTATAATCCTCTCGTACAAGTTAAGGATATCATAATTGCTGAGTAATAGGCAATTCAATCTCATGAATAGGTGTGTGTATATATAAGGGTGTAATCATACCAGCACTACCTCACATCATTAACATCAAAGTCGGTTCCATAGCCCATTCGATAGTATTCTGAAAATGATAAAGAGCAGCTCCTCTGTCAAGCTACATCTGCAGTCACATTCACACTCGCAAATTAAAATTAGGACTGGCAACTTCTTATCCATATGATAATAGATGAAGTTGATTTGGATTATAAATAATCCAAATATAAATAGGTCGATGATGTGGCCCAAATTTGACCGGCCAATCATGAGCTAACATGTGATACTAAGGGAGAAAAGAGAACTTATTTTAGTTGGATAAATCTTCCTAGGTTGAACTAAATAAGGATAACCAAGAGGTTGCTTTCCACCTAACTTAGGACTCGACGGCCTAATACCGGTTGGACAAGGACTCTGTATCTATAAAAAGAGGCTTGGCATATCAAGTATGCAGATTCTTCTTTTTGATTCGTCATTCAGATCCTTTTCTTCTCTGCTGTTCTCGGAAATCCCTTTTGCTGGATTAATCATCTAAGAGTCCTTTGTAGGACACAACTCCAGTGATTTCTGTTATGTTCTTCGTTGTATGTGTAGAGTAGTACTCTTCAAATCTTCAAATTGGATTTTAGCAGCAACAGCTGGTTTCAGATTTTTGGCTGCAGATCTGTTTGGGTACCATGGCCCTTATCATGATAATATGGTGAAGGGTGTCAATGAGCTGGGTAGGGCTTAGACCCAAAGTAAGCTCTAGGTTTAAACGTTAGGCTTGAGCCTGGCCTAGTGGCTTGGCCCAAAACTAACATGGGAGTTTCAAGTCTGAGCCTAACTTGACTCACTATATATTTTGGGGTTGTACTAGGCAGGCTCTAAAATGGACTTCTATTTATTTTTTATCAAATTTTTGCCATATCATAATTCACAATAATTTTCTCAGACTAAATGCTAAGAACACCTTACACCAGTGATAGGACATAATCAATATCATTCCAACTACTACAACCCATTGGCGAGGCTATATGCCAAGTTACTGCAATCCGTTAGCGGGGGCTGTATGCCAAGCCACTATAATTCGTTGGTGAGGGACATATATCAAGCTACTGTAACTAGCTGGCGAGGATCATACATAACTATCTAAGAGACCATAGCCATATTTTTTAAAATCATATTTTCTTAAAACATTTGTTCTTATATCATAAATAAATAAATAACTTGAAAGATATTAAATGGTTTTATAGAGTTTATAAATATGGAGTACGTAGTTTATAAGCAAGCCATCAATATTCAAATATCAATGCAACCATACTTTTCACGACAATTCTTGCTTTGCACAAATAGCATTTGCTTTTCCCTTAATTTAAAAACACATAGAATTATCAATGTCAAATATTTTTTTATATTTCATAAAGTTTTAAGCAACTAAAAAATTGAAAACAAGTAAGGAGTGTCCGCGTTATTTAACTCTTTTTGCTTTGAACTTTTCAAGTTCCATTGTATGAATCATTCAAACGTATTCAAAGCCTTTAAAATCTACGTCAACAACTTTGAAACACAAGAGAACTAGAAATGGATTAAAATTGGGCACAATGATCCAATTTAGGATACTGCAGGGTGTATAGCTTCATATCTGAGCTAAGGTGAAAAAAGGATAAAGTCGGCCAAGCGGCGATACCCAACTGCCCGAGTCAGTCTGAATAAGATGAACTCAACTGATCAAGATCGGCTAGGATTTAGGTAACTCAAAAAAGGTCAATGGTTACCGAATTTTAGAGATACCCGACAAGGGCCGAGGTAATAAGTTGGCATACTGTTTGGGTAGTGGGGCGATTTAGGGCTTTCGCACTAGGATCAACTTGGATTCATAGTAAGGAAGACAGAATCCTTCACTAGGTCTATGGATCTGCTTAAAGAGAGAGAAGGAGAAGAGAACGAAATAAGAGAGAGAAAGGGGAAAGCTTCATCACTCTTAGAAGAGGAAGGGGAGGTTGGGATCGTCGAAGACCATGCCAAAGGGCATGGTTGATGGCTGGAGGCAGCGGATAGTCGGCATTGATGATCGATCGGCAAGAAAACACGATAAAAAAGCTGAAAAGGCAAGGGAACTGGGGGTTTTCTTTATTTTTGGCCGTTATTCATTGGTGGCTATAGTTTCGCCATGGAGGGTAATAGGGAGGCCAAGAAGCACAGCTAATAGTCTAGTGTCCAGAGGCAGAGGCATCGATGGCTGTAAAAAGGGACTGAAGTGTGAGGACTCATGCGAGTGTATGTTTAGTCCCACATCGGTTATTCACTGGGTAGATCTTGGGTACTTATATAGGATCAAAAAATCCAAGTAATACCTTCCGGTTAGCCATTTTGGATGAGGTCTTGAGTTGTTACAAATTGTATCAGAGCAGACTCAACCCATAACCTATGTGGACTAGGGAATATTGTAGTACGAGTCCATTAGGGCTGATCACGAGCTGATCATAGTATTCGTGATTAGATTTGAGTGGATTTGAATCTTTAGCCTGACGAGCATGTTAGGGCTTAAATAGAGGAAGTATGTGAGGACTCATGCGAGCGTATATTTAGTCTCACATTGGTTATTTGCTGGGTAGATCTTGGATACTTATACAGGATCAAGAAATCTAAATGATATTTTCCGGCTAGCTGTTTTAGGTGAAGTTCTAGGTTGTTATAAATGGTATCGAAGCAAACTCGACCTATAACTTATGTGGACTAGAGGACACTACAGTACAGATTAATGGAGGCTGACCATGGCCTATCGTGCTACATGTGATTAAATTTGAATGAATTTGTAGCCTGACGAGGATGTGAGGACTTAAACGGAGGGAGTATGTGAGGACCCATGTGGGTTTGTTTAGTTCCACATCGGTTATTCGCTGGGCAGATCTTGGGTACTTATACATAATCAAGAAATCCAAATAAAATCTTCCGATTAGCCATTTTTGATGAAATCCAGAGTTGTTACAAATAGCATTAGAGCGGATCCAGTTCATAACCTATGTGGACTAGAGGACATTGCAGTACAGATCTATTGAGACTAGCCATGAGCCGGTCGTGGTGCTAGTGATTAGATTTGAATGAATTTGAACCCTTAGCCCGCCGAGGACGTCAGGGCTTAAATGGAAAGAGTGTGTGAGGACCCGTGCAGGTGTGTGTTTAGTCTCACATTAGTTATTTGCCGGATAAATCTTGAGTACTTATATAAGATCAAGGAACCCAAGTAATACCTTTCGGCTAGCCATTTTTAATAAGGTCCTGGGTTGTTACAAGAAGGGTCGAAAAAACAAGAGAAGTGGAATAGGAGGCTTTCTTGGTTGATTTTTAGCTGATTTATCGGCGTAATCTGGCCGACAACCGTACAGTAGAGAAGGGAAAAGGCTGGAAAAGGAGGATCGGGGCTTACCTTTGGCTCTGGTAGCGTCTACAGCTTGATTTTTTGACAAGCTTAGTGAAAGGAAATTGTGAGCTTAGAAGAAGAAAGAGGGAGAAAGGAGGAGAACTCTAGGTGGTGGAGTGTTGTGGAAGGGAGAGGGTTCCTTTTTATAGAGGAACCCTAGGATTCCGGAAGCCCTAAGACTCCGGCTCCATCCCAGGCTCATCGGAGAAGAAGACTCCCATAGGGAGTTTTCCTCCAACTAGGCACATGCCCGGATTTTCTTTTCTTTCTTTTTTTTTCCTTTTTGTTTGGGTGTGGACTTGGGCTGACTCGGTGATGGGCTGGTCTAGTGGATCAGCCATCACAATAGATGTAGCCAAACAAACTTGACTATGTCAATGAGACTCTACAAGACTAAGAGCTTTGAGGAGGAACCAAGTTAGACAAGGAGTTCCAAATCTATTTATGATCGTCAATCTTCTTTGTTGGACAAAGATTCTTCCATGAGTGAAAAGTTTGTAGTATCCTTTGGAGAGTGGCATACATGGAGCTTTTTCTTTTAAAAAAGATGCTTTCATTCCTTTCGTGCCAAAAATGCCAAAACAGCGCCATCACAAGTCAGTTCCAAGCTTTTCCAACTGGCTGGTAAATATTTTTGTGCCACCATGGGATCCAAAGAGAATGAAGGTTGGAAGGACAACTTCTCAAGCTCAAGCAAGTCCTCAAGGTAGGCCAATGCTCTTGACAAAGAAGCATCTCAGGGATAAATGAGAGATAGATTCAACATTATCTGCATAAAGTGGGAATCCAATACCATCCTTTTTCTGCAAGGATCTCCTCGATGTGTAGCTTGTTCTTCAAGCCAAGTCAAAGGAAAACTTTGACCTTCTCTGAAACCACTACTTTCCAAATAACTTTATAGAAGGGGTAGAGAAGACCCTCACTGACCATGAATTTGTAGTAAAAGTTCACTATGAAGTGGTCAATCTTGGTAAGTTTGTAAGTGGGGGTACTGGCCATTCTTGATGGACTAATGGGAGAAAGGAGGTTAAGCAGACAATCAAGCTAAACTGACTGCTGGTGGGTGAGAGAATCACAAGATCTAATCCTCCAAGAATGAGTCCTCCAGGGATCTCTTCTACTTATAATCTCCTTGTCATCTTTATTGTTTGGTTTCTCTCCAACTAAAGGAATAGAAGGTTCTTATTGGAACAATCAAAGAAAAAAAAGGCCTCTCATCATATAGAACGACATGCTATCCGAAGTAGATTGACTGCACCGGTCAAGAATGTAGAACAAACATAAAAAAATAAATAATAGAAAATAAATAGTGAAAGAAAAATATATAGAGAAAAAAAAATGTGTGGACAAAATTTTTAATTCAAAAATAGAAGTCTAAAACTTCTCTCTCGTTACAACTTCTCCCACTCTCCCTCTCTCTCCCTTCTTTTGTCACGCCACCATGATGGAGAATGCCCCACCTTCTCTTTTTACATTGAGCTCTCATATGTTTGGGTTCTACTCAAACTTAAAAATCAAAAGAAAGTAAAAAACCAATGCCCACTTTTCAAGACCTACTAAAAGACAAACTTTGATAATCACTGGAAGATAAAAGTATATATTCTAGATAGAATAATTAAGTATAATAAAATTAGGAATAGAATCCTAATATAAGAAAGCAATGATTCTCAATACTTTATTCCTCTCTTGGATGTCCATCATACCTTGGAGATACTTTGCTGCCTATAAAAACCTTGCTGATGCTTTGCTTTCCACTCTTTTAGGAACTTTGTATCAGTAGTTTTATCTTATATTGCGCCTATCTAGCACTCCAAGCAAGCTTTTTATATCTCAAACTTCATTTGCTAATGAAGCAGGTCAAGTTCTCCACATTTTTTCAAACCTCACTTAAATCTATTTTTGTAACTAGTGACATGTGCTTTTTACAAAATTAGAAGTTAAAATTAAATTAGCTGTTGAAACGAAAAATGATGGATGAAAATGTATGGCTTATGAATGGCAGTTAATTCAAAAAAAAAAAAATCTCAACTCTCCAATCCTTCTTTAACTACCATAATGCTCCATGGAGATTTGATGGTAACGATTGTAATTAAGTGGCAAGCTGATGGCAAGAACAAGTCTCACAAGCTGCATGTGAGACATATTTATAATTTTAGTTGAACCAGTTCCACCACTAAATTGGTGGGCCAATCCAACCATGAACCAATATGCACGGAAGCGCATGTATATCACTTATTTCTAATTTGTGCATCCTTAGGTATGTTGCTCCGAACTGGTCCACCAACTAAGCGGCGGATCTGATCCAACCAATAACCACTCGAGACAGACATTCGGCAAACCTAGTCCACCACAAAATCTGATGGGTAGATTCTCCCAGCTGTCCTTGTTACATGGCGGAACGGCCCTTGTTCTAGATGATTCGGGATTAGATGCATATCGAGATCTATCTTCCGACCCAACTAGATCCGAAAATTGAACCCATCCCCGCCATGCCCTCGTACGAACTGAGAAGACTTGCTGACTGCTAAGAGAGACGAAGAAGTTTGAAGAGATTGCGAAACTTTATAAAATTTGATGTTAAGAATTTTCTGAATGCGAGAAATCAATATCCTTTCAAAGTGGAATAAGATAGGGGAATAAAAAGTGCTCAGGATAACATCCGAGAGAGAACATAATATCGATTCTTTGGAAAGGTCAGTCTACCATTATAGGGTGAATCTTAAGAAGTCCCAGAAACACCCATCATTAACCAATGCTTTTAAGACAAGCAGTTTGGAATGTTGGAAGTCGTTAAACAAAGCTGACAGAAGAAAAAAGGTAAGGCATTAGAGGCATGAACTGCGAGGATCGGATCAGAGAAAAGGGCGAGCCTGTGGTCAAAGATCTTAATACCATACCTGGCAAGAAGAAAAGTAGGTTAAACATTAGAATAGACCACCCAAATTACCAACATCATTTCATACAGATAAAGTGGAATCGTTGCCTTAAACCTTTAGGCCCCACATGTCAAAACCCTTCCCCAGGTGGCCCAAAAGACAAGTTTAAACCACCAAAACCACTGGAAAAGGACAGAGGCCCGCTCGACCTTTAGACCTCATGCACCACTAATCTCCACTACGAACAATACCACCTCCTTCCTTTTCTTGCACCGCTTGCTTTCACCTTCATCCCGTTTCCTTGTTGCTGCCATGATAACGGAGGTTTAAGAGTCAGTCCAAGCAGCGAACACTGGCATGTGAGCCATGGACATCGCAGAACGAAGCTGGGTCGATGGAATTGATGAGGTCGCTGAAGTAGAATTAATGACCTTCCGTGGGGGCCTGGCAAAGAGCATGGAGAGACCACTACGATCAGGACTCCCTTCCCTAGAGTTGCTCAAGCTATGAACCAATGACGAAGGATTGGATAGATGGGATGAACCCTCTGTATGCATGCCAACAAGACCATGAAGACTTGTTGAGTAGCACGGGTTACTAAATGCATCAGCTCCTGATATCAGTTTCTCACTATGTTCTTCTGAGATTGGTGATGTTTGCTGAGGGGATGGATAGAGGGACATTTTCCAATCAGAACCACCACTACTGTTATCTTCAGTTAAATTAAGCTCTCTGTTGCTGTTCTGGGCCAGAGGAGGAGCATCATTGAGAGATTCAGCATCTTTGTTCCTCCTAGCAAGTTCGGCAGCCAGCAGAGTGCTGCTTGCCATGATCTTTTCGACATCGTATCTTGTTATGTCGAAGTTGGTGACGGCATTCACCCCTCGGAATTTAATTGCAGCAATGTCATAAGCCTCAGCTGCTTCCTCCTGAGTACCTGAGAGTTGATCTCATTTGTGTGAATGAAGGGCACTAAACAAACAAGACACATCTTATAAACTATTGCAGTATAATACCGCCATCATTTCTAAAGATGACTTTAAAGAGTTCAAGTCACAGAGGACATCAGAGAGGTAAGTGCTTTTCTTTTTGCCTTTACTGTTCGAAGACTATGAAACAGTCAAACAAGAGCTGTGCAGCAGTTGAGAGATCAGCCTTATGAAAAGAATGACCATGGGTTTTAAAACTGACGTCTAGCTTGAAAAAAAAGCATGCATTGCCGGTAACCACATTCTTTGGGAGGAACTCAGAAATTCCAATGTATTAGATTGAGTGCACCATGATTGGACTCTAACCTCATATAAAAAAACTCTTAGGACTCAGTTTGTTTCATGGGAAGAGAAATAATTGATCTGAAAAGCTGATTCCTGAAAATATGATCCGCGAAAAATGGTTTTGTTAAATTTGGTTGACCATAAAAAAATGGTAAATTTCAGATTGGGCGAAAGTTGGGTGAAATATCTATTATATCCTTAATAAAGAGAACAATCTTATTCATGGATTTTGATAGATTGAGAATAGTTTTTGAAAAAAAATTCTAATTTCTAACCGGTAGAAAAATAGCTTTTTCAGCTTCTCATAGATTTTCTTTTTTATAATTTTTTTTTTATTCTGATGAACATGCTATTTTCTTACCTCTTTTTCTTTGAAAATTTTAACAAAGAAGAGATTTTTCTTTGTTTTCTTGGTGACTACACTTTTGCAAACCAAACGAGTCCTTTTAAGGATGTTGAGTGGTCAGACTTCAATGATAGAAGCATGCAATGCAAAACAAAGCTAGTAGTAAGTGAGCCTCAAAGACTTACTAAAAGTTCCAAGATAAAGATCTTTGTTTCCTGAAACCCTCCCAATTCGGGCTTGCCATCTTCCATGTTGGTGATGCCTGGAGATGAATAGGAGCAACAAGCATATAGAAAATTCTTGAACAAATAAGAAAATAATGTTGCATAATCATGAATAACAGCAATATTCACCTCGTTACTCCTCGGTACATGGAAGCTCCTCGTGAGAACCCACTACTTTTTCTAAGACAGTAACAGAGATGAACAAGAAATGAAATAATATAAGCAACATGAACTGGAAGAGGCGCACGACATCAAGGGAGAACATTTACCTTCTCAAGTGGGCAACATATTCTTGTCGACTCATGTTCTTCATATCTCCGAGCTCTTCTTGATAATCTTCCAACTGAATGAAAACTATTTCAGCCATGTTTCCAGCATAAAGGAGTTTAAATTTCAGTAACTAAAAGCCCAAACTGATTCGATCATACCGGGAAGTTGATATGCGTCGAAGCTCCCCAGTATTTGAGGGCTGCCAAGTCATAGGCTCTTGCAGCTTTCTCTTCCGTGTCATAACCCCCTGGAATCCAGAGATGGAAGACCTAAGTAAAATTTTACAGGTTCTGGAGACAGCTAGATGTATCTTATGAAGAATAAGAAGACTGAAATAGATAAGTGTTCGATGTTTAGATAGAGAGAGGAGGGGCTCACCCAAGTAAACTGCACAAGAAACATGTATCTCATTCATGACATCCCCAGGGAAAAGAGCATGACAAACCAAATATAGTATAGCAGTCAGTTAACAATACTCTTAAAAATAGTCTGATAAGTATCGTAGATACTTGTAATGATAAGGTGGTGATGGATATAGTTTGTTTTGCAAACCTTGTCTTCCTTTCCTTGTTTGGCCTTCCTTCTTGCAACTATTGTCCCAAAGATGGGCCTCATATCTACCAGTCCACCTATGGTAAGAAGACAATGGCACTCCCACTAGTCTTCTTGTACACACATGGTTCATCCACATTTTTGATAAAACAAAACTCTT
>JAOXJJ010000460.1:1179313-1191600 GCA_025769935.1 Phoenix roebelenii
TCTCTCTATCTATCTATCTATCTATCTATCTATCTATCTATCTATCTATCTATCTATCTATCTATCTATCTATCTATTTATCTATCTATCTATCTATGTGCATACAAGTGTCTATTTGTGCCTGCACATGCTCCCGTACGTTCATGTGTGCATGGGTGTGCATATGGGCCACAAGACAAATTTACATATAACACATGAATCTACTTGATCTCTGACCGATGGAGGTAGCAGCAACACAGATTTTGTAATGAATCAATGTGTGAAATCTTGGAAACCCAAGTTACACGAATCACCAATGAGTCAACTGGCGATTCAACATAAATAAAATATATTCTCTGAAAAAAGGCAAAGTCTAGAAATGAAAGCATGTTAACAACAAGCACAGTGAATACAATAAAAAAAGTATATACACACTTGAGTATATAATGTGATTCTATAACTACAAGTGGATTATGTAATTATAGTAATAGTAATGTGACAACAGGATAGGCACTTAAAAATTGTGTCAACCTGAGCCTCGACAACTTCTGCCAAACCCCTTGATCCTTGATATGTTCATTCCAAATGATTTTGATGCTTTTTAAGATGATTCATTAAGGCCAACTAATGAAGGAAAAAAAAAAGGAAAACATGGGAGGGATAAATTGAATTACATAATTCCTTACTTATCCAAAGTTACAAAGGAGGACGCTAAATTGCTAAGCATAGAGGTTGTTTATTCTTGGCTAAGCAAACACTTGACATGGTTTGCAGGAATGGATGGAAAGTCCCAGAAGGCAAAGTAGAAGAAATTAACAATAAAAGGGGAAGGGGAAGAAAACAAACAACACTAGGAAGTAGAATAAGAAGTACTGTCTACGCTATTCTCTACTCAAGGTGGCAAACTATTAGGATGTGTCATTCCTGTGCCATTGCTTATCATGCATGCTGTAAATCAAACGCCGTGGGATGTTCAGGTACTTCAGTAAAATATCGTGATTGCTGCTGTCAATATCTGTGATCATCTATGTAATTTTATCAAGAAAAATAATTTATAACATCATCATCATCATAAAGTATTTGCTCCATATTTATGGCGTAGCTGTGTTTAATCTTGAACAGTTCATAATGGACCCATTTACCATTGTGTTAGACAAGATTAGGTAGAGGCTGGACCTTCTGTCGAGGTTATATAACAACATTGTCCTACCATAACATCTTTAATCGCCTTTCATCTTCCTCATTGTTAATACGAAAATAATGGCAAAAGATTAACATCTTTCCATCTTTAAAACATGGATCAGCTGCTGATCAGTATAACAAAAATAACATCTTTTATTTCATAAATCCAACCTCTAATTAAATTAAGGTAGAATAAAACTATGGTTGTTAATGGTATTTATTAGCCTTTATAACAATGAATAATGGGTAACAACAGTTTAAATTGATGAATTCACAGTTGACATGGTCATATATATATATATTGAATTTGTAATTCTACATATTGTAAAAGATTAAATCATTTATATAAAGCAATACTTTAATTTGTAAGTAATAGTTTTATCGGTAACAGCCACTATTCCCATTTTCTGATTGCCATCACGACAAAACAATGGCTAAATTAACAGACCAGCAACCATATGAAGGGCATTTAGTAGGGAACTTTGGGATCGTTACAGTGGGCAATGAGCTTCAGCATCCTTCTGTCAAGCATAGACGATACTGGCTAGATCCTAACAAGGGTGGGGTATCCTCCTTGAAATTTGGAACCCATCTCTTCATATCTGCTAGAATACTTACATGGAGACACAGCCTTGAGCCCTGCACTATTTTCTGGTTTTAATGAAATAAAGAAAAGCATGTAGGAGCTTCAAAAGAAGAGTAGGGGCAACAGACAAATTCCATGACCAAGACCCATGAGAGACTGATGGCGCTGCCTTCTCTGAGGATTACAGGTCCCAGTGGCATCAAATCCAAATCCTATTGGACAGACATCTTGGTAGCACCTGGTTTGGCTGCCTCTAGGTGCAATGGTCTCTGGTGAAAGGAAAGGAGGAAAAGACAAGCCCATCTGTGTCCCTCTTATCCTGCAAGTGATTTGTGGCATTCTTGGTACCTAGATGATATTGGTCTCATATGAACACACAAGGGCCTCAGGCCTACATGTGTGACTGGACAAGTCATGGAGTACACTATTACCAAGGTCACCCCAAAATTAATCTTACCCAAAAAAGAAAGTTCACCACACCCCCATTCCTCCAAAAAAAAAAAGGACTGCTAGCAGCTTAGTGAATGTGGATTGTGGAAGGAATTTATCCACAAATCTCCTCTCTTCACTCTTCTTTTCTCCTGCCATGGTTGCACTTCTCCTTTGATACCTGCATTCCCATTAGACTCTCTCTCTCTCTCTCTCTCTCTCTCTCTCTCGCGTTCAGAAAGAGGCAAGGGGGGGATGCAAAAAACTTCAAATATGCTGACAGAACCACTTCAAGTTCCAAAGCGGGATCTCACGCTTTTGGTACGTCCAAGCGCTAGCTAGATATTTTACGTGGATATACATGGCCTCTACATGGAGGTAAAACAGCACAGAACCTAGAATTTTTAAAGGTGGATGGAGCATGGAGCAGCACCCTAAATGAGAATCTAAGAACTGCATGGCGTGTTGTTTTGGAATTAAACAACACACTCGTTGCAGCATTAATCCTAACCTACTGTTGATACGATCATTACGTACTAGGTATTGGCCACCTGCAATGCGCTAAAAGGAAGGAAGGGAATATTGAGGACGGTGTTTAGATAATTAGACATTGTTATTGAGATAGCCATTTTTGGACAGAACAAAATAAAAAAGATCCATTCAAAATTCAAAGTTTTAAAGGTGCAACCAAGCATAAAAAGATTCGCAATCGCCCTTGTTGCCGAAAAGAGAGACGCAGTCCTGAAACAACAGACAGTAACTCGAAAATAAATATGCTATCTACTTAGCTCACTGTTTATAATAAAAAAAAGTGCAGCTGCCATTGAGATTTTAATTCAAAAAAAAAAGTCTACATCAAATGAGCAGTCAAGATGTTAAATAACATCTCTTGGTCTCCTTATATGACAGCCATTTTAATAGAATAACAACAATATAAAGATATAATTTGAATACCTGTTGTTAATAGATATTATGTAATGAAAGGCCAAACGTTACTCTCAATACTGATGGGGCAAAAAAATTGTTGAAAATGTTTAGAAAATGGAGAGAAATAATCTAAATAAGTTTTTGGAATGAGACAGGTCTCTCTTTTAGCCCTTCTACTTTGACCTCTATTGTCCAACAGTGAACCCCTGAGAGAGCCAAGAGACCATTCTAAATATGGCTGACATGACAAAAGTAAGAGAAACGGATTAAAAGAGGAAAAGCAACCTGCCAATGTACAGTCCACAGTAATAGTGCATTTAAATTCTGCTTCCTGTCATTCACGAGGGAATGAATCACGGGATCCAAACAAAATCCAAGCAGGATGCCAAATGCCAAACAAAGAGTGCAAACAGCCCAAAAGGAAACGGAGTAAAGGGCTTTTAGATAGCAACCTAACAAGAGCCACAACAGCTTTGGGGAATAGAGAAGCATATCAAAAAGTCAATAACACAGAGAGAGAGAGAGAGAGAGAGGACAGCAGCTAACTCAAACGACATTCCCACCTTGCTTCCCATATTAAAGTCCCCATTAAAGCTTCTTCTCCCCCCTCCCTGCCTCCCCCTGCCAATTCCCCAGGTCTCTTTGTGCTTTGACCTCTTAACCCCTCTCTCGATTTGCCTCTATTGATGACAGGTCAACATCTAAAAGCAATGTGTCATGAGTTCAAAGCACTTTAGATGCACCTCCACAGCCTCTTTATTTTGAAAAAAAAAAGGACACTTCGGTTCACCTCATAATCAAGGCCTTAAGTTCCCCTGTTGGGAGCTTTATGGTGATGCGGTAGGAAAAAGAGAGCAAGGTCGGATCTGGGAACAAGCGCACTAGATCTCCAAACCAACATGTAAGGTGATCGGGCTTAGAGGAAAAAGGGTCTAAGAATAGTAAAACCTAGCAAGAAGGGTGGCCTTAAGGACTCAGAACCTAAATTTGGAAATCTCTGCATAAATCTATTGGTAGAGAGATTCATACTACAGTTCGATAGTGTGTAAGCTTCCATATTCCCCCTTCCCCGCTGTCATGTGTGATTAAAGGAGAAGGGGAAGAAAGAGACAGCCTTCAACGCAAAAGTTGTCTTCAGGACAATGCTGAAAGGCTGAAAGGACTTATTTGCTTTCCACTTTTGCTTTCTATTTTTCTCGCCTCCATTTGATCTAAGAGACCCCTCACCGTAATGAGGACCCAGTCTATTGACCGGCCCATGAGCTTGCACGCACTAATTTTGGCATGAGATCACAAAAAAATTCATAGTCACGCGAGATGGAAAAAGCGGGCTCCTGGAAGAAGTTTGCCTTCTTTCCCGACTCCGTCGGGCATTGGAAACCCGGAACTTGTCAGAGCCCTAAACTTAGCTCAGAAGCAGCTCAATGCATTTAGAAGCCTAAGACGAAGTCTTTTTTTTTTCGTTTTGTCTTTGAGGTTTTTCCTATAGTGGGCTGGCCTAAGGCAAACTCACTAAAAAAACATTTTTTCTTTCTATTTTGTCCTTGAGGCCTTCCCTGCAATGGGCTTTCTTTGGGCTAGGGTCTTAGGCGACCACTTCAGTTGCCTAAAGATTGGGTCTGCCTTGATTTAGCCTATAAAAGACCCTCCCCTCTTCTTCTAGGCATCTTGCCCTTTATCCCCAATCTATCGCTAGCAAAATTTCTCGAATTTCTTTTGATTTTTCTTTAAGTGTGCATGGCGGGCCACCGTCGATTCACCGCTGGAACAAGGCAATCCATCCCAACCACTTGTCTACACCTATTCCGGAGTCCCTTGTCCATCGTTGACGACTTAATTGCTACTAGCGGTCAACAGATTCATGTCCCTCTCCCCCATATTTCTTTTTTCTTCTTCTTCCCATTTGGCCGACCACCATCATCGTGGGACGTTATCGCAGCTACCGCCGCTGTGGGTGTGGCTAGCTTTAGAGCAATCTTTTGTCCTCTCTTTTGAGGAAAAAACCATGGTTTCCTCTCTCTCCCTCTTCTTTCTCTCTCTTATTCTCTCTCCTTTCTCTCTCTTCTTCACTCTTTCTCTCTATGCTTTCTCTTTTTTTCTCTCTAGATATCTTATGGACCACTAGAGGGTCCAGATATCTAGGTAAACCCAAGTTGACCGGTTGACCCTTGGAGAGGTTCCAAGCCAGCATTGTACACCAAGTGCTCTAAGCTGGTATTGTGTAACTAGAGATCCCGGGCTGGTATTGCGCGACCATCGACTCGTCCATCTTTAGTATCTCAAAATTAATCATGGTTATTTATGATTAATCTAGAATGAGATTTGATCTACAAGAGAACAACTATTTGGGCAAGAAAGTGTTGAACATGACACCTTGCCCCTAACTTTGTAGATCATGGAGTGAATTGGTATTCATTGTAATTGAATTGGTTGCCGATAAAGATAAGCATCTCTCAACACAATTATCTACATGATTATGGAAGTTTTATACATATTGTATACATATTATGTATTGTTGTATTTGATGTTGCATGGATTATGATGTTACTAAATCATATACATGATATTTAACAACCTTCCCATTCAAGTGCGAGTTCATCTTAAGTCCCCATCAGGTTCATTGCTATCTAGTCAAGCTCTACACCTTCATGTGAGTCAATTTCAACTACCTCTCCAGTCCAATCTACAACTATCTAATGAAGCTTTATGTCGAATTACTTTTCTTAGTGTACCTCATGTTACCTATCTAATCCAAGAACCCACTCTCTGAGAGCCATACTTTTACCATAATGTGTTATATTCTGGTCTCCAAGAGCCACATTTCACTATACCATTAACCTGGCATCTTGCTCCATTAAGTCCACTTGCTGCACGCACTCGACACATCATGGCCATCACAGCCAGCATGTTATTGTGCTATGAAAGAGCCAAAGGAGGATACCCTTATAGCTTCGAGAGTTGTTCGGGATTGTCAGCCATTGTAACTGATATCACTTGTTGGAAGATGGGGAATTCTAATGTCAGAAGAACTTGATATACATATTGGAACCCAATTCATTCTAAAAGCTTGTGCTATTAGATTTTGAACCCAATCATTTGTATCAATCCCCCTTATTTCCCAGTAATTATTTACGTGGGACTAAACCTTACACCTAATCCTTAAACATTGACATGCATTTAGAAAAGTTGAGAACGATGGAAGATGTAGACTAGGAAGGTGTTAGGGAGAAATAAGGAGCTTGAGTCGTTTAATCAAGAGAAGGATTTGATATATGAGCCAAAACTCAGTTCAACTTAAAAGCTTAAATCATTAAGTTTTGGACCTAAAAAAATCTATATTAATCCATCTATCTCCCATTAATTATTCTACGAGAGATTAAACCTTACATATCATTCTCAACATTCTCCTCCCTTATGGGTGAACCAATTTTGAGTCCGATCCACTAATTAAGCTCTGCATCTAATTACTTTTTTTGAGTGCACCACGTGTTACTACTCTAACCTTAGAGCCCACTCTCTTAATGTCATATTTTATCACAATGTATTATCAATCGAGTCCAATAGTCACTCTCCAAGAGTCATATTTTTGCTGTACTCGGTACAAAGAGTTACACTTTTCCAATAGCCATGCCAAAGCCCATGCTCAAATTTAACACCTTCTTCTTCTTCTTCAAATTCAACACCTTCTTTTTTTGCGCTAAAATGAACATTTTATACATAATGGGTACTAATACGCCCTATAGAGTCAGAATACAAAAGGTCTCGAAGTACTCCGGGCATCTCTCTCTTCCCAACCCATAAGGTGCCTCCTGAGTGGCACGCTACATACGCTGCCACTCAGTCGGCCGCCCCATTGGCCTTACGATATACATGCATAGCCTGTAATGTAACACCATCCCTCACCATCATCCAAATATCGCGAAGTAAGGGATAGGCACCACTATGACTGCTCGGGCCCCTACGAATCCAGCTAATCACCGTGACCGAGTCACCCTCTAAAAGAATCGAGCTCGCCTGGAGCACCCGCCACGCGTAGACAGACCCATCCAGGCCACTTGCAGCTCTGCACCTGAAACTGAAGTATCAAAAATCTGACAACCCCATGCTGCCACCATATCAGAATCCGAGCCCCTAACAACAAATCCGGCCCCTCCCCTCCTGCCACCATCTAAGACAGAGCCATCAAAATTGACTTTGAGGAAACTCGGGGGTGGGGACTCCTAGGTAAAGAATACCGATGCAAAGCTGCCGAAGCAATGTGGGAGCCCCAGGTATCCCGAGCTATCAAAGGTCTATGAGCCGACTCTACATGGATAATCTCAACAGCCTGAGCACAGGCCCGCTCCATCACAAACTGCAAGGATAGCCGACGCTCACCAAACACCCGGGCATTCCTGGCCAACCATATCTGATATGCTATACAAGACGCCCTAATGGCTAATCTCCGCATTTGGGGAACACCAGCCAATGCTGAACCACCTTCAGGAAGATAACCCTCCCACTCTAGGTGTCCCCCTTATCCCAGTCAAACTCCAGACACATCTCGCCCTCACACAGTGGAATAGTACATGATCCACCGACTCGGCCACCCTGCAATCCGGATATAAGGGGGACAGGTTTATACCTCGTTTACTCAACACTGAGCATGTCGGAAAACGCTTACAAGCTACCTTTCAGAGGAAGAGAGCAACCTTCTGGTGTAGTCCAAACCTCCACACCCAACCACAGTCTAGGCCCGGCTGTGAACCCAGCTGAAGAACTCGGGAAACCTCGCCAATCCCAACACTGGCTTGACAGGTAGTGCTCCAAACTCTGACATCTGGACCTGCGGATCCCGAAAGGGAAATTGTCCGCACCCGCTCCACGAGATGCTCCCCAAACAGCTGGTCCAATCTTACGGCCACCACCACGGCTCCAATTATGAGTCCACATATTATCCTTTTTAATAAGAGATCAATTCCAGTACCTTTGTAGTTTGTAGAGTTGCCTATAATCATTAACCATCAACTCTCATGTACATTGTAAGGAAGAAATTGAGAGCTCGAGTCCAATCTGGAGAGTGCCTTAAAGCAAGTCAGAATTTAATTCAACCTAAAGCTTAAGCTGTTAATAAGTTGTTTAATATTCCTATGAAATCCAACTAGATTCGTGGGATTAGGAATATTCAACTAGGGGAAGAGGGAGGGGGACGGGAGAGAGAGAGAGATGTGGGGGAAGAGAGAAAGAGGGAGAGAGTATCGAGGTCTATGGGTGAAGAGGCCCAAAAATTGTTAGAAAACAAATAACGACCTTCTCCGACCTTTATTTTCTCCTGCTCAGGTCTTTATTTTCTCCTAATGGGAATGGATCCAGAAGATCAAGTTGATCTGAGGCCGGCGAAGCTTGAAATTCTTTATAGCAAAAAAAAATATATATATCTGTTAAGATTTTTTTCAGTCCATAAGATTTAAGCCGACTCACTCTAGAGCTACTTTTGAATATTTATGAATATAGACGTAGCCAATGTCTAATATTTTTAGGAATCTCAGGTAATTTTCAGTGCAATCATGCAAACAAGTTTTTATATTGAAAATTCAGTTCCAAATCCTACGAAAATTATCCAAATTGAAAGATTTGAGGAGAAAAACTTGGTCCATCGTACCAAAGCCATGTATTCATTCTCTCTTTATAATCCTATAGCTGCGCTACAACCTTTGATATAGCAATC
The DNA here is from genome assembly GCA_025769935.1 of Phoenix roebelenii. Taxonomy (NCBI): domain Eukaryota; kingdom Viridiplantae; phylum Streptophyta; class Magnoliopsida; order Arecales; family Arecaceae; genus Phoenix; species Phoenix roebelenii. The sequence goes on from JAOXJJ010000460.1 coordinate 1,188,124, forward strand.
TACGGTTAAAGTTGGGGAACTTGGTCAAGTTCTGTGCTAGTATTCTTATCTAAAATAGAAATTGGAATGAAGGTTAAATGGAAGGTCCTTGTTTAATACAAACAACCCCTAGTTTAGACCTAAATATCTAAAATCAAGCCACCTACCTCTCACCGATCATTTATGGGACTAAACCTTAAATACGAGAACAGTCGCAGTTGTGTATTCATGGGACGCTCTTGTAAAAGAGGGAAACAAGCAAGGCACAACTAAAGTGGGAGAGCATTTATAAATTAGGTGTCCAAGACATTATTGTTTTTCTCACTCCATCACAGCTACCAGCTCTTTCCCTCGTGTACGTCGCATGTTCCCCAGCACCATTCATTGAGTCCACGTAAACCAGCACGAAATCTTATTAGTTTGACACAAAAATAAGAAGGCAACGAAACCACAAAATTAAGCTTTGGGTCCACCAACGCCAGTGGTAGATGCATTCACCATCTACTTTCACTAGCTTTGTACGTCTTTTCCCTGCTTTTTTGGCATGGAAGCACATAAAAGCAATGCGTCACATCTTTTTTTTTTTTTTATCCGATGAAGAAATGCTTCTGAACAAAGTCTTCTCCAGTTCTTCTTTGTGCTAATAAAAGACAAGACCAAGCAGCCCGGAAATAACGAGAGGTCACTCTACCATGCGAGCACCTGGGTCCTTTGAGGATTTCCTGAGGCCCCCGCCTATGTCGTCTTAGCTTATATCTATGGTCCTGCGCCGAGATATAAAGGACTCGGAATGGAATGCTGCAAGGGACTAAATTGGCAGGATCAAATGTATTCTGAACGGAAATGACAAGGCTTGATTTGATTTGATTTGATTTGATAGACTTTTGACGCCAGAAACACGGCACTCTTTCGGCCATTCTGTAAGGGTTTGTGCTTGCATTGCAATCCGCGAGTCCAAAAGTCATATTGGACAAATTGCAGGATGACCCACTTGTGGGCTTCTTTCTAAGCTCCACCACGGGCTAAAAAGCAGACACTGTAGCAGTTTTTTTTTTTTTTTTGTGTGGCCCTTATTACATTAGAATGGTATTTACATAATTTAATATATAAACCATCATAAAAAAATTCTTACATTTTACTTATTTTGATCATTAGCATATCATATACATATATAAACAAAATATCTATATTAATGTAGGCTAGTATATAAGAATTCTTACTTGTATACCGATAACCTAAATAGACTAATCACTTGTCCACACTGTAATCTACGAACCGGGGTGCGCAGAACTTTGCTCAACATCCTCTTGCCTAGAAGATTATTTTCCTACAGAACCAAATCAATATAAAAAATCATCAAAGGTATCTTACAACTAAAGACCCTCTATTGGTCCACCATCACATAGTAATCTAGGGCAACCTACTAATTTCTTCCACCCAAACTTTTTTGACTCAAGTAGAAAGAGAAAACACAAAAATAGAGAGAGAAAAGAAGAAGAAAGAAAGAGAAACAAGAAGAGAGAGAAACTAGAGAGAGAAGAGAAAATAAGGAAAAAAGAAAAGAGAATCGTGAGGCTCTCTCTCTTTTTCTTCTTGAATGGAGGAAGGCTGCCTCAAGCGGTGACAGTTGCCGATGAGCCACGTCCCTCAGTGGTGTTCAGCGGCATGCTGACGGTGGCGAGCCACGCTCGATGGTGGTTAGCTAAACATAAAACAGGAAGGACTTGCTTGCGATCAATCCGATGATTCACTAACCAGGTTCAAGGGAGAGACGGTGGCCCAACAAACAAAAGAAAGAGAAAAGAGGAACAACAATAAAGACTTACCTCCGACGAGCTCTTCTCGCCCGGTCGACAGTTAAATCTTTGAGTATATCCTACTGGATATCTAGAGATCTATACTTCGATTGGAAGAACTTCTAAGGTAGATGCAAAAGGAAGAGGATATAAAAATCAGGCTCAACATGGAAGGATTTGGTCCCCTTAAAAAGAGACTTCTTCCGCACCTGCCAAGCACGTGATGCGGCCAATGGCCGGCCCAGGCCCAACTAAAAAAAAAAAGGGTCCTTACATTAAAGAACTAGAAAAGCAAGCTAAATTCCACTTGTATCTATCTCTATCCACACAACTCTCCAGTATGGGGTCTAGTCATCTTGTGAGTTTAGTCCTACATCGATTATTCGCTAGATAGATCTTGGATACTTATAGAGGATCAAAGAACCTAAACAATACCTTCCAACTAGCCATTTTGGGTGAGGTCCTGGGTTGTTACAAATGGTATCAGAGCGGATCCGGCCCATAACCTATGTGGACTAGGAAACACTGCAGCATAAATCTATTAGGGCTGACCACGGGCTGATCGTGGTGTTTGTGATTAGATTTGAATGGATTTGAACCCTTAGCCTGACGAGGACGTCAGGGCTTGAACGGAGGGAGTATGTGAGGACCCGTGCGGGCGTGTGTTTAGTCCCACATCGGTTATTCGCTGGGTAGATCTTGGGTACTTATACAGGATCAAGGAACCCAAATAATACCTTCCGACTAGCCATTTTGGGTGAGATCCTAGGTTGTTACAAATAGTATCAGAGCGGACCCAGCCCATAACCTATGTGGACTAGGGAACACTGCAGCACGTATCTATTGGGGCTGACCACGGGCCGATCGTGGTGTTTGTGATTAGATTTGAATGAATTTCAACCCTTAGCCTAACGAGGACGTCAGGACTTGAACGGGGGAGTATGTGATGATCCGTGCGGGCATGGGTTTAGTCCCACATCGGTTATTCGCTGGGTAGATCTTGGGTACTTATACAGGATCAAGAAACCCAAATAATACCTTCCGGCTAGCCATTTTGGGTGAGATCCTGGGTTGTTACAAATGGTATCAGAGCGGACCCGGCCCATAACCTATGTGGACTAGGGGACACTGCAGCACGGATCTATTGGGGCTGACCACGGGCCGATCGTGGTGTTTGTGATTAGATTTGAATGGATTTGAACCCTTAGCCTGACGAGGACGTCAGGGCTTGAATGGGGGGAGTATGTGAGGACCCGTGCGGGCGTGTGTTTAGTCCCACATCGGTTATTCGCTGGGTAGATTTTGGGTACTTATACAGGATCAAGGAACCCAAATAATACCTTCTGGCTAGCCATTTTGGGTGAGGTCCTGGGTTGTTACAAATGGTATCGGAGCGGACCCGGTCCATAACCTATGTGGACTAGGGGACACTGCAGCACGGATCTATTGGGGCTGACCATGGGCCAATCATGGTGTTTGTGATTAGATTTGAATGGATTTGAACCCTTAGCCTGACGAGGACGTCAGGGCTTGAACGGGGAATTATGTGAGGACCCGTGCGGGCGTGTGTTTAACCCCACATCGGTTATTCGCTGGGTAGATCTTGGGTACTTATACAGGATCAGGGAACCCAAATAATACCTTTCGGCTAGCCATTTTGGGTGAGATCCTGGGTTGTTACAAATGGTATCAGAGCGGACCC
>JAOXJJ010000460.1:1191700-1237479 GCA_025769935.1 Phoenix roebelenii
GAGGACCCGTGCGGGCGTGTGTTTAGTCCCACATCGGTTATTCGCTGGGTAGATCTTGGGTACTTATACAGGATCAACGAACCCAAATAATACCTTCCGGCTAGCCATTTTGGGTGAGGTCCTGGATTGTTACAAATGGTATCAGAGCAGACCCGACCCATAACCTATGTGGACTAGGGGGCACTGCAGCACAGATCTATTGGAGCTGACCACGGGCTGATCGTGGTGTTTATGATTAGATTCGAATATTTTTGAACCCTTAGCCTGACGAGGATGTCAGGGCTTGAACGGGGGGAGTATGTGAGGATCCGTGCGGGCGTGTATTTAGTCTTACATCGATTATTCGCTGGGTAGATCTTGGGTACTTATACAGGATCAAGGAACCCAAATAATACCTTTCAGCTAACCATTTTGGGTGAGGTCTTGGGTTGTTACACATCTCCTCTCCACTTCCGTCTCCACCATCTCAGCAGCTAAGCTACTTCCATCCGGTCGTCTCTTTTACCTACATCACTTGCAAAGAACGTGTGCCAAACACGATTACATTATTATATAGCAAAAAATCCTGAACGCGCTGTGAAACTCCATGTTTCCATGAGTCCATACGTAAGCCCAAAAGGGAGTCCTCATACACCCTCAGGTAGTAGGAGGTGCAATGTTAAGTCCTGAACACGAGTGACTCCGTTCTTTCATCAAGGTCCAGCCATATCCAGATTCACGTAGCCAAAGCTGTATCTCCAAGAACCACATTACACTCAGGCCACCCAGGCCCTCACTGCAAATAGTTGATGTTTGGCACCCTATAGGTGCAGAGAAAATTAGTTGAATTGTTTGGAAGGATTTATGCAGCCTTGCCCCGCATCCATGCCATAAGTTATAATGGAACAATCTTATTCTTGCACCAAAAATTAGCCTCATAAGCTAAAATATAATATAAAAAAATGAAAGACCAAGAATTGTGCCCCAAGATAACATGCAAGTAGACAAGACAGGTATGCAACGGGAGCAAATTAAGCCCCAAGAAAGAAGGTTGGAAAAGCTTTGAATCAAGGTTCCATGGTTATGGTCCGGTTGTGAGTTTTAAGATTCAATCTAGGATCACCTCAATTGTGCTAAGAATAAGCAATGTCAATTACAGACCTTCATTAAAAGGCCCTGGCCTCCCTTGTTCACCCACCATCAATAAGGGGGGTGATCATTAGCTGCATCGGCAGTCTCACCATCCGCACCTACAACCATTCCCAATCTTGGAGTGGTCATTCCCTCTTCATCCCAAGCATGCATCCCAGTAAACTTGTTACTTTTATTCTCAAATCACATCCTCCATAACTTAGCAAGCTCACCACACCCACCACATATGCGAGGGGAAGCTAGATTCTGATGGCTAACTTAAAGGCACAAGAAATTTCTCAAGTGGTAACATATGGCAGACAGACGCATCAGCTCGCAAGTTTGCAGTTCTCCTGACTCCCACGCTTGTTGCCCTTCCCACATCATGTTCAAGAAGCATTGGGCTGAGGAAATTTGATGCTTTCAAGAAGCATTGGACTGAGGTTTATTCAAACACCCAGTCTTTCTTTTTCTCAGAATCTTTAATGGACAGCTCAATACCTCATTGGATTCTAACACAAAGTTACATTAACTCATAAGCTGCAGTTACTGCTGCCAGCATCCATCTTGCAAGTGATTCCAAGTGTTGAAGAAACTTAAGAGAGACCCCCATCTCAATGAAATTAGGCTGCTAGCTGAAGAAAATATCAGCTAGACATGGTCTGAGGAAAAGGGTGCTCCTGATGATCATGGTGCAGAAGCACCAGGGTGCCATCCCTGCCATTCATGCAAAGACTACCTCATCCATCAAAACCATAAGTTGCAGAGAGAGCATTTAAAAATTAAAAAATATAATGTGTGGTCCTGCCAGGCCACCCATCCAATCACCATGCAAGTTTTCAGTCAAGCACAAATGTATAGAAGAAAGTCTGAGTTCATTGGAATGACTATATTCATCGGAGAACCGAGAGAGATTCAGGCTTCAGAATAATTACCAGCTACAATGCAAGAAAACCCCTGTTGAGCGCACGAGGAAAGGTAACATCCTGTTCCCAAGTACAGATTTTGGTTAGCAGCCATTTACACAGGATTTGAACATTTTAAGCAGCCAAATTAAATCACTTCATTGGACTAAAGAAACTAAAATTTCTGCTTGTAAAATATTTGTTCAATCAGCTGCATAAAAATTTTAATGGAAAGCAACTACAATTGATAACTAAAGATTTAAAGAAATTTCCGGCCTAAACTTTTCTGCGCATTTTTGTTTCAGAAAGCATGATACTAGTGAAACATGGTAATATATATTCAGAGCAATGTTGTTACAGGTGGTGGAGATTTTGTGGCTGGTAGTGGTTCAGGCAGACAATATCCCAGGTCCCACAACTAGTTGCAGGTTTGAGAACTTATTCCATAAAACAAAGTCAGCTGTGCTGGAAAAATGCCAAAAAATATTGGTAACAAGAAATGCTAAACTACATGTATGTGAAGCAACTGCTAAGAAAAGAAGCAAAAGGGAGAGTAATATGAGAACATATGCAGGGTGAACCCTCTTGGCAACAAGAACTGGAGTATATCATATGCCCCCTCAGTCCTGAAATCCACCTCAAGTGGACAGCCGTCTTTCAGAGTTGGTTAATAGAATGAAGTGACGGTATAACATCCAAGTCAACAGTAGAAAGAACAAGTACTTCCAACAGTCCCAAGCTTCATCATGTCAAGAATCAAAACTAATTATAGTTGAACAAGTATAAATTATGATTAGGGAAAGGAAAAGGATGAAGTGTATGTCAGGAAAGATGTGGTTTGATACACGACTGACATTGGATAACCATTAATAGTGTTTGGGAAAATGTCGGAAGATGTAAACAGATGTAACAACTCTGAGCATATAATCTCACTGATATCCCTAATCCACTAAACAGCCCAAGCAAAACCTATACTTAACATAAGTAAATGCTGGAATCTCTGAGTTGAGTGTGCTGAGATATTCATCTTTGTCATATATTGACACATTTTTATTTCTAATATTTTTGGACACCATAAAGCTGCTGCATGGAATCAAGTCGAGGGTTCATGTTGACTCATTGGTGTGAACTGACACAACTCCTAGATATTTCTGACAGATCTGTTTCTGGATCTAAAGTAAAAGGTAAGCAGACCAATTTACCATATATCTTTCGAACCCAACATTTCAAAATGAAGAAATGTACCAATGATGCATCAAAAGTTCCAAGATAAAAGTTTTATTCTGATAAAATTTTAATTGATAAGGTAGATGTAATTTGCAATGATGCATATAAGACACTAGTTACTACTCTATTATATTAAATGGGGCCCTGGACTTCTGAAGTATCTAGAAAATCAAAGCATGCCTCCTTCTTTTCCAAGCTACAGGCAGATCTCATCCTCGTCTCTTATCTATTTTCCTTCCTCACTAGCTCTTCCCTCTTTACACTCTTCTATACTCATACACAGCGAATGAACCAACATGGAGTACGTTATGGTGACACACTGCGAATCGACGGATGTCTCCTTTCTTGATGCTTCCATTGAAGCAAGCACATGAAGGCAGCTACAGTATATGTGATGCCTCCCTTGCTGGGAAGTGTTACATTATAAAAAGAGATAAAGGAGAGAAGGGGGGGGGGCTACCAAAGTATGATCACCATCAAATAAATAATGATGTGATTGACTTGTCTTGGCACAAGGTTACCATTATCATATGACAAGAATCAATACAAGCCCTATTATGCCCCAAATCTAGAGCATGGCCGTGCTATCAAGAGATACATCCTCCAATAACATGAAGCCAAACGTTTCATTTAGCTTTCAAATCCATCTCAAACAAAATAGAATATATAAAAGGTCAATTTCATTATCCATCTCAACCAACACTAGTTCAAAGCATCTATATCCAAACATAAATACCAAACCCATAATCTTCAACATTCAAAAAATCATTAATTACAAATTCATAGTCAAAACTAAAATTTTTCTACAAAATTGCCAAGCTTGCTAGCGCGAACTCCAAACCTGAACCATCCTTCATTCCTATCGACCCTATTTGTCTGGAAAGAGAAAAAATAGAGGTATATAAGCGATACATCTCAGTAAATAAACCTTTCACTACCTTACCGGATAAAACATAAGTTTTTGCATGTCAATGCATCATTTAAAGAAAAATAACAGATATTACAAAATAAGCATTTCATAATACAGTATAATAAAATAGGTTATAAAGCAAATTATGCATGCATAAATCATTCATATTTCATAAACATAGTTTCAAGTTAATTTTGCTAATAACTACATAAATTGTTCTTATGCCATTTAGCTATATCATAGTTCAAAACATTGTTCACAGATATTCATGCTATGGTCACTTTATACTCGTGATAGGGCCCGTGTTCGTAATTGACATAGATTCATGTTCATATGCCAACTTTATACCCGTTGGCAGGGCCAGTGTTTGTATGGATGCTAGCTTCGGATATCGATTTTTCCAATTCAAAAGATCATACACAGCTAAGCTATCTGAAAGCCTTTAGAAAGCTTATATCTTTTTTGTAAAACATACATATAAATAGATGAAAAATACTAAATGGCATGATCAGATTCACATTTTATAACAAAACTATTTTTATTAAAACATTTATGAATCTTTTTTTCATAATAAAACACAGTTTTCATAACCCATATGTTGATTTATAATTTTAATAAAAGCATGATATTTCCACAAGCAAATTTTATGCACGAAAAACATAATCATCTGAAAAATAATGAGTGCAAGATCTACTTACAAGTTGAAAGCTAGTAAGGAGCATAAGATTTACTTACCTCTTTCATCTTAGACCATCAAATTTCACTAAGTGACTCCACTAGACCTATTTAAAGATATTAAAAGCAAGATTAATTTCTATTTGAATTTAAATAATAAAAAAAAGATGGTTGGTCAAGTGACAGTGCTCCAAGTAGGTCAGGCTTGAACAATTCGATCAATAAATCATAAGACAGACTCGATCAAGGACAAGATTAATCAACATAATTCATCAATGAAGGTTTCAAGGATATTCAACATGATCGGGGTGATCGGTCCAGTAGGCAGCCCAGGCACCAGGATAGATCAGAGCTCTTTACAAGGATCAACTCGGATTCGTAGATCAGGTTGACAAGACCCATCAGTGAGTTCCATAGTTATAGAGAGAGAGAGTAGAGAGAGTGGAGAGAGGAAGTAAATAGAAAAGAGAGAAAATGGGAGAAAGAGCAAAGAGAGGAGAGATGAAACAAGAGATAGAAATAAAAGAGGGATGGCTCTCTCTTTCCTCTTTTTCTTCTCTTCTTTCTTTCTTCTTTCTTAGTAAAGAGGGGGAAGGCAGAGGGTGGACTGGTGGTTGGCCATGGTTGTCCAGTGAAACGGTGGTGGCGGGCAGCAGAGGGCAACCAACGACGGTGGCCGACCGGCCGAATCCAACCCAAAATAGGGTCGAACAAGAGAGTTTTGGGCTCGGTTGTCCTCGGATCCAAATTCGCCCACCTACGGGACTCCGGCATCGACTAGAGGTCGATGCAGGGCAGCAGGCATTGGCTTCGGTGATGAACACCGACGGCGTCAGCGTACTCAAAAGAAGGAAAAGAGAACCAAAATAGGAGTACCTTGTTTCGGATGCAAATCCGGCGATTGTTGGCTCCAAAAGGCCAAGAACAGTGACCAGAAGCCTGAGAAAGAAAGGAAAGAAGGAGAACTCTCACCTTGGTTTGACGAGGTTCCGACAGCCTTTTTTCGACGACTAATCGAGGAGAAGGCTCAAAGAAGAAGCTTGGAATCGAAAGTGATCTTTGGTGATTCCGGTGGTGGAACTCAAAGGAGGATGGGGGATCTTAAATAAGCAAGAGTCCTTGTTTGAATCGCCTTGAATTGTCGGTTTTTCCGGCTGCGATCGGGAGGATCGCAATTGGATGAGGAAGGAGACTCTTAGCAAGAGTCTTCCCCCTTTCCCTCACGTGCAGCACACGTGAGAAATCGGGTTGGCTACTTAGGGCCAGCTCAATTTGTGTGCGGGCCAGTCAATGGATCGGGCCCTCACAAACCCACTGAACAAAATTATCTGATTGATCTGCATTGGCCCCAACCACACTTCATTGCAATTCTATACAATAATAGAGGCTTACATGGATTGTCATATGGCCAAATTGCATATAAATAAGTCAAAATTATCTAAAGACAAATCTAATATTCAGACATTATTTCAAAAATGGACTAGGCAACCACGTGCATGTAATTAAAGCACGTCAAGTAACTTGGCCTTAGGCAAGCATATGGACAGACAAATTCAAAAACCAGCCAGTTCGGTGCGAACCGCTCAAAACGTACCAAACTAAAGTCAGCTTGATCCGAGTAGCTACAATTTAAGGGGCATGAGGATGAACCACATCCAAACTGCTTGAATTGCCTGGGGTTCGAGCGGTTCAGGCCAAACTGTTGTTTCACACCTGAACAACCCAGTTTAGAGGTGGGATGCCTGGGAACCAATCAGGACTCCTTTTAATGGGTCTTTCTCCCCACCTTGAGGTGAAAAGACTCACCTCTCCTAATCTTCTTATGTGGCTCCTCTTTTGCATCGATCACCACTGCCAATGCCTACAGCTCCTCCCTTGCAACCCCCATCCAAGCTAGGCCTTGCTTAGCTAACCCTACTTTTTCCACTCTAGATCCAAGAAGCCTATGACTTTCTAAAGCTATGAGGCCCCTTCTTCGCCCTCCGACGACTACCTTTTTGTCTCAAGTGAGTCAATCTCGAGTATCCTGGATAATTAAAGATGTCCATTCCCAATTATCTGATTTCAATGGTAGAAAACTGAAAAATAGCATAGGATTTCTTCTTCCTCTTTTTCTTTTTTTAAACAAAATCTCTTGCTTGTAGCCGACCTAGTCAAGGAAAGTCATGGTGTGGAATCACTGTATACATGGTTATTTGGATGGCTAGAAATAATGGAGTTCAATTATTTTGTACTGTTAGGTTTAAAAAGAAAGCGCCTTCGAGTCTTTAAGAACTCCTAGATTGAAAGTAAATTTTAGGTTTTTATTAATTCAGGTATCTTCCTATAGGCTGAGGGCATTCTCCCAAAGCTATTTCATTTTTCTTACCTCTATATCTTGTTTTGCTTTATTGTCCCTTTCTTTTGGTATTGTTCTCCAAATTTTTAGGTTCCTTTATTATGTTAGGCTCTGGCTCTTTATTGTTTCCCTTCTTTTCACTAGGTATGCTCTTCTGTAGAAGCATCTTCCACTTCATTACAAATATGAATCACCAGAATATGAGAGATGGGCATTATTTTGCAGCAAGTGCTTGAGGATTCCCCGTGAATTCAAACCTAGAATTGAGTTAAAGATTTCCTACCGGCAGAGTTTAGTCAATCATTAAACAAGAAAGAGAACTCATTAAGAACTTGCTTATGCTACCAACTACTAAGTTAGATTTATATTAATGTAAAAAAACAAAATAGGCTGAACTGCAAACCGAAACTACAAACTTTATAATAAACAAAAGGACAGTCTAGAACTTTTATATGACCTAATGGGAATGAAGTTCAAACCACTAACATTTCTAGATAAATAACTTTTGATGATCGAACAAGATAAAGAAATTGTCTTCCAAAGGGTTTCAACCTTCATAATCCAAATTATTAATAAATCATTCGGGTTAACTTCCAGGTGCAATGCATCATTTCAGGTCCCAACCACTAAAAACAAACATCAAACTACTTATAATATACTACAAATTCATGCAATTAAATTACAAAATAACGTAACCAGGCAGCAAAAGATGTCAAAAACATCAGTCATTAGGTGTTCCAATCTCAAGTGTGGAACACTGGCTGCATGTAAGGAAAGCTACTAGGCTACTGTAAGTGAAATAGCATGCCCCTTTTGCATGAAACAGATTATTGAACTGAATACCTTTTTTGGGTAAGAACAACTCTGTTTAGTTGCCTAACAAATGAAATTCACAGCATTGATTTGGAATTTTACTGAAAGAGGCAAGACCAGGGCAGAGCCAGAAATCACTACCTGGGGGGCCAATTACTAACTAGAGTTTGTTTTTGCAAACATAAAGTAATGTCATGTTTCAAATATTATTTCAGACATTAATAACTTGCATATTAGCAAGTGACAACAATCTCATTCTAAATATGTGGAGAGAGTTAAATCATAGGCACGAAGTCGCCATCTTTTTGATACAAGAATTTAAGAAAACAAAAATGGTGATTTAAATGGTAAGGAAGTCACCTTCTTGATGAGATGGTAGAACTTGTGGAGGAGAGGGAGAAAGAGTAGTTAATATTTGCATGCTGAAAGGGTAGGAGGTAGCCATAGTTACTGTCATGCCCCCGCCTGCATAGGTCATGTGAGGCACCCAGTGCCCACGTGGGGGGAACACGAGGTTCCCCTGCTAGATATTGTCCGGTTCCGGAGCCCTCACGCACGCACATGTACCGCTCAGACTCCTCTCCGATTTTGTTTTCCACTCAAACACGTCTGCAGGATTTGGAGGCACCCGCCTCATATGCCTAGGCTCTGAAACGAGTCTAGCCGATATGGAATATTTTATTCACTTACCCTCGGATTAGAGCCGTCCTCGGCTCTGATACCAAATATCACGCCTCCGTCTGCGTGGGGCACGTGAGGCATACAGTGCCCACGTGGGGACCACATGAGATGAGAACATGGGGCTCCCCTGCCAGATATTGTCCGGTTTTAGGGCCCGCACGCGCACGCGCCGCTCAGACCCCTCTCCAGTTTTATTTTCCATCCAAAATGTGTTTGCAGGATTTAGAAGCACCCGCCTCATATGCCTAGGCTCTAAAACGAGTCTAGCCGATATGGGATCTTTCAGTTACCATCTCTCACATGCGGATAATCTTCCGACCAAACTCTCACATATAAAGATTTGGCATTGATAAGATAAATCTAACAAAGAAAGAAAGCAATCACATGGAGATTTAGCATTCATTAAGGCCCCATTATAGGAACAGTACAAGGGTCACAAGATCTAGGATCTTGGATGCCATGGATAACAGGTGGGGAATATGTACCATTTGTTGCAGATGTTCTCTCAGGATTTCTGTTGGTAAGCAGATCTATAGGATTCTGATTGGTTATTCACTTGTTATTTGTAGTAATTTTGTGAAAAGAGGATTACAAGGAATGATCCATTTATTAAGGATTTCAATGCACTCAGTGGATATGAGAAGCTAGCAGATTAGCACAACCTCCAGCATGGATTTCAGGGGGAGGGGGGCTTGGGATGGAGGTATCCTAGCTGGAAGAGCCACAGTAAGATTTTTTTTCCACTGTATCGCCAACCACATCCCCGACTCCCCATCACCAAAATCCCCACAAGATCTGTCCCAGGGCATGACCAATGTGCACATGTAATTTATATCAGAACAGAATGTCTCAGCTACGCTAACAGTTCATTGTTTCTTTTGTGAACTAGGACAGGTGGATACTGTGCCATGCTTCATATCAAACATTTAATAAAGAATATCAACCCACAAGAAAGAAAGAGAGGAAATGGGCAGAGTACTAACCAAGATGTTACTCAGCTTCCAACTTCACAGATTCAACTTGAGATGGTGCCGTACTAGGAACAACTGGTGTTTGCACATCAGAGCTGATTTGATTCCCCTTGCCATTATCGAAAGCAGCAACCCCACGAAAACTGCCACCAAAGCTTCCATTGATGTAACCAGGATACATAGCAGTATTGGGCACCAGACTGTGCCTTGAGGCCATCAATCCCTGAACATTCCAAAAGCCCCTTGGGACTGGAATTGGACCTCCATAACCAATCCCACCATAGCTTCCAGTATATCCTCCATGATAACTACCACCATAAGCATAAAAAGGCGGTGGTGCATAACCATGAAAAAACCCATACCTAGGAGTGTAAGGTGAGTAAATCCCACCTGGGTGATTACTAAGTACAGGTCCTCTTCCACCCATCATTCGTGAGTTATAATTATTATTATCACGATTGCTGTTATTGCTATGATTATTCCCATCCTTTGGCACTGCTATCTTGACCTCCACATATTTACCATTCAACTCATGGAAACTTTTCTGCATTACATTTTCCACAGCCTCCTCAGAATCAAAGGTGATGAAGCCAAAGCCTCTTGGCCGGTGGGTTACACTATCATACATCACAACCACATCTGTTATCATACCAAAGTTCTGAAAGTAATTCTTGAAATCATCTTCTGTGATATTATCAGACAAACCACCTACAAAAATCTTCTTCGATTGAGGGTGATTCCCGTTGCTACTGTTATTGTTGGCACTGTTCCTGCTCGACCCTCTACTATGATAGGGGCTCTGATTGGCATATTGGTGGTGGGGGGATTGGTGATGTTGTTTAGATCTGGGCATGGCTTTCTTCACCTCTACCTAATAAACAAAACAGAAGTGAAAAAACACCACATAAATCACCAATTAACGTGCACAACCGAATCCTGGCAAACAAAGAGAAACGAGAATTTGAAAAGGAAATAGCAAGATTATTATTTCTATTATTGATTTTTAGAAATCATGATTTGTTCAATAACTAATTTTATTGACCAAAAAACATTCTTTTCAAATTACAACAATTCCTTGTAAAACAAAATATAAGCCCCTAAAACAATTTTGAAGAAGGGAATTATGCCCTTATTTAGCTAATGCTCTCCGAAAAGCTAATTGAGAAATAAACTTCTCTTTTGCCAAACAGGAAGAAAAAAGCATATGAGATTTCATAACAGTCATAACAGAGATGAAACGACCAGCATTAACTTTTCATTTTTTTTCATTATTCTTTACATAATAGAACAATCTATATTAAAAAAACCTTCAAGCCAAATACTTCTAGAAAGAAAAACATAACTAGAAGAACGAATTTATGCATAATCAAGATAAATACACCCGAAACCTCAAAATAGAGCAAAAAAATCCACCAGGAAATTCAGAAAAAAAAATTACTTCCTTCCTCTATTAAGACGGAGCAGTGAGAGAAAAAAGGGTTAGAACAGCACTAACCGTTCTCCCAAGAATGGCGTGCTTCTCCTTTTCCTGAAGAACCCTCACCGCCGCCTCCGGATCCAAAAATTGGACGAACCCGAAACCCCGGCAGTTACCCGTGGTCCTGTCCCTCATGACCACCACCTCCTTTACCTCCCCGTATTTCCTAAAGTGCTCCGCAAGCGCCTCCTCCCTCGTCTCCGACGAGATCCCACCGACGAAGAGCTTCCCCTGCTCCGCCGCCCGCGACGGCGCAGACGACGACGGCTCCATCTCCCCCATCACCCAAGGCCCCCCCTCGACCGCCTAAAAACCCTAGAGACCAGGCGCGAGATATTGGAGAAGCCCTGGATGGGGGAGTTGGGAGGCGGGGGGCAGAAGGACTCCAGAAAAGGAGAACAGGGGGCGCAACCGCGCAAGGGTTTTAGAATTCGGGTGGGAGGGCGAGAGAGCTCGAGGGGCTTTTCTTTTGAACTCCGAGAAGAATGGACGGTGGATCGAAAGTCCTGGATTGGGATGGAGAAACGTGAACGGTCCGATCTGATACCAACTCTTGCGATTCATTTAATAATTAATAGTCCGTTTCGTTTGGGGCTTTGACAGCTATCTCCGTCTTCCAGTTTGAAAAGGGATCTGAGACTTCTCGTTCTGGCTTTTAAGAAATGTAATTTCAAAAAAGTCCTCAAATTTGGGCGTATTCGGCTGGCTATCTAATGTATCGCACAGTTGGTGGCTTTCTTTACCCGTGTAATTTTCAACATGCACCTTGAGTTTTGTTGTATTTGTCACAATAATTTTGTTGGGCAGCATTCTCATATTATCAGAATCCTGTGAGATCATGACCAAGTAAAAGGTATGGAATGATCATGTGGCATAACAAATATTTAATGCAATAATCAATAATCGATTAACAACTCTAAACAGTTACTCAAGAATTATGCGTATTATGCTCTCTTCACTCCAATAGTTGTTATGTGATATGGAATATGGGAGAATGTGGACTTCACAAGTGATTTGCTAATGTTGCCGCCAAAATCTAGTCTAAATCAAACGAGTGCTTCTTGAGATTGGTGTTTGGTCACCTTAGTTTCTGCTTGGAGTCTTTTACTTGGACGATGCTTGAAGAACGATATTGGACCTGCAATAAATAAATAAATAAATAAATGAGCAACGAAGGTTGCCAGATTTTATCCGATAGGATATCATACTTAAATCAGGCCGAGTTCTGAAAAATATTGAAGATCCGAGCAATATGAAATGGAAGAGAGAGTGAGGCGAGTATACTTAAAGGTCCCCCAGGTCTGATTTATATAGAGTGGAGATAGGTGTCGGTTTTCAGAAAGGGCGGATATGCATCTTAACTGCTCGGTGGGCAGTATTGCCCATACGTTACGTACACCACGAACAATAACCATGCAAAACGTGCTTTATAAGGTCAAGCTATAACTTCTTCCCGTTAATGGGCTTTAATTGCCTTTCTTATGCATTTACTGGAGGTCACACAGTATACTTCTGTTGATCTGCTAATTTAGTCGGCAACAGTCGGATCCAAGCCATATCACTTCCCCTCACTTAGGTCGAGTTGTGTTCCTCAGCTTGAGCAAAGAAAGTAGTCGAGCCAACTATTGAGGTGATGTCTTATCACTTAAGGTGATAATCCTATTATAATTTTTCTTTGTAAAGTATGTGTTCTTTTGAACTGTCTAATGATGACTCCCCTTTTTTTTGGTGAAAACGGATTTATTAAACCAATCTAGAATAAATACATTCATGAGTATCAAAAAATAAAATAATGACAGCTCATAAAAGATATTTGGCACAGCTATCTATGATGTAGGCCTTCTGTGATTAACAACATATGATGTCATCCGGTCTGCTACATTGTCCATTTTTGTATGCACATGTTTTACTTCAAAAGACTAAAAAGCTACTACCATTCTCCAACAATCTAGACACAAAAGATGGGTATTAGTTTCTGAAGTAGTCGAACCAATAAGCCACCTAATATCTAACAAGGAGTCCCCTTCTAGGATAATATGTGAAGCCTTCAAAATTTTAATAGTATATGACATATCTTCCCATGCAACACGTAGTTACGCCATAAAAACCATACTATCAAACACTGTAATACCTCCTGCTGCAACTAATGCACCACGTGCACTTGTAATAACAAAACTTGCTCCATCCAAATCACCTCTACTAATATACTACCGTCAAAGTTAACCTTAAGGAAACCAAAGATGGTGGCTCCTAAGTAAATTAACACATATAAGAGAATGCGCAAATGGAGAGCCACAATTTTTCCTAGCTATCAGAGACATCTCCAAGGCAGAGTATTACTGTATTTCTATACCTAACTGACTCCTTTCAATAGAATGAATTTGGAACTCTAAGAATTACTTTCAAAAATATAGTCATTTCTGGCCAACCAAATATTATAGGCAATATATGCCATCAACAAAGCTTCTCCATTATGGCACTTTATATATGCTCTTTCATAGATGGTTTGGAGGAAGGTATCAAGAGGCCAACGCCTCTTGGAAAAACTGATTAATCATAGATAAATTCCAATTGTTTTCTCTTGCCACCATAAGATCTTTAATTTTAAGATTTTGTAACAAAGCAATATCAACTAGTACAAGACAAAGTGCAATAGGAATAGATGAAATTCGAGAATTCTGAACCACATTAATAGATGTCTGATTACCCACGATCCATCTGAGATTAGATAATATCAATGGAGCAAAAGAACACAACTTCTTCCAAACAACTGCACTAGTTCATAAGTATATAGGTGGGGAAGAAACAATCAAACTCTGTATTCTTCCCTCATAAAAGAAATCCACAACCCCTCCTGAGATAGCATAAATCTTGCAGCATATTTAGCCATCAGCGAATCACTCCGAGTAGTGAGAGAAGTTATCCCTAAACCATCCATCCAATTGGACTCAAACACAATCTTAGGATAGCAAATAAACCCTTCTAAATGTATCAGAGGAACCCTATAAAAAATTATTGGTTACGCTCTTTAGCTTCAGAAAAACCTTCTTAGGAACAATACAATGAGATATCAAATAAGTAGGAAGAGCAAGAGAACCGACTTAATGAGAGTAATTCGTCCCATCATAGACATAGCCTTTCACTTCCAACTCTCTAACTTCTTCGAAAACTCATGTTTCAATCGAAGATAATCTATTGAGGTTAATCTTTTCTCAAAAATCAAAACCCTAAATAAGTTCAAGTATCCTTAGATTCTCGAATGTGCAAATAATTCTTAATTCACTATCTTGAAAGAGTGTTAACCTTTGGATTAAATTGGATGGTTAATTTTTCAAAATTCACCTTTTGTCCTTATGCATAATACTCCATCAAAATATTATATAGCTTTTTATCATTAGCCAACATAGCTCGAACAAATAATACATAATCATCTATAAATAGAAGGTGAGAAATATATATTGTCGATCTATGTCGCTAATAAACTGTAAGTGAATTTGTCTATACGGCATCCCTGAGCATTCTAGAGAGCGCATTAAAGCAAATAATAAATAGATATGGTGATAAAAGACAACCTTGTCTCAAACCATTATAGCATAGAAAATCTTTGAAGGACTCCTGTTAATCAGAATAAAAAAAAGATGGAGATATCGTACAACCATGAATCCAGTTAATCCAAATATTATGAAGACCCATTTGTTTAAGAGAAAAAAAGAGAAAATTTTATCTCATCCAATCGTATGCCCATTCCATATCGAGCTTTATAACGATATAGCCCCTTTTGGCTAAATTAGTACAGGTAAAGGTGAAGAAAAAAAGTAATTATGATGACAATAACGAGATTGTACCAAAATGGCAATGATTCAAGACATGTAAGAGTGTAGACAAACTAGAGATGGCGACATGAAATTTAAGGCATTGTTTCATACCATATGGCATCAATGGATTGGCATGGCATCATAGTAGTATTGCTAGCAAGAAGCAATGAAGTGGTGAATGAATAGGCTGCTAACACGATGCCAGCAAAACGGTAAAAAAAGCAAGATGAAGGCAGCACAACAACTAAACTATTGATAATGAAATTGGGGGTGGGATTAACTAGATATATTGCAGAATTAAGCTATACAAAATGAAGATTATAGCTTCTTCTTCTGAAAGTGCTCAGGAAAAAGAGGACAAAATAATTGTGCATCATTATGATAATAGCAATAGAAGCAAGAACTTGACGGGAAGCCTTATGTAGCAACCAAGGTATTGATATTGCAAGATGGTAACTAGAAAATGGAAGAAATGCAATTAACCATCTAATAATTCCACCAAGAAGATGAAATGATGACATCTCAAGGAGCACAAACTTAACAAACAACTATAGATAGACCAGCGCTAAGTTATACACACAATCAGAGCTATTCGCTAAAATTACGAAGGAATATCTGTTTAAGAACTAGAAATCCTTTTCCCATTTATGAGGGAATTAAATAGCCCAAGCCACCCAAGCATAGATTGATATACTTAAAGAAAAACTACAATGACTTGATTACTGCACATGCTCTTGATGGAAAAAAACCCATGGCACTATAACCAATATTCATACATAAACATGCATGCACTTACATATACATATTAGTAAGACATTAAAAAAAATTACAAGTCATTGGCTTAAAAAACCACATAACTCCACTTATGTAGGGAGATTTTGGATTCTGTTGATTGACCTCATTTTTTAGGATTATTTTAGTTGACAAACATTTTGATTGGCTTCAAATTCTAGTCTAATGCATCAGTTGTTCCTCAATTCCTTCTGATGTGGGGAGGTTATACATGAATAATTCATTTATGCATCCAAAACAGGCCTAAGTAATTTTTGTAATTCTACAAACTATGTAACATGTGCTTTCCATGGATTACTTGTATCTTCCAACTTGCAAATGTCTAGAATGCTAAAAGTAATGAGTGCTACGTCATGGAATTCCAGATATTTGTTTTCAAATATATATCTGAAATCATTAGTCTAATCCCTTAATACGCCGCATAGATTGTACAAGGATGAACTATATTATTTTCTAGAAGTAGACCTGTTTAGGGGTCGCATAGCTTGCCGGCACTCTCAAGCCCAAGCTTTTTGGACGGTCTCGGACTAAAGGTTTAGGCCCACGGGCTGGTCCAGCCTTGAAAAATAGGCCAGCCGAGCCCGGCTTGACCTAATCTTTCTATTTTTTTTTTTTGATTATTTGTTTATACTTGACCTATTTGTAGTCTTGACTGACAACTATTATTGATATGTGAATATAATGGATATAGACATATTCTACATTATTAGCAATATTTAATTATTAATTAAATTATTTTTAAAATATTTTTTTTATTTTTTTATCTTTTAAATAAAATGGTCATGAAGCTCGAGGTCTAGTATGAAGCCTGGAGCTTGAGTAAGAGTTAAGCTTGGGCCTAGTAGCTAGGCTTGAAGGCCAGGCCAGGCCAACCCTCGGCCTAAGAAAGTTGTGTTGGTTTTACGGCAAAGCCTAGATCCAACCTAGTCCATGAACCTAGTCCAACCTAGTCCATTAAAAGTTAAATTGCTAATAAGAGAAAACAAAACAAAAAGCTAAAAAACACATGACTTCAAATTATCCCTTCTTTGAATTATTAAACTCGACAAATGACTGGGGCAGTGGTCCAACAGGCAAGAAGCAAACAATTCTAAAGTTTCTTTTTTTCAAGAGTTACACAGTGTTTAAGTAAACCTTAGACTTCTTTTTCTTCACCGAAAATAAAACTATAATTTCTTTAAAAAAAAAATAGTCATGGTTTTCTTGGAAGGCTGGGAGGCGTGGTTAGCTTTGCTTAGAAGGCCCAATTACATAGCGAGGTCCAGGTCATGACACCATCAGCCTAATGGTCAATGGGCCAAAAAGCTGGTTTGGAAAAAGGCCCATGGGCTTGTTGTTATAGGCCAGAAGGGCAGTTACACTAAGATCAAATGAGTCATGTTCTGCTACCAAAAGAGAGAAAAAAAAAAGCTCATGCCTTATAAGTGATACATATAGAGTGAGGGCAGGATGTTGGCATCTCTCTGGAATGCTTACATGATCTCTAACCGGCCCTGGAGCTGCCCTAAAGGCTACAACCACATCCCTCAAGCAGAGGGTGCCGGGTTCATCATGAGACTTGGTCATGCTTTCCGTCCATTTTCTGTTAACTATATGGAGTTGAGATCATCTTGGCTGCAATGAGATTTTGATCAAAGGGAGACTCTAGAGACTAGTTGTGAGGATCTGTGCGGATGTGTGTTTAGTCTTACATCGATTATATACTAGGTAGATCTTGGATACTTGTACATGACTAAAAAATTCAAATAACATCTTCTAACTAGTTTTTTTGGCGAGATTTTGAGTTATGACAAATAGTATTAAAGTGAACACGACCTATAACATTTGTGGACTAGGGTGCACACTGCAACACGGATTCATGAGAGTTGATCATGAGCTGATCGTAGTTCTTATGATTAAATTTGAATGAAGTTGGATGCTTAACTTGATAAGGATGCCAAAGTTTAAATAGAGGGAGTATGTGAGGATTCGTGCAGTTGTGTATTTAGTTCCACATCAGCTATGCACTAGATAGATTTTGGATATTTGTACATGACTTAAAAACCTAAATAATACTTGTTTGCTAACTTTTTTGAGTGAGGTCTTGAGCTTATTAATGTCGTAGTATGAATTGTTCCTGGCATAGGTCGGTACTGAACTTGCCTCAGCTGAACATCCAAGAAGATTGTACAAAGAAAAAGGAGTGGAAGGCTAAATTTCGTACATCATGATAATAGCAGCAATTGCACCTTTGTTTTGGTGATGGCCGCTTTAATCGGAAATAGCAAGATGCGTGGGAAAACAACAATTATACTTTATATGTGACCTCATATAGAAAAAAAAAATTCAAAAAATTATTATTTTTTATTTTGTATAAATATATAAGATTGATCCAATGCATAGTAAATGTAGAACTAAATATATGCTTGTTTGACCTTCATATTAGCTTAAATGGAGTATGTAAGAGCTCATGCGGACGTATGCTTAATACCACATTGATTATAAACTGGACAAAGGAATCTAAATAATATCTTTTGGCTATCTTTTTTAGAATAAAGTTTTGGGTTGTGACAAATGGTAGCAGAACAGATCCGATCATGGCCTACATAGTGTAAGATTATATTGCGGCATAGATACATTAGGATTAATCACGAGTTGTTCGTGGTGTTTGTGATTAGATTTAAATAAGATTTGAAATTTTAGCCTGACAAGGATGACAAAACTTAAATGGATGGTTTATGTGAGGGTCATACTAACGTGTATTTAGTTCCATATTAGCTATACACTGTGTAAATCTTAAGTACTTTTATATAGTTAAGAAATTTACATAATATCTTCTGATTAATCTTTTAGGTGGGGTTGTCCCGGCCCAAGCATGAGGAGTCATGTATCAGCGTATTAGTGTGCTATTGTCATCAATACTAATAGTAGGCTACCTCATTGGCTAGACTAGTGAGCTCTAGATTGCCCAGCTAGTCACTGTCTCCTGCGAATTTGACCCTTCCACGGCTTAAATGAGAAGAAACAAAATTTGAATCATGTGTTAATAAAATTCCAAGAAAATAAAATTACAAATATTTAATTGTTTGGATATTTCATAAAAAAGTGGCATATATTTTGCAAAACTTTATGTATTTCAAATTGATGAATCAAGTACGTCATGAAAATCAATTTTTTCCTGATAATTCGAATAACTGATGACAATATTAAAGGACTCGAGGTTTCCAAATAGTATAGCATTATGATTGTTTTCCTCATGCTTTTATCTTTCATATGTTTCAGTTATTTTCAAGCTCGAATCCCAACTCTTAAGAACATGAAGCAATGTTTTTTTCCCTTGCATACTTAATGTCCACCAATCGAGGGGAATAGGAGCTGCATTGCACCCATATGCAATGTTAGGCATTGGTGTGATTCATTTAAAAAAATGAAAGTATTCCATTATTACATGTGAGCTAACGCATGCACCAGATCTTGATTAACGAGAAATACAAAAGAATAAGATGCTAGTTATAGACTAATGGTGCAGAATATTGTAGATTATCATCTTTGTTTCTACGAGGCAATTTGTGTGGGTTGCATCTTGACATCCTGCTCCCCTAGGAATAACTAAACTAATCATGCTTTAGCTTCCTCTAATCTCACTACCAAGACTTCTATTTTGTTTTTTTCTCACTGGCATTTGAAATATGATATAAGTGCATAGTTGTCTCACAAGTATATAACAGAAATTACCTACATTTTCTAAGCCAAATCAAGCTTTTCATATACCAATCCGTTTGCTTAATATGAAGTACAGAAATAATGCTTCTGCAAAGACAGCAATTTGGTCACATACTTCATAATATTGGATATTTCTTGATGATCAAAAGGAGCGGGACAAGTTTTCTGCCATCATATTTCTTGTGAGAAAAAAAACAACTTTATGGAGAGCACATTCCTTTTGTATTTGTAAATAAACTAAATTGCTCCATCTCATATTCTGAAAAAATCACACTTCCAATCATATTTTATCCCTGAATACAAAAGGAAGTATTTTTGTTTTATTAAAGAAAAACAACATATCCTTCGCTTTTATGCCAACAACAGCTAATTTAGCTGGTTGGCATCCTTCTCTCTACTAAGGTCTCCTCTATGCTCAATCTTGCTTTGGCTGCTTCTTGGCTTTGCATTTCTCGGTTCTTGAACAGTAGATGCCTTAACTCTAACGTGTAGCAGTTGCCTTCTTCCTCAGCTTCAGCATCGTCTCTGACTGCTATTGAGCTCGCTAGAGATCCACTGCTCTCTCTTTACTCCCATCTCTTTGCCTTTTCCTGATTATTCTTGGCAAGTAAAAGCCTATTCTAGTTGGTGTCTATATTTTATGCCAACCGTGACGCATGCTTGGCATGACTCTAGGATATACATTCAGGCAATTGCATGGTATCTTCATCATGACCCAAGTTTTAGAGCTCACAATGTCATTACTGTTCATTATTTCACCTAATTATTGTAGTGTAGTATCAGTAAGGAGAGAGAAATGATAGATAGGGGCACATCTTCATGCTAATCGACTCAAATACCTTATCTAGCTATATCAATTCATTTGGCATGAAAATGTCCCATAATAAGAAAAAACATGTTGTCCCTCATGGTTAAAAAAATGAGTTGATATTTATACAGAAGGGAATAAGTCCTTTAGCCATTTTCACTACACAATGCATATGAACATTCTTGTTCATGTAAGCAAAAAAAAAAAAGCCCTTAACGAGATAAGCCACTAACTTTTTCGACCAAATACCATAATTTCCGTATAGTGTCGCTAATGGTAGGTTAAATGAGCAACGAGTTCGCTGGTAGCCTAGTTAGGGTGTGAATACCAATGATTAAATGTATTCGGAGGGTAGTTAGCTACTCAACAACCAACCACTACCTTATCAGATAACCTTTTACCTAGCTAAAATATTCATGTCCCATTTCTTTCTCTCACTTTGCTCTTTTTCTTTAATATTTCCTACCAAGAGTAATTGCCATTTCCATGCAACTAGGATCATGCATAAGTACGTAACACTAATTGGAGCAATTTTAGTTATCTTCATCTGTTTTATCGTAATGACTCAATATTCAATGTTTCGTTAGTTGCAACTGCTTGTGGAAACACATAATGACGTTATTCAAGTGTCATTATTGTCGTCTCGGTTCCTGCACTTGTCTTACGACCAATTCAGGCGTAGGCTGTAGGAAAAGTTAACGCAACTATAGGAGGGCTTTGGCTGTGTCTCATGAGCCCTAGCCTCGTGGTTTCGTACTCCTCTTCACCTCTCTTCTTGAATCTGAGTGGCCTCCGAAAGAGACAGATCACCTCGAACTCCTGTTACAAAGCTTGGGTAGGACATGGAAGTGCGTATTCACAATCACGAGCTTGTGGGCCTACAACCTCGGATACCA
The DNA here is from genome assembly GCA_025769935.1 of Phoenix roebelenii. Classification (NCBI taxonomy): domain Eukaryota; kingdom Viridiplantae; phylum Streptophyta; class Magnoliopsida; order Arecales; family Arecaceae; genus Phoenix; species Phoenix roebelenii. The sequence continues at coordinate 1,212,821 of JAOXJJ010000460.1, forward strand.
GAACTAGAGCTAGATGCCGGTCCCAAGGTCCCTTTGCCCGGAGGACAGGCAATTAAGCAACACCCTATCCAAGGACGCAAGCTAGAAACTAGTGGCTAAAGGCAGACATGTGCCTTGGAAACTTAGAGGTTAAAGGCAAACATGTGCCTTGGGGAATGTGGGCTGGCATTTGAAATGATGAAAACTATAGGACCAGGGAATCAGCAAGTCTTCAGCACGCCGCCGTCCGTCCGCTCGGCAAGGCTTGTGCAAAGAGAAAAATATGGGAACAAACAAGCCAAACTAGTTGAAGGAGAGTACAGGCATGATATCCCGCTTGGACCAAGCTAGACGATGGTAGTTTGAGACAATTAAAAGTAGCTTCATGGACCATGGCATTACAAGGCAGTGTACTTGCTCCTCCCATTAGCATTTTCTAAAAAGAAAGTTGATATATCGTTAACTTGATCTTTACGAGATGGAATGTCAGAATTTTTCTTCTGCAAATATATACATAAAATTTGAAACGGCTATGAAACTGTCCCTCTTCAACAGACGACTCATTTAAATCCCATTGTGAATACAATGGAGACGTTGAGCTCCAACGTTACTCGAAGTGGGAGAGAGAGGAGAGTCCTCTCACTATCATTTAATTTCTATTCTTCATATCCGTTGCCAGTGCTTTTCCTTCTGGGTTTTTCTTTCTTTATGATTTTTTTCTTCTGAGCTGCGAGGGAATAATAGAAGAAAGGTTACCTTGTTCTTGGTCTTCTGATCTCTCTCTATCCTTTAGCTTTGAGACTATTGTGTATGAGTATACAGAAAAGACCAGAGTTCAAGAAAATTTGTAGTATTGTGCACATCTACAAATTTAACGATCCGTTGTATCTTGGGGAGGGATCGTTAGAATGTCTCAAACCGACTATAAGTACTATTTATTTTATTGTGGATTGAAAGAAAACGATACCGAAAAGGTGCACATTGGGAGCGATTGTTTTAGTGAAATTAAATTACTTATAGTTTATTTAAATTGATATTTTTAATAATATATATATATATATATATAATGGTAACGTGCTACCAGCCTGTTACTACCATCAGGTTTTGAATAAATGGACTCATGTCCTCGATGATAACGTCCGAAGGCTATCGAATTTTACTCCACAAAAAGTTGGTTACCGAGTACATGTTTCTTTCACATGCACTGGTATTTCTTGAACATCGTAGTCTCATGTACGGACTTCTTATATAAATACCGCTATCTCATTTTAGTTTGGAATATAAAAAAACTACTGATAACTAAGAATGTTCCGTGATGGTTTGGAAATATTTTGAGTTGTTACTTTAACACAAACAAAGGGAGACGCTGGAAGAAAATGGATGCATATATATGCTTAATTTTTTGACTGCAACCTACAAGATTTGTATTGAAGTGACAAAGAAAGAACCAAGCTAGAATCTGTAAATACCCTCCATGTACCTTGTTTTTTCTTTTATATATCAAAAGTTAATAAAATTTGTCCTGAGTACACGTTATATTCATGGTTGCTCTTAGAAATAATTAAGATTTTCTTTGCATGTTGCATTCTGTAGTGGATTTTGAAGCATCTTGATAGATTTTGGAGATCGATGGTGAGTCAATGACATGCCTAGTGGATTCCAACGGGTCAGCATCTACTTCAGTAGTACTAGTAGATTCCAGGCAATGACGGGAATCTTTGATAGCAAAATAATTAATCTAGTAGCAGTTATGCTTTGTTAGCCCTATTTAGATATCTTTTATCCTTACTTTTCTAACTCAAATGCTTTCTCTATTTTTGAGTTAATTCAGTTTTTATTTACAGAAGTTTTAATCTTCCATGGTATGGCTCTGAAGTTTGTGTTAGGCTTGCATCAATAATCCTAGGACTTGTTGGAATAGACCTCCTAGGCATTCATCTACATGCTAACCCTGGCCATCGTGCTAGCTTGAAGGGGCTCTACCCTGTTGTAGACGAAGTAATTGAGTACAAGACTCACACTAGCTACTGGCTATAATTTAGTATACTGATGTAGAACAAAAATAAAATAGCCAATTTGGCCAAGACAAGAGAGAACATTTTTAGGCATATGAAGGTTACATTGGGACCGGAACTCATCACCATCTTGTGTTTGCGTGCCACGCAAAAGCCTAGAGAAACCAAGGCTTTTGCTTTGATGCCCGTAGCCGATAGGCTCACTTCCCCACTTTGACTACCATCCTTGGCACTTTCTTTTTGAGCCTCCATTTAATAATATTGAGCCGGCTTTAACTGAGTCACTAACAGCCCAAATTAACAAAAAAAAATATATTTTCTATCAAAGCAGCTCGTAGACCATACGCTTCCTTGGACAATGAAGGTAGGGGACAAATATTTAAAAGATGATGCCACGACGATTGTCAAATAATTTTCTTATCCATCCATCGCTGATGATAGTGCACATCAATTGTTATAGAATTGTTGAAAAATGATATACTTATTGCTCTCTATGAATGTCTCAAATATTTATAGAAAAACTAAGAATGTTGCCGACTAGATGGCATCTTATGTGGCGAATCATATCATATCGATATTATGAATTTCTTCTACAAATCTTCCTATTTAATTTTTAAATATTTTATTTTCTGACTAATTTGGATGTACCTATTCAAGTTTAGTTTAATTTAATGCATTCGATTTACATAAAAAAATAGAGCGATTAAAATAGAGATGAGACAACAGATGAGATTATGAAACACACGCCGAATGAATCCAAGGAATTGGAAATCCTGACCCCTATTTTATCAAACTAGCTATATGAGTGAAGGATCTGACTAGTGCTAGGCATATGCTTGGAAGTGGAAAGAATATGAGAATAGGTGCATAGACCAATTAAAGGTTCAACTAATCTCTCCTCTCTCACACACACACACACACACTCACACACATATCCAAGCCCACACACATCTCATCTCATCTCACTTTGGACTTCAAATATTAGTAATAGGGGCCCTTTGAGCACTCAATCTATGCAATATTACACAAATTACTATATAAATACATAACCTTCACACTTAAACGTTAGACAATTAATCTGCCACGTATGCTAATACCTTCAGAAATTTTCAAAAGATCACCATACTGAAATGTCAAAACTCACCACCTCCAAGTCAAGTGATACGTGCTTAGCCAAGTAAACTTCAGAGTAGTTGGCTCTGATGCTTGTGTTAATGGAAATTTGGCGCATCGGAGTTGACGGCGAAAAGGCGTTATTGGTCATCTTAGATGAGGGTAAACTTTATCCGCGTCTCTCTCGCTAATTAGAATGAGAAATGATTAGCAGACCCAATATTAATTACACCCAAATCCCCTCACTCACGAACATGTGGAACCCACACTAGTGGGTGCTTTCCCCAAGAAAAGAAGCTGAAGCTTTGAGAGGTCTAAAACTCGTGGGACCCACCGCCCTGCTGTCGGCCACCAGGAGGCGAACGAAAGCGAAACGAAACGGGTCCCGCATCCTGCCAATTCCGGCAACAGCACGCCCGCTGGATTACTGCGACTCGAAGTTCCAACCACAAAATTCTTAATCCCATGAAAATTGCGGGCCCCACAAAATTTGCGGTAGAGAACATGGCATGTTCTATCATTTAGTCGCAAATGTGGTCACCTTCTAGAGGACAGCAAACCGGTATCGTGTTTTTTCCCCTCTTGGAGCGAACGTGGCGGGGCCACGTGGGGTACCCCTTAGTTGACACGTCTCCATCGATCCGCGTGTCGGATCTTTGTCCGTTTCCTCCCAAATCTCAATCCGCTAATTCGACAATATTGTCTCACGGACGCCCGCATAAAACGTTTTTACGATAACTTACGAGCACCGTCCGATTTCGGCGCGCAAAGGGTTTCAGCCGATCGCATAGATACATATATTTGCGTACTACTGATGGACCACGGTTGGGGCCGAGGGAGCACGGGAATCGGGAAATGGTAGCCCTCGCTTTCCGTCAAGATTCCCGCCGGATACGCACCGCTTTCCCGCCCGCCTTTTTCCCGAGAGAAAGGGGGAAGTCGTGATGGTAGGGCCATCGCGCATGGCCGTCGAAACGGTGGTCCTATGGTGGACCTAAAAATAGACCGGGCCCATTTGAGATATGGAGTTGGTATCCATTCAGGGGGTGGAGAAAGCCGAGCCACTGCGAATAATTGTGGTGGTGGGTAGAGTTATTTTTGTGCCCCCACAAGCCTAAATGTATGGTTAGAGTCCGGCATGAGGATGTAAAGAGGTCAAGGAGGTGGATGAATGCAGGTAGAATGATCCATTCAAGATTTTTTTTTTAAAAAAAGATTTGAGTTAAAAGGATGATACACCAATTTATACCGAACTTGGTGGCATCTTGATGTTCATTAACTAGTTAACTCATCAATAAGTTGGATTTAGAGGTGTCTTGACTTGAGTTAGCTTTGCCAAGATTATAGCAATGACATGATGCTACTAGAGATCCATGTGTGGCACAATATGGTTGTGCTAGCTTCATAACCATTATTAAAAGCATTAGTGGTAATGATGTGCATTCATGGCAATGCTATGGATAATGTACCTGAACTATTAAGTGATAAAATTGCTAACTTTTCTTCGGAAAGATGCTTTTTTGCTTATTTATCCCTCCAAAAGAAAAGTAATTGCGTATACATCCATCTAGAGTTACAAAATTTATAGCCCTCGAAAGATTCGAAACTTGAACATAGGTCTCTTTAGATTATGAAATATATATATAGATGCCCTTGCATTGACAACCTTCAAAATGAAAACTAATGCTATCATATTATGATAGCATGTTTTAGTTTTCTTCTAAGAAATTTTGCATTTATATTATTAAAAACTAGTCCTTCATTATTAATTTACATATTAAGGGTTGAAAAGAACATACAAAAATGCCACGAAATTTTATATATTAGACTTCAAGTTTCAAAAATTGAATATAATTAAGAGTAAAATAATTAATGGGCTCTGTTAATCTTTTATCTACTCAAATTAATGTTAGAAGGGCAAGAACAAAAGAAAAATGATGGAAAGAGTGACCTTGTAATTTCAGACTTAATTAAGAGAGACATATATGCACTGTGCAATCTTTTGAAGAATAAATATGCGAATTATGAGTTTTCAAAGGATACATACGTGAAAAAAAGAATTGCAAAGGAACTAACCCCTTTTAAACAATAATGTTATATATGAGCAAAATAAGAGACAACTCTCAAGGCTAATCATGCTTATCCAGCCAAATGTGAAGAAATCCATGCTATATAGACTTTAAGAGCCTTATGGACATTGGTTAAAGATGTCAATACCGAAACGCTTATGCATCTATAAATATATAGCAAGGACTACGTACTATTTACTAGAAAAACTATATTTCAAACTTCTATTTACTAGCAATGCTATATTTCAAAAATATGCATTGCATTCTCTATGCAGGTTTCTGATCTGCTATAAGCTTTGCTGTTTCAAACACATTTGATCCCTCATTTATGACTCCACAACTGTACCTCACGTTCATTGCAGCATTTTTTTGATAGAGTTGAATGCAGCCTTAAACATACGTAGAAATGTCCATGATCATTTATAAGGATACCACTGTCCCTAGTTCCCAGTTTTTCAGCAAAAGCCGAGAACACTCTGGTGCTGTCCTTCATCACCACTTAGAAACATTCACTCTTTCCTACCCCACTGACCCTTGCATCTCTCTCTCTCTCCCCCATTGAGAATAAAGTCACCAAGTGCCTTCAAGGGTTGGAAGTTTGATTTTATGCATGTAGTTCTTCCAACATTCTTAAAGATGCCTCCACGGCTCCACCAAACCATTTATGACGTGCCCAAGCTTTAAACGCCCCCTCACTCTCCATTTGGATATTAACTCTAGTCTCTGACTTTCCTTTGATCTCGTTATGTAATTAATCCCTAGTGACCTACACTAGTACTCAAACATAGTCCATCATAAATATTTTTTGTAACTAAAAGCTCATCCATAACCAAAGGATTTCTCAGGCCTGAAATATTCGTATGATCCTGCCATTTATAAGTTTTAAATTTTTCTGATGCTCTGTAGACATTTATAGTGTCTGAATCCAATTTCTTCATGGTAACCAAAACCGAGGATTATTTTGAATTCAGCCTCCATCTGAAATTGCTTCAAATCTAGATTGCAGTGCAAATAACAGCTTTTCCCTATGGTTCTATTAAATCAGATTTTATGTAATATAAATATAATTATAATGAGTTTATTGGATCGATCATTTTTTTTTTGCCTTTTTATCCAACATGCTAAAATTTTAGTTTATGCTTCTTAATTAGATCTAAGCTTGAAATTTTTTACATTGGACACTACAAGTTTATGTTGTCAACCTCTGTGGCCAAGCTTTGTTGCAGAAATAAAACTATTCCAAATTTCACAATGCATGCTATATCATTTACCTATAAATAATATTTGAATTTTTAGGAATTCAAGATCTAGTCTAAGAATTATTACCTACATCTGCCGGTAGTGCTAGATGATGAAAGTTATGGTAGAAAATGTCTAGAATAATTATTTCCTCAAAAAAAAGAATAATTATACATACACAACGCATTCATAAACAATAATAGTAGTTATATATGCTAACTTTCTGTCAGCCACTTCATTAAACACACATACATACAGAGAGAGATGGGTCATGGAAACATGGGTACCATGAATATAAAGATTTGATGAGCATTCTTCACTCAATAGAATGGTCAAGGGAGTAACATTTTTTTTGGTAGGTAAGGAAATAACATTTAAGTATGCTAGTGTTTTGAATGTGCTGTGCTTCTCATGAAGGTGAGATGCACCCTAGAATTTCTACTATAACAGAAGAAATCTGATTAAGAGGTGTCTTCATAAGGTGGACATTTTCGTAATGCGAGATGAGAAAACTAAAAATCTCATCAACATCTGATGATATCAAATTGACGAATACGTACTAAGAAGCAGCTTAAATGAAAAAGGTTAATTAAACATTGGATATGATGTTCGTTTTCAAAATACAAATCTCATCTTCCTCAACAATATCAAGAGACTAAATGGCTCTCTTCCGTATATCCCAACGACTCTCCGGACCTCTATATCACAATCTTTCATTTACTTATTCCTTTTAGATGCATTAGCCTGCTCCATTTTAGTAACTGCAAGCATATTCAAGGAAGAACAAGGTGTTCATTATAGGCATAGGGTGGATACGTGCAATGGGGTATGACAATTAATCTCAATCCATGCTTGCCCACCCACAACCATCATATGAATCTATTGTGTATGCGTGTGTGTGTCATGGGGGGAGAGAGAGTGAATGAGACAAGATATTCTAGATTGCAAACAATAAACGAAAAATGAAGTACAGAATAAATGATATGATCTCTTTTTAAAACATATGTTTCTGTGCAAAAAGACTTCACTAGAAAGACCAAGGAGGAGAAGATGAAGAGGTGCTAAAGAATTCTGAAATTTAGCTAGCTACACAGCTCTAATAACTTCAGTTATTTGGTATAGGTGAGATTCCTTCCATACTAAGGCCATAACTCTAATCGCTAATAAAGGGCTTAGGTTTGATGCTTATTTGACTACCTGGTTATCCAACTAGGTGTCCATCAAAGATCATTCATTGTCATTGACCACCAGTGTCTAAATTTGTAACAGACCAGACCTGCCTTATTGTCACCTTTTTTCCCAAGGTAGCCAATGGCTATTCTTTCTAATTATGTTCTCTGGGCTTTTACGGTTTTTGACAACATAATGGTTGTATAGCTAACTTTCTCCATCAAATTTTCTTCTTTCTTGCCATGTTACATGTACTGTACAGAAGTGATGTGTTAGGCTCATTTATTACTATAAATAGGCTCACTTTCTCCTATCTTCTATCATTTCTGATTTTTTTTTTCCAAAGACAAATTAACACTGGGAATGTTACTAATCAAAAACTGTACTCACAAAGCTCCAATCAAAATCAGAAAGAAAAAAAAAAATAGACCCAATTATTAGTATATTTTGTTTCCTCAAAATTTTTGGGCTGGAGCTTTTTCACATCCAAGGACCGACCGACCAAAAAGACACCCAATCTCTCTCTCTCTCTCTCTCTCTGGAGTATATTTTATTTGTTTTCTGTCCAACTTGGCCCTAGGAAAGCCATTTTCTTTGCTCAAAACCCCACCAAAACCTTCCCACCTCTCTCTCTCTCTCTCACACACACACACACACACCCACCCACCTTGAAAATGCTACCCCTTCTCTTCTGCTCCTTGCTCCCTCCTCCAACTCATGAGACCGCCTCTGCATTCCTTCCTTCTCTGGCCTTCTTATAGTACTCTACGGTGGTGGTGGTTGAAAAGGACCTTGGTGTGGTTGTGGGCATGGATGGCTTGGTGGGTGCCTCTTCCCTCTGTGGCGGTGTCTTCTCTTCTCCCCAGGCTTGCTCAGACCATGAAACCAATAAGAAAAATGGGTTCTTTAGGTCTGGTCTCCTGAAACAGGGGAGGCCTTGTGGACCTGAGGAGCATGATTGGAGATACCTTAAGGTAGCCAGGACTGAGGCCCCTTCCCTGTCCCCTGATGGAGAGCAAATGCTCAGCTTCTCCTCATCCAAGCCGGATGCTTTTTTATTCAGCAGCGAACCACACTTTTCATCAACCCCTTCAGCATCCTCCTACGTCGGGAATGCAGGTAAAGCATTGTCAAAATGCTTCTTTGAAGGTTTTGGGCTAGCATTGGGATCATGCTGTTATCTTTTGGGTTGGTATTAGGCCTCTGTGCAAGAAGGGATTTGTCCTGGGGTAGTATTTGAAGTCATCTTTTTTTTTTTTTTTTGTCATTCTATTGAGACATCTTTAGTTTGAGTCTTGTCAAGAAAAAAAGTTGATCCCTTTTCTTTTCTGTAATCGAAGTTGTAATTTATGGAAACGAGTCCGCCTTCTTCTCAACAAGAACAAATAAATGGGACAAATAGAAACACAGGGACAAGGAAGAACAATGGAATAGCAAAAAATATTATTTTTTCCTTTTGTTTCTATTTTTTGGGTTGTTTCACAGCAAAGGAAATCATTGCATGCTCATGCAACTTGATGAGCTTTGATGAATGTCACCACAGACAAGTCTTGGTGATTAGTCTCCTAGCCTCCCCTTTCAAGGCTCTGCTGTTTGTTATTGTTTCATGTTATTTTTTCCTCCTGTCTCCATCTCAGTTTACTTCAGCTTGTGTTCCATAATATATGTGAGATTTGGCCTTATCCTGTTATTTCTTACTTCCCAACATTTTTTTTTCCCTCTGTTCTTAGGCTTGATTTCTGAAAGTTTAGTTGGGAGCATGCATGGGGTTTTGGCAGGGGCTAGGGGGCCCTTCACTCCCTCTCAGTGGCTGGAGCTGGAACAGCAGGCCTTGATCTACAAATATATGAATGCAAATGCTCCTATACCAGCCAGTCTTCTCATCTCCATCAGAAGAAGTCTTAGTTCATCTAGATTCACTTCTTTCTCAACTGGATCTCTTGGACCGAATACATGTAAGCTGTGCTCCTTTTAAATTTCTGTTGATTATCGGACCTTTTACTAGTAGGCCTCTTGTTCGACGAAAAGAACAAACCTTTTGCTAGATTAAAATTTTGTTAACTGATAACCAAATCTCTGTTTAGTAATCCGAGTTGAGAAAATGTTGGCATTTCTGTTCTAGCACTAGATTTATATACAGGTGGGCTACATAGCTTTTTGATTTCAATCTCAAGGGATTTTAGTTATGACATTATTCTAAAATAAAGAAGAAGCTATGAAATCCTTGAACATGTGTTGCATGATGATGTTTTCTATATAGAGATGTCATTTTATGGGAAGAATTGATTAACATGGTTTACATTTGTTTAATAATGTTTTGCAGAGTGCACATTAAGTTGCTTATTACTGTTGGTAACATTGTCCTAATCCTTGCATCACTTTTTTTGTATATGTTGCAGTTGGATGGGGATCTCTCCATCTCGGTTTATCTGGGAATGCTGATGCAGAGCCTGGAAGATGCCGTAGGACTGATGGCAAGAAATGGCGGTGCTCAAGAGATGCAGTTGCTGATCAAAAGTACTGCGAGCGACACATGAATCGGGGCCGCCATCGTTCAAGAAAGCCTGTGGAAGGCCAAAATGGCCATGCCGCAAAAGCGATGCCCGTCATCGCCCCTACACCAACAGCTCCAGCTGTTTCTTGCAGTGGATCATCTAATAGCTTCACTGTGGCTCAGCAGCAGATAAATAATGGGAAGCCTAGCATCACTTGTTCTTCCTCCACACAATTTGACAGGTATATATTATATATCCATTGATATGTTTTCCTTCATTTCAAGTTCCATTGCTTTTATTTTGATTTATAACGGTAAGACTGATAATTATGTATACTTCATGACTTCTTTCCTTCTGTATATTCCTCAAATTGGTTTTTGTTTGCCTCCTCAAGAACTAGATTTCGTGGCTGTTGTAGTCCATTTTTTTTTGGTAGAGTTTACAGAAAAAAACTAAGAAAGCCATCAGAACAAGAGAAGAACCAATTTGAACAACTTACCTTTGTAATAGTTTTTAACCGTTATAACCACTTAACATTTTGCTACATACCAAAGAGTGGTTTCATTTGAATCTTTTGGAGATTCAAAGACATTGTTCTGACTGCTGACAAGTTTACACATGCCCATGAGTTCATCCAAACATGCTCAGTCAGCATGTCAATGAGTCTTATCATGTTGGTGGATGGAGCTCTTGGCAATATATTCTTATTAAACTAGTATTGATATAAAAGATGAAGCAAATGGTCATATGCCTAAAATCTTAAATAACTAAAAAAGAATAGCTGAAGGTAGATGTTAAATGGTATACCTTACAAGTAGGGCAACTCTTTAGAAGTTTTCCCAGACATTGACTATTTGTTCTTACCAACTATCAAGTGTGGGGACACCCTTATATGTTACATAGTTAAAGCTCATTCAACCATTAAGCAACACTTTGAGCTTTCCATAGACTTGAAGAGAGTCTAGATGAAAACTAAAAATAAATATAAAATGCTGATATGATAAAGGGTATGACATTTTATCTTTGAGAAAAAATTCTAAAATAAAGAGCTAAATCGAAACAAAATCACCAAAAAAGAACATTCAGAATATCAGGTAAAAATGATTTTTCATGCTACATTTGTTAAATCATTTATACATTACAATGAAATTATGCAAATTAATAATCACTGCAGTGATCAACTTCTTTTCTTTATATTGGACACAATGGTGTTACATAATATTTTATTTTGCATGACTGCATAGCAAACACCCATATGATTGTCATAACAATGTTATATTGGTTTATTATTATCATATTCTGAAATGATGCTTTTTTGGGGGCATCATCTGAGGTAATGTAAGAACTGTATAAGTTATTTCCTAGACACTATAGCAAAAAGAATTGATAGATACCATTAGAATGGGCAAAATGCCTGTACCTTTCAATTTGGTTATGAAGAATAAGATTCAGTTGGTCGCCCAGGTTGGGCTTGTTTTCCCCCACAATTACGTTAATCAGCGGCCCTGATGACTTACAGGTTTCCTCTTTCTTTACTTTAAGATGTAGTTGTCTCTTTATATCTTTGTAATGATGTAAATATTAGCCATTTGGACCTATTAAGCTAGACTGATTCTTAGAAGAATATCAGGTTTCCTAGTGAACTCCTTCCAAACCTAGAAGTAATTAATCAGCTAACTGAAAGTTGGTATCTGGAATTCTGTGATTTTTGAATAACTAATTTAACTGGTTTTTTAACTGTCAACTATATCATATTGAAACAAGAAATCGTAGAAGAATATTGTATAGCTTCTTCACAGCATATAAACCTTCCCCCTTTCATATTTGTGATGATGATCTATGTTCTTCTGCAGGGTGCTAGCGAACAAAGAATTGGATAACTCACATGACCTCTCCATGCTAAATTCAGTAAACTCAGAGCCCACAGAGACCTTATTGCCCATTCCAGAACAACATAACCCTTTCGAGGAATCGCCTTCACGAGCAAAGTATCTACTCGTCTCGTCTGATTCATCATTTAAGCCCCCAAGTAACTCCTACTTAGGGAATGATAACTTTGTGTCTTCTACTGAATTCAATGATCTAGATCCCCCAACCAACCCCCTTAGACATTTCATTGATGAATGGCACAGAAAATGCTCCAACAGCTCAACCATCACCTGGCCTGAAAGAGAGATGAATTCCGACCAAACTCAGCTCTCCATTTCAATCCCTGTGGCTTCTTCAGACTTCTCATCATCTTCATCTCCAACCCATGACAAGTATACTCCTTCACCACTCAAGTTGTCTCTGGATTCTGGTCCTGATAGTACGAATCTAGGTGTAGGAAACCTCCCAAATTATGGGAACCAACGGCGGGCAAGTTGGGTACCATCCTCTTGGGAGTCTTCCATGGGTGGGCCTCTGGGAGAGGTCTTAAACAACACATGCATCACTTTAATGGACCATAATAAGAACTGTTCATCTTTAAACCTCATGCCAAATGGTGACGACTTGAGCCCTTGGTTAAGGTCATCCCCAACTGGTGTCCTACATAAAACTAACTTCGGCTCGCTGTCTAGCAGCACTAGAAGTAGTCCAATTGCTGAGAATCATAATAATGTCCAGGACAGCATCAGCAGCCTACATGAGAACCTCCTTGGCTCAGACCTTGTAGATCCCTCAACCATCGCCTCATCATAAACGTTCTAGCAAGTGAAGCAGCAATAAGAAAAGCTGCAGAGCAAGAAGTTTGAGAGGTTCTCCAAGATTGTGTTATTGTATTACGAGTGCTATGTCATTTTCGTTCTTTATTTGTTTTTTTATCATTTGCCATGTTGATTTGTGGAGCATTGAGTAAACTGCCGTTTTGGCTTGGTTTTGATATGTGGCTGTCGATTAATTAGTTTATCTTTTTTTTTGGTACATAATTAGTTTATCTTTTGATGTCTCAAAAGCCTGGGGCATGGGCAGGATATACTGTTTGATCATTTCTCCAGCTTTTGCATTGCTTATGCACTCTGACGATTCTATTCTCGACTGTAGGAAGATTTTGGAGAGACACTTGTTTACCAAGATTATACTTCTGCACTTTACTGTATTGACTGCAGGAGTAATTTTCTGCATAAAGCTTCCATTGGAGTATTTCTTAAATAAATTCAAACATCCTTTTACCAAAAACATAAACTCAAAACAGCTAGGCTATAACTGATTGATGAGTTATCTATTTATCAATAAGAACTTGATTGATGTAGTACGCGCACTTATTGGATGATGCAGACGAGAGTATGATAATGTATAAGAGGATGGAACAGTGCCACAATGAAAGCAATCATTCCGTTGTTACATTTGCACCAGTTTCCTCCCCCCCACAGCCGAATCCAAAGATGCCCCTGCCTTGCCTACTTTAAAAAGTTCTCTAACTATTTGGAGCATGGGTCATTCCATAACATGGTTCTCAAATGTTAAAATGGAAGAGCTTGAAAGAAGTACATGCAGCACAAAGCAATGGTATCATCACAGACTGCAACTGCCAAGGCTATCATAACAATCTTTTCTATCTTTCCATCTCTACAATTTTGAACCTGCAAAGAGAGTTTCAGTACCTACTTCACAAATTCCTCTACTGTGTAAGGTCAAGCTGCCAACCTGCACTCATAGGTCTGTGATGATTACTTCTACAGAAGTCTCCAGTGAGTTGTTCAAGCGTGCGCTGCTTATTGTACTCTTTAGTGTTGAGCTAATATCAAGTATTGTTATTTTGAAGAACTTGCAGAAAATGGTGCAATCAGGCCCTGTTTTAGACTGCATGTCTCGTAGTGTGATTTTTATTAGTGTCTTTAAGGTTTTAAATGATGCGTTATCCGGGGAAAAGAAAAATGAAACCGTTATTAACCATGAAATGCTTATAATGGCCATCACTTGTCTGAAAAAAGCATTTTTCAATTTTTTTGGTAATCCTGGAATAATGGCTTTTATAATGGTATTATAACAGAAAGTAATGGTTAATAACAGAAAAACAACAGAGTTATCTTTTTTTCCTTTATTTTTATTAGATAAAACAATATTTTTTCTCGACTGTGTAATCAGTTTTGGATAGAATTTTGGGGAAAGAATTGAGATTTGAAAAAACTTATTTGACCTGAAAAGTACAAGTGAAAGTAACAGTGATCCATTATAATAAAAAAATAGAAAATGATTAAAAAATAACAGCTATTGTATTTTTCCACCTTATTCGGCGTGTAGCCCAAACAATTATAATAGTATTATAATGGTTAATAATACCTTTGTTTAAAATCATGGTATACATGGCTCGATGGGGAACAAGGAGTCAAGAACTCAAGAACCATGCTGCAAAAAAGAGCATCAGTTTTGACATGTTATAAGTAGTTAAAGCCTGTTACCCTGCTTCTGTTATAGGGTGCATCATAACTTCTACTAATCCTACATTTCTAGCAATAAATGGTACTATATTAATACAGACCCGGTTATATAGAAAAACATGTAGGAAACTAGGGCACCCAATAACCATTTAGTCTATTTCCTAAAATTAATTCAACTAATTAAGAGCAATCTGTTATTCTTTCCCTTCTCTGACAACAAACAGTTTTATGCGATGGAGCAAATGTAGTCGCAATTATGTAGAGATGAATTGGAAGGCAAGGTCAAGCACAATTGATGAAAGTTGTTAAAAAACTACAATTTCTTGTACCCTCAAAATGAACCATGGCAGGTTCAGTATGGTGCCTCACTAGGGTGAAGGGCAGAGCAGACAGTGATGACTCGATAAAACAATGCTTCTTAATCTACTAATATGAGCTCATGCAGACAATTTTGCATCAGCTAGTAGTTTAAAACTTGGCTAGAACTGCATCAAGTTATGTTCCAAGGCAGTGACTTCATGCCAACAGAGAGTTGCATACTCGAAAATCTTAGGCCGCTCAAATTTGATAACAGTAACTCAGCTGACAGAATCAAGATCCATCGGTAAGAGCTTAAGGTCCATTTTGCATTCAGTAAACTTGGAATAGCTGAGTAGAACATATATCAAAGATTTAATATGATATGCCATTACAAACCTCAGCCGTCATATTTTACCTCGGATACATGGGAACATTTCAAAATGATCCACCTATCTACAGGAGCACAAGTGCATCAATGATCGATTCCTATTGTCATGACATTAAAACAGATCATCCCTGGTAAGACACTGCAAGCTAAAGAAAATTAACTTTCTTGTTTAGCATATTCATAGAAGTCTGGGGCACCGAGCAGTACAGGAAGACAAACTCCAATGACTTTCTGTAACAATCAAAGAGCCCCGTGCTAGAAAAACAAGTTCCATATTAACTGGATAAAATAAGAATATACTTAAAGTTTAAACAGTAGCTTGAAGAACAGACCAACGGTTGCAGCCCAAAGCAATCAACAGTGCAATCAGAAAGGAAACAATATCATAAGCAATGAAAATAATGCTAAAACATAGAGTTAACAAGGTTACATATGCAAACCGGGTATTTAACTAAACTAAACTACAAAGAAACCTGTTTTAAAGAGAAGCAAACGAACACACTATGCTGAAGAAAAATGTGATTGTAGAAAAACTCAAATCTTTCAACCAAACTGTGACAATATAAAATATATAAGCCATGAAAAAAAACTATTTTCGCTAGAGGAAGGGTTTGAACCTTCGACCTTGTGGTTAACAGCCACACGCTCTAACCAACTGAGCTACTCCAGCATATTTTATACAAAGTAACCAAGAGGAAAACAAATAAAAAAAATATAAACCAACAAACAAGCATATAAAAGCTGGGACTTGCCTTTGTTGATTCTATAAGACCATCTGATCCTATCCAAAGTCAAGCCCTCCAAAGAAAGTATCTTGAAAACCTATGGCATTAATTCCCTTATAATATCTTTTAGCCTCCCATCCTCTTCTTAACACTTAAACCTGTATAACCACAAGACTCAATTTTTTCTGATAAAAGATGAGTGAACATCTTTCGAAGGTCATTGAAATTTAAGATCTTGTAAAAATAGAGGTCAAGCCATATTATCAGATATTAGAAGGAATGGTTCCAAAACCTATGCCAAACGAGATGAGGCCAAGAACTTACCTGACAGAATCTCATAGGTTCACATATCCCACACTTCATTCAGGTGCCTTTTTGGCTACTTACCTGGACATTAGCATCCAGCTCTTCTCTAGAGATTGATTAAGAATGCACATATTAAAATAATTTCACAAATTCTCATTTTCCCTAAATCTTTGAAATTTACCAGCCCCTAGAATCCATGTTTGATACATGTCGGACACTTCAATGCTTATAAAAGTTCATTAATTTCAGTTTTTAGAGAATAGTAGAGTTGAAACCAACAACTAGTTTGATTCACTAATAATAATGCTTAAAGTGTAATTTGTTCTTTTTTAGAGATTGAATAAGCACATACATATTTAAATAATTTCACAAATACTCATTTTTCCCAAAATCCTTGAAGTTTATCGGCTCTTAGAATACATGTCAGATACATGTCAAACACTTAAATGATTATAAAAGTTTATTAACAAACTGAAAGAGAGTAGACTCCAACAACTAGGTTGATCCACTATAATAATGCTTAAAGTAAGATTGTGTTCACTTTAGAGATTGATTAAGAATGTACACATTGAAATGATTACACAAATTTTCATTTTCCCAAAATTCTTGACAAATAAACATATGGGTCAGGATCAAGATATACCTACCTTTTTTAAATTGAACGATGGGGGTGATCTGACCAGTTGAATGCAATCTACTACCACTAAACTTCTTGCCAAAAATCATGTAATTTGGAGACCATTAGCTTACTCTTCAAATGGTCAATTTTTTTAATATTATTTAAACTTTCCAATTTTTAATACTATTTAAACTTTTCAATTTTTGACCACTTGATGCATAGATTAAAGATCTTCAAATCACATGATTTATGGTATGTAACAGCTCGGATCATCAACGTAGAGCACCCATTATCCAATTATAGAGTTCCAACAGGTGTAACTTGAACTTCACCTATGTTTTAGTTAAAGGTATGTCGCTTATTGATGAGTCAGAAACTTGGACACCATCTGAATCTGATTCTTATGCCTGTAACCATGCAGCACTGCCTTTGAGACCTTATAGACAAACAAAAGAATAAGCAAGGCGCTGAATTCTAGCTAGCAAGTGAGGAGGTAGCTTCCCCATGATATTTCAAAAAGTGGGAAGGCTAGGAAGAACCTCCATAAAATGATGCTAAATACCAGAGAAGCAGCAATATATGCTTGTATCATGGTTTAATATAAGAAATTAAAGAAGATGGACTACCATGATTCAGAGAAAGACCAAAAAATAATCATCAACAAATATTGCAGTGCACGTTAGGTCCACTGAAACTTAGGTTGATGTAATAAGAATTTGGTTGAGTAAATTGTATCTTTCTACTTTACTGTCCGGATGTTCAACCCAACTCTATCACATCTTTATGATGATGAAAGTTGAGCAAGTATGAATCTGAAATGAACCAAATCTGAAGTTCACCATTGCCACCAACTTTCATTTCTTCTGGTCTTTTGGAGACCCAAAAGGGGCTTCCAAATACCCAAAAAGATGCTGTGCAGCACATAGCCTATCAAACAGTCTTGAACAAACAAACTTTCACAAACCATTTCAATAGAACAATCAAGGATTCGTTTGGTTCAGAGAAAAAGTAGGGAGGAAAGTATAGTTAACGGAAGAACAAAAAAAGACCTCTTGTTTGGTTGGAGTTTTAAAAAGAAAGAGATGGAAAAGTAGCATTCATACGAGAATAAGATTCTCATGTTTTATGAGAAAGACGAGAGCCAGCTACCGAAGTTGATGCCCTAGGACAGCTTCACAAAGCCATACTCATAAAAATGGCTGCATATTGACAAGGCTATCTCATCAAACAACTCGACATTGAAGAGGGGTGCCTAGAAGTCCATCCTCCTATTTGGAAGGCATCTACTTTTGCCTCACCTGTCCATAGGTAAGGGTGGCAATCACATCAGGTTGGGCCAGATACGGATCGACTTAGATGTAGATCGGATCAAAAATTCATCAACCCAAACCCGACATGTTTAGTAAATAGGTCAAAATTTCAAATTTGAATCTGATCTATTTTTTAAATAGGTAACCCGACCTGACCCACATAACCCATTTATTAACTAGGTTGAATGAGTTCAACAGATTTTTAATGGATTAAATGGATTTAAACAAGTTAAACAAGTCGTATTAAATAGGTTAAGCAAGTTTCAAACAAGTTAAATAAGTTGGGTCATAACCCAACTCAATTATTAAAAAGGTCAAAACGAGTTAAATGTATCAAAGTTTAAATCTAAACCCAACCCATTTACTAAATAGGTTTAGACAGGTTGACTCATTTACCATCAAAATTTCTTTATGTCAAACCTAGATATGGGTGTCAGATCATAAATTGGCATCTTTATCCAAGGTACTAGAGATGGATGCCACATGGACATCAAGATTCAGGGGCTCACTAGATTTTGCTCCATAATCATTATGGCCTGCCTCTCCATTTAAATAGCATTGTTCCGCAGTTGTATAAAGAACTATTGCATCAACAGACTAAACAGTAAAGTTAATCTGTTCATTAAGAAAAATATGCATAGCTTCAAAGTAAATAAAAACTTGAAAATTGTTGTTGCTCGTATACTATCCAGTAGCTAAAAGGGGTCTGTCATGCCCCCAGCTAGAGCTCGCAAAATAAGGATTTTTTTTGTTATAATCATGGCACAAGGAAAATATACAAAAATCTACAAATCTCCCATGCTTAAACATCTCTTAAACATAGAAAACATTATAACATTATTAGACAGAAATATCAACTATTAAAGCTCCGACGAACAGTAATTACCAAAAAAAATATCAACACGGTAGCTTATCAAACCTCAACCTATAACCCAAAAAACAGAACAATAAACAACAATCCTAAATCAAAACACATTCTGAGTTTTAAATATATCAAGAACCAATTCTACAAAAGAAATTGCTCATGATATTTACCAGTGATCTATTTATTTCAAGTAGAAATACAAACTATTGAATTGAAAGGAAACGCAATCTTTATCAGAAAAGGCAAAGAAGAGGAATAACAAACGCCTTAAATTAACATGAAGTTTCCATTATATATAATTTTATTAATTTTATTCACCTTATTTTCCTTTCGCACAAATCAAATCTGGGAAAAGAAACATAGCCTCCTTTTTAACTACATTAAAGAAGACCAAAGGTGGTCGCGAGTTCAGTTGATAACCAAAATCAAAATACTCGAAGTATGAATATAATGGAGATAAAAGGAAGTGGTGCTCATATTCTATGGGTGTAGAACGAGTCTATCATGCCAATTTCCACAGCATTCAGAACGAGGAATTTCTTTTTTTTATAATCATCGCACCAGCCGCTTTGAGAAAGCAATAACAACAAGAAAAAAATCCCACTCTGGTCTTAACCAGACGATCAAAAGGCAACAACTTTACATCTCAAAAAACAAAACAAAACAAAACAAAAAGCAGGAACTTTCGAATTAACTATCGGAAATTGGCTCAGACACGCATAAAAAGTCATCAATTTGGTCCTTAACTTAGTCAAATATATCAGGATCGAGAAATGTAATCAGTCATCACAGCCAGGATTCCAATAATTAAAACTAAAATCCAAACAAAAATAACAACAAATAAATAGACAGAAAGAATCGTTTACAACAGAGAGGCGATCGTAACCCTAAGCCCAATTTGTCGAAGAGACCAGCGCTCTAAGCGCCTCTCACAAGTATCGGGAGTGGTCGAAGAGCCCTCACCGCCGACCGAACAAGCGAGGAGCGGACGGATACAAGTCCAACTCCCGGCGAACCAATCCAAACAAAAAATAGAGAAGAATTAAGCCACCAATCTCGAAACGGAAAAGATAAATCAAAAAGGAAAAAATCAAGAGAAATTTTGGGAGAAAGGAAGAGAGCACAACGAAGGAGCGGCGGAGAGAAACCCAAAGAGGGAGCATAGAGAGATTTCGGTCGCTCATAAAGGGCATCCCAACCCTAGATCACGTCGCGGAATAACGAAGCGAACGGTCGGAGGCCGGAACTGCTGGATCTGTCGAACACGTGTTAAGTTTCGATTGGTTCAAGGTAGGCCGGACAGGTTTGGAGGACATGAGCAAGAGTACATTATATCCCCAATTTTTTCGTTCAAAAAACCTACCTCCATTCATAAGATAAAATAGATTATAGATATAGACATCATAATGATGTTTTATTATTACGATAATTGTCATTATTTTGGGTAATATGATAATTATTATTTTGAAAGAACAGACGGGGAAATTTTTTTTATAAACACATATATAATATATTAAGATATCTTTGATATGTTAGTAGTTATATGTATAACTATATAATAATTATAATATTAATTGTAATGTTAAATATCATATTATATCATAAGATTTATATAATATTGTTGGAAATATATAATTAGAATGAGAAATAGGATGTAAAAGAATATACAAAATTGGCAAAAAGAGCAGGTATCAGTTTATTTTAAGAAAGACTTGGAATATCCATCCTAACAAAACAAGTATGACTTATTGTATTCCATGCTGATTTGCGAATAATGTATAGATGACATTAGGCCTTTTGCTCTTAGAAAATAGGGCTGAAAGCAAAAGAAGAGTAAGTATACAACACAAAAACTTGCAAAAGATTGAGAGACTACATTTCTAAATGAAAAATGGGTTCTCAACCAAGGTTTCTTGAGGGCTTAAAAAACAAAAAGAAAAAAGAAAGAAAAAACAGAAGAATGCAGCAGAGTTGATGAGGAGCAAATCTACTAACAAGTTGTCATTACTATTATATCATATGATCTCATCTCTCATGTTCGATAAGTATCCACTCTAATTTGTATTTAAACTTGAAGGCCTAGACATAGGCCCCATATGATATATAGGACCCCAATATGTTCAGGGCTTATGCTATGATGGATTACCCCACAAGTTATGGGGAGTGTGATCTACAGGTTGGATCTCTACAATTCAAGCACAAAATGGTGAGGAATTCTCTCATCTCACTTTATCTACTCCTTGGACCTCAACATCTGCTATGGAAAGCCATGTGTTGTATCAAGACACTGAAAAATGAAATGCCAAATTTTTTGGTAGGAAAAAAAATTGATCTATGATCCACATGTAGTTATCCATCTATAATACTCTTTTCTTTATTTGGCAACTCTCCGACACAAGGATGACATGGTTTTTTTGAAGAGTAATGGAGGAAAAGAATTGCTTCCCCCAATTTCATTAAAAGAATAAAATTTACGTAGTTTCAGAAGAACAGGTGTTGACTGTGAAAAGTTACATCTTAATGGCCAAAATTTCAAATCAACAGATAATCTATTTTGGCAAAAAAGGACCAAGAAGATTCAGCAATACTTTGTGGTTGTCACTGCTTTTTCCTATACACAAACTTCCCCATTGCATTAAGTTCTTGAGAGCTTTGTGGAGGATTGTATTGATGGAGCAAGCTTTCTGAATGAAAACTCTCGAATTTCTTTCCAAATAGATGTGCCAACAAACGGCCAAAGAGAGCTGGTCCCAACCTTTTTGAAAATTCCTTTAACCCTCTTTCTTCTCCATGAAACCCATAGATCTCGAATATCCTTTGGCCAACCATTAATTTTGACCTGTGTCTTGATAGTAAACCACAGGCTTGTTGTAAAAAACATTTGACAAGAAGATGTGAGATGGTTTCTGAGTTAGCTCCACATAAAGGACATCCCATACCTCTTCCCTATCCTTTTTTTGCCATCACTTCACCCATATGTAACAGGTTTTTGAGTGACAACCGTTTTTTTGGGAGCTGCTATGCACCATGTCGCCTTGCGAAAAGGCCAAAGAACACCACCACAATTCAGAAATTTATGGAAGAAATTGACTGAATAACTACCATTGGTGGTGAGTTTCCATACCAGCACATTTGCTACTCTAGAGGGTTTGATAGGATGTTTTTTTCTTTATGTAAAGGGGAGGCAAAAGGAGCCACCCGACCTTTATTGAAGATTAATCATATTTACAACAGAAATAAGGGGCAGAAATGAGCTATATTGTCAAGAGAGGAGAGGAACAGATGCTAGAAAAAGAAGTTAAATGGTTCCAAACCAAGCATTTGATAATCAGGATAGGGAATATTGATGCTCGTAAGAAGTAGTAGAGGAAAGAACCTTATTTAGACCAATAAGCAGGAGCATTCATTGCCACGTCCGATACCTCCTTTAAAGCAAAATACAATATGCTAGAAGACATAAGATGACAAACAAGAGCTGTAGTTGAAGGAGACAAAGTTGCAATCCTTCAGTCATTGAAGAGGCTGATTGCAGCTGAGGTACAGATCGAAGGCGAGGCTGATCTGTTCTGCAGTGTCTTTTATTTCCAGGACTGTATGATAGTTGAATAGTAAGCAGGACATAAAATGCCCCAATCATATTTGACTGAAGTTGGAGAAGAACTTCATGCTGCTTAGATCCAAAAATGATGAGGGCCGTAGAGCTTAATGCACCATCTTTGTTTTTTCCAACTCCAATATGATGCTACACAAGAGTTGGTTTGCACCAGTCTGTCGTATAGCTCCACAAAAAGGGATGCCAACGCCAACCCAAGAGTCTTCCCAAACTCTGATATTCTCTCCATTCCCTAATTTAAAAGAAGTGCAGTTCCAGAAAGCCTTCAAGTTTTTACTGATGTCTACCCATATCGGTGATGTTTTCATAAAAGTTTTCTGCACTCTAAAGCCAAACCTTCTTCGAGAATAATATACATTCTCTATTTGGCTACTCCACAGCACTTTTGGTCCTTTGACAAACTTCTAAGCCCATTTAGCCAACAAGGATGAGTTGAGGGCACAAATGTTTTTGATACATTCTTTTTGTCCTTACATACACAGTCCCAGCTAACAAGGCAGTTAAACCCAGAGATGGAATTGGTATCTTTCCATAAGAATGCCCTCCTTAGCTGGTCAAATCTGTTTATCACCCACCGGGGAAGCTTAAAGATTGACATAAAGTAGGACGGAAGGGATGTTAAAACTGAATTGATCAAGGTGATCCTGCCCCAAAGCTGAGAAGTTTTCCTTTCCATCATGCAAGCCATGCATGAAGCAACTCTTTCAATTAGAGGCAACCAACAATGCTTTGGAAGCTTCCTGTCATTAAGTGGGAGGCCGAGGTAAATGAAAGGAAGGACACCTCTTTTGCAATTCAGAAGGGTGGCCAGGTGTTTAGCTTCATCACTGTCCATATTCATACAAATAATGGAGCATTTATGAAAGTTGAGTCAAAGCCCTGAAGCTTGTTCAAACCCAAGCAGTACTGCTTTGATGGCTAAAATACTCTCTTCCTTTTTGGCACAAAATAGAAGGGTATCGTCTAGAAAATGAAGATTTCTTAGATTTGAAAAGCTAGGGTTGGACCCAATACCTTCAATGATGCCATTCAGACCAGCTTGCTTGAGAATTTTTTGGATAGCACATCAGTCACCAAAATAAATAGGGCTGGAGAAAGATGATCACTTTGTCGCAGCCCCTGTTTACATTTGATTTTTTTTTTTTTTTGCTAAAGCAGGTAATTCATTCATTACGGGTACGAATTCACACTTTTTTTTTTTTGATCCATTTTCTCGGGGTTAACTACTAATGATGCGGAAGATAGCGAGGAGTCAATCCACTCTTATCCATGTTGGGAGAAAGAAATTTCCAATTGACCTTGTCAAATGCTTGTTCAAAATCAAGCTTACAGAATACACCTTTGTGACCAGTTCTTTTACAGTAAGAAATCATTTCATTTGCACAGAGAAAATTCTCAATAATAGATCTCCCCTTCACAAATGCTGACTGTGTTTCATCTACCAACAGTGGGAGGAACTTGGCAAGCATTCCCTCCTTAGGGATAAGAGCAATGAATACAAAGTTCCGACGAAAAAGATCCAACCGATCTTTATAAAAGTCATCCAATAGAGCCAAGAGGTCCTCCTTGATCAAATTCCAGTATCTTTGAAAGAACATGAAGGGAAAGCCATCTGGTCCTGGGGATTTAGCGCCACCAAGAGACAAAGGGGCTGTGTGTATCTCATCCGAAGAGAAGGGATCAACAAGAGCATTAAGATCTATAACTTCATTCCCATATAGCAGGTTCCGGTCAATGTTTACAATTGGATCCCCGGAGAAGCCAAATAAATGAGCAAAGTAATCATGAAGAAGTCTTGCAATGTCCTCTTGATCTGAGAGTTCTACACTGTCTACTACTAGGGAAGTAATTGTATTTCTTGAGAGAGGCCCGCAATCTTCTAAAGTTTTCTACCCATCCTCCGGTTGCAATGGGGAAATCCTCGGTGTGTCTCCAATTATGAATGCATATCCAAAGATAGTAGCAGTGCTTGTATTTCATCTACCCACACAAATAAACTTAAGCTGGTTAAGCCACTTGTATTTCATCTACCCACACAAATAAACTTAAGCTGGTTAAGCCACTTGTATTTCATCTACCCACACAAATAAAC